>CM043315.1:1195000-1510000 GCA_023736055.1 Quercus glauca
AGTAGTAAAGTGTTTTTAGAAAACGAATGTCGAACCCACAGGGATTAACTATGTTATTGAATACCAAAATTCACTAATTTAATCACTATTTGGAAAATCGAAAATAAATGGAACATTCTACCATTTGAATTAAATTAAACTATTTAATAAAAATAACTCTACGAATAAAAAAATTAACAAAGCATAAAAATATGATAAGAATGGATCTAGAGCGGTTGATTTCACCTAACAAATCCCACATAATTTATTCTTCATATTTATTAGATTCTAATAATCTCCTGTTGATGATTAGAAATTCCTTAAGTATTCAATATCTTCTCTCGAATAATATCAAAAATATCTTCAGCTAACAATTCCATATGTCTATGCAAATTTAATTAATTGGAGACTCATTACGTACTTTGAATTTTCTGAAAAATCACACTATTCGCGGTAAAGCATCTCTACTTTCGCTCAACTAGTGGTGTTTAATTCTAGAACTAAAATAACAAATCACCTCTCAGTCTCATTGTAATTCAATTGATCAAACTATAATTTGTAAAAAATACTAAGCATTAAGAATAAGAATTAAACACTCAATCATGGAAATATTAAAAATAAAATAATTCAGAATATAAATTGTGTGTTCAATGCAAGACTACATCAACGCTCTAGAAAATAAAATTTAGTTCATAATAAAATTGAAAAGAAAACAAATAAAACTTATGTTTTTCATCTGAATTGGTTGTTCAACATGAAGCTCTCACCTTTGTCCTCAGATCCTCCTCTTCAGAAAGACTCCCAAAGACAAAATTCTTCAATGCGGCACTCTGAATTTTGTCCTAAAAAGCCTTTAAATAGGTAAAGGAATCCTATTACAAGTTGAATTCCCGTTTTGAGAAAATCCCAGATTTTTAGGTTTCACTTAACCGACTATTTTGGCCCATTTAACTTCAGAATTCAGGCTTTTGGTAAACTACAAAGTTGTAGCCCTTTAAGTTAACTTTTCATTCCAACTTGAATCATCTTGATTGGACATCTGAGCCCAAAGTTATGCTGAAAATACTAACTAACATGCAGGCTGGAATCCTAATCCGAATTGGACTTGGATTTGATGCAAAATTCCTTTGATTCCTTGCTCTTCTCATTCCTTCAAAGCACAAATGAATAGATAAATATAGATAAAAATCAAATCAAATCAAAAGAAATAAAGGAAAACTAACAATTTCTTGCCTCAAAGATCTGCAGAAAGCTTATAATTCAAAGAAATCATTCCAAATTAATCAAGTCCAAAAGTTAATTCAAAACTCAACTCCATCGCATTATCATTCTCACTTCATCATTAGCTTCCCGGATAGTTTCATGAAAACAAGTAAATAAGTATAGATCTCTAAAAACTCCATAAGCTTGCTTTTTAAATCACTCCCCACTAATATACAACAAAATATTACCCAAGATTAATAGGTCTTATTAGACTTGTGATGTATGGCTATGGTGAGGGCCATAAAGAAAAGATAAGGTTTAAGCAAATAGAGCACTCTCACTTCTAAAATATAAATTTTTCTCAGTCCTTTGAATATCTCAAAATACCTCTCTTCATCAAAAATTTTTTTTTTCTTACTTACTTCAAGTCATCACTTATCTTTTGACGTGAATGTAGGCATTTGTGATGGATGCACCCAGTTACTCAACAAGTCACAAACTTGAAGTGCTTTTGCATACTTATATTTCAAGTTACGGTTTGACGTAAGAGTAAACATTGGTAATGAATACCCCTAGTTACTAAGCAACTCAAAACATTGGAGTAAATGGAACTTTGTACAATTTTCTTCTTCTTATTCATTTTTTTTTTTTTTTGAACACTCATATACCGTTCTCTTTTCTTCAACCCAGTTTAAGAATAGATCAATTGGGTCACTAGGGATAAAGATAACAAAGAGGTAAGCTTGAAAGGCTCAATCAATTCAAAGAATGCCTAAATCACTTCCCAAGTAATATTATGTATAAGATTTCTCCATAAGAGTAATTCAACAAGTTCTATAATAAGTAGAGACCATCCAAATTTACAAAATTCACATAAAATTTCTCTAGGTATGCACAATGATTAATGATCATATCAAATTAAACAAGATCAAGTAAAGAATTAACAACTAGACTTAAGCAATGAGAATGATTACTAAAAATTATAAGAAATTTCAACCATATCATAGGCAAATTTTTTTTTTTTTGGAAATAAAATAAATTCCCTTCCCCCAAACTTAAATTTCACATTGTCCTCAATGGGAAAAAGGAAGAAAAACTAAATAAAAGAATGAGAAAGGAGAAGATATGCTCCCCTGATTTTTTTTTATTGAATATTTTTCCTTGAGGTGCAGCCGTGTACCTATTGAAGATTTCTTTGGTCTCTTTATTCCTACAAAATGAAAGAAAAATAATTAGATAAAGAGAAAAAAATAAAATAAAAACATAAACCTAAAAATAAAAAACTTGGGTTGCCTCCCAAAAGCGCTTTATTTAACATCTGTAGCTAGACGTTATCCCCTCATCCTTTTTTTCTGATGAGATTGATGGAGCATTTTTCTGAGTTAAAGTCTCCATCCATATAGGGTTTTAATCTCTGTCCATTTACTTTAAATGTCCCCTTTTTTTTAATGATGGACTTCAACCGCCCCATAGGGAAAAACTTGGGTTACCACAAACGGTCCTGACCACTGAGAGCGCAACTTTCCTGGAAAGAGTCGAAGTCTTGAGTTAAATAATAGAACTTTTTGCCCGACTTCGAATTCCCTACTTAGAATATGCTTATCATGCCATCTCTTAGTTTTATCTTTGTAAATTTGAGCATTCTCATAAGCATCATTGCAGAATTCATCCATCTCATTGATTTGCAATATTCTCTTCTCACCAGCTGCGTGTAGATCAAAGTTCAGTATCCTTGTCGCCCAATAGGCTTTGTGTTCTAGCTCCACCGGTAGATGGCATGCTTTTCCATAAACGAGCCGGTATGGTGACATCCCGATCGGTGTTTTGAATGCTATTCTATAGGCCCATAAAGCATCATCTAACTTTCTCGCCCAGTCTGTACGAGAGATATTCACGGTCTTTTCCAATATACGCTTCAGCTCTCGATTAGATACCTTGACTTGTCCGCTCGTTTGAGGATGGTATGGTGTCGCCACGTGATGTGTAACTCCATACTTAGTCAGTAGTCCTTCAAATTGGTGATTGCAAAAATGCTTTCCGCCATCACTAATTATTGCCCTTGGAGTGCCGAATCGGGAGAAGATATTCTTTCGTAGAAAATTCACTACGACTCTCACATCATTAGTCAGCAAGGCGACTGCTTCCACCCATTTGGAGACATAATCTATAGCCACCAAAATAAATTTGTTAGAATATGAGGATGGAAAAGGACCCATGAAATCTATACCCCAAACATCAAATAATTCAATAACTAAAATATTGTTTAAAGGCATCTCATGTTTCCTAGAAATATTTCCAACTCTTTGACAATGATCACACAAATTAACAAATTTAAATGCATCTTTAAAAATAGATGGCCAATAAAACCAGGATTGTAGAATTTTTGCCGCTGTTTTTGCACCACCAAAGTGGCCGCCAACTTCCAATGAATGACAATGTCTGAGTATGTTCTCCATCTCCTCCTCGGGCACACATCTTATGATTATCTGGTCTGCACAGTGCTGGTATAAAAAAGTTCTTCCAAAAAATAATATTTCAAGTCGGAGAAGAACTTCTTCTTTTGTTGATATGTCATCTTGGGAGGTAGAATTCGTGGCACCAAGTAGTTGACTATGTTAGCGTACCATGGAACAACTTGTATAGCCATCAAATGCTCATCCGGGAATGCTTCTTTTATTTGAAATTGCTGCTCATCATCCGTACCTTGAAGCTCCATCCGAGATAAGTGATCCGCCACCAAATTTTCAATACCCTTCTTGTCCTTAATCTCCAAATCGAATTCTTGTAGAAGCAAAATCCATCGAAGCAATCTTGGTTTAGCATCCTTCTTTGCAAGCAAGTACTTCAAAGCAGAGTGATCGGTGTAGACAATCACCTTCAAACCTATCAAGTAAGAACGAAATTTGTCAAAAGCAAAAACAACTGCTAATAATTTTTTTTCAGCAATGGCATAATTCAGTTGAGCTTCTATTAAGGTCCTACTTGCATAATAAATAACATGAAAATTTTTATCTTTTCTCTGCCCTAAAACAGCCCCTATAGCATAATTACTGGCATCAAACATTAATTCAAACGGTAAATTCCAATCCGGTGACACAATTATAGGTGCTGAAATTAATTTCTTTTTCAGTGTTTCAAAAGCATGCAAGCATCCATTAGAAAATTCAAATCGAGTGTCTTTAATCAACAAATTGCAAAGAGGTTTATTAATTTGGGAAAAATCCTTAATAAATCGTCGATAGAATCTGGCGAGTCCCAAGAAACTTCTCACGCCCTTCACATTGGCTGGTGGTGGGAGTTTTTCAATCACTTCTATTTTTGCTCTGTAAACTTCAATTCCCTTAGAGGAAATTCGGTGGCCCAGCACTATCCCCTCCTCTACCATGAAGTGGCATTTTTCCCAGTTCAATACTAAATTTGTCTCCTCACATCTTTGCAAAACTGAAGATAAGTTAGACAAACAATTATCAAAAGAATATCCAAAGACAGAGAAGTCATTTTAAAAAAATTTCCACCATGTCCGAGAAGATGGACATCATGCATCTTTGAAATGTGGCTGGCGCATTGCAAAGGCCAAAAGGCATCCGCCTATATGCAAATGTTCCATATGGACAAGTAAAAGTGGTCTTCTCTTGATCTTCAGGCGCAATGGCTATTTGATTATAACCAGAGTATCCATCTAGAAAACAGTAGTAGGCATGCCCTGCAAGTCTTTCTAGCATTTGATCAATAAAAGGTAAAGGAAAATGATCTTTCCGAGTTGCATCATTAAGTCTTCTGTAATCTATGCATATTCACCATCCCGTGACCATCCTTGTTGGTATAAGTTCATTATTATCATTTTTTATCACGGTTACTCCACCTTTCTTTGGGACGACTTGTACTGGACTTACCCATGCGCTATGCGAGATAGGATAAATAATTCCGGCATCTAATAGCTTTAGCACTTCTTTATGCACCACTTCTTGCATTGATGGATTCAATCTTCTCCGGGGTTGGACAGTCGGCTTATATTTATCCTCCATTAAAATCTTGTGTGTGCAAATTGAAGGACTAATTCCTTTGATGTCAGAGATGGTCCAACCCAAAGCCATTTTGTGTTCCCGCAAGATTCTCAGCAACTTTTCCTCCTCTACATCACTCAAAAAACTGTTAATAATAACTGGAAAAGTAGAGTCTTGGCCTAAGAAAGCGTACCTTAAATTTGATGGAAGCAGTTTGAGCTCAAGTTTAGGTGGTTCCTCTGGTGGAGATGTTGGTTGACATGATTTTAAGTCTTCCACTTTTGGTTGCATTGAAGGAGGAAAAAGTGGTGTAGCCTCCAAATATCTTTCACACTCTTTAACCTCTTCATCATTGAATTTTACAGGTGTAGAGCGAGTAAGACATACCTCAAGTGGTAACTTTAGAAAATCAATTGCACAAGTCTCATTGGCCATGATCACGTCTCGGTCACTTATTTGAAAACAAGAATGTGTCTCGGAAGGAAATTTCATAGGCTTAAATACATCAAAAGTGACCTCCTCCTCTCCGACCCTCAAAACAAGTTTTCCTTGCTGGACATCAATTAAGGTTCTCCCCGTCGCAAGGAAAGGTCGACCCAATATCAAAGGGATCTCCTCGTCCTCATCCATATCAAGGACAATGAAGTCAGCCGGGATGTCGACTTTAACTAATACGTCCTCAATGACTCTTCTTGGATATTTAATAGATCTATCCACCAATTGTAAAGAGATAGTGGTCGGTTTTACTTCTCCAAGACCCAATTTCCTAAAAATAGAGAGAGGCATTAGATTAATACTTGCCCCTAAATCACATAAAGCTCTATCAAAATAAGATTTTCATATAGTGCAAGGGATAGTGAAACTCCCCAAATCTTTCAGCTTAGGTGGCAGCTTCTTTTGTAAGATAGCACTACTCTCCTCTGTCAGCATTACTGTTTCATGCTCCTCAAATTTCCGCTTCTTTGATATAATATCCTTAAAAAATTTAGCATATTTAGGCATTTGTTCCAATGCTTCAATGAGAGGAATATTAATATGCAATTGCTTAAATATACTTAGAAATTTAGAAAACTGATCATCCACATTATTTTTTCTTAATCTTTGTGGAAAAGGAATTGGTGGATCATAAATTGAAGGAGAATAAGTCTCAAAAGTAACTTCCCTAGATCTTTTGGATTTTGAATCTCTTTCATTCTCCTTAGTCTTCTCAGCTTGCTCCACTTCTTTCATCTCTGACTCGGCTTCCTTCATCTTTGACTCCTCATTATCCACAACTTCATCTTGTTTGGCATTTGTTACTTTTGGCTCCTCATATGTTCACCCATTTCTCAATGATATTGCCTTTGCATGTTCTTTTGGATTGGTGACAGTGTTGCTCAGCAAAGTTCCTGCAGTCCTCTCTATGAGCATGCTTGAGAGCTGACCGATATGCACCTCAAGATTACGGATTGAAGCTGAGTTGTTTTGGATCGCCACGTCTGTCGTCTGCATATATTGCATGATCATGTCCTCAAGTGTCGGCTTCTTCTCTTGCTATGGAAATTGCTGAGGTGGTTTAGCCTGCCCTTGGTTATTGCTCCATGAGAAGTTGGGGCGATTCCTCCATCCTGGATTGTACATGTTCGAGTATGGATTATTTTGATGTTGAAAATTTGACACGTAATTTACTTGTCCATAACTCGATTGGGCAAAAGGATTTCCCACTTGGCAGTCGACACTTGAATGATTTCCTACACAATGATCACAAACAACATTAGTTTGAATAGCATTAACATTCATTTTACCTAGTTGTTGAGACAAAGTTGCTATTTGTGCCGCCAATGAGGTGATAGAATCAAGTTCTAAAACTCCAGCTGTCTTTCTTGGCATTGCTCTTTCTGTAGGCCATTGATAGTTGTTGGATGCCAATTCTTCCAGAAGTTCATAGGTTGCCTCATGAGTTTTACTCATTAAAGCTCCACCAGCTGCTGCATCAACCATAGACCTGTTTGTAGCTCCTAGACCATTGTAGAATGTTTGCACTTGAAGCCATGCTGGAAGGTCATGATGAGGACACCTTCGCAATAAATCTTTGTACCTCTCCCATGCTTCATATAATGATTCACCCTTAAATTGGATGAACGTGGTGATATCATTCCTTAGCTTTGCTGTCTTTGCGGGAGGGAAATATTTTGCTAAGAATTTTTGTGCCAACTCCTCCCATGTCGTAATGAGGCCAGGTGGCAAAGAATTCAACCAAACTTTTGCTTTATCCCAAGTGAGAAGGGAAAAAGCCTTAGTCGAATCGCATCATCTGTCACTCCGTTATGTTTAAAAATATCACAAATTTCCAAGAAATTGGCAATATAGACATTAGGATCCTCTTATGACAGCCCCCCGAACAGGACAGCCTGCTGTATCATCTGAATGATGGCCGGCTTGATCTCAAAATTATTGGCTTGTATGGCTGGCCTCCTTATGCTCGATGTAGCACCATTGACCGAGGGCATAGCATAATCTCTTAATGCCTTTTTCTCTTGATCGGCCATATTAGATAGAGATGTGTTGGCCTCTTTCTTCTTTTCTTTCTTGAGCTGACATAAGGTTCTTTCAATTTTAGGATCAAAGAGTGTATGCTCTAATAGTTTAGATCGGGGCATGCACTTCTAATTCCTAAAAAGAAAGAAAACAAACTCAGATGCACCTAATTAAAATTTTTTTTTGAATAAAAAAAAAATTCAAAGTAGTAAATATCTAGCTAGTATCAATATCAATAACAAATAGTTAATCCCCAGCAACGGCGCCAAAAACTTGTTTGCGTAAAATAATCTGCAAGCGCACAGAATCGTAAGAAGTAGTAAAGTGTTTTTAGAAAAGGAATGTCGAACCCACGGGGATTAACAATGTTATTGAAAACCAAAATTCACTAAATTAATTACTATTTGGAAAATCGAAAATAAATGGAACGTTCTACTATCTGAATTAAATTAAACTATTTAATAAAAATAAATCTACGAATAAAAAAATTAACAAAGCATAAAAATCTAAAAGTGTAAAAATATGATAAGAATGGATCTAGAGCGGTTGATTTCACCTAACAAATCCCACACAATTTATTCTTCCTAATTATTAAATTCTAATAATCTCCTGTTGATTTCTTTAGTAGTTAGTTTCCCTGTAGGCTTGAGTCCGAGGACCATGCAAGGCCTAGGTTCTGTCTAACACTTGTTTTCTTTAGTAGTTAGTTTTCCCCGCAGGCTTGAATCCGAGGACCATGCAAGGCCTAGGTTTTGTCTAACACTTGTCTTCTGAAGTAACTAGTTTCCCCATAGGTTTGAGTCCGAGTACTATGCAAGACCTTGGTTCTGTCTAGCACTTAGTTCTTCTTTAAGTAGTTAGTTTCCCCGTAGGCTTGAGTCCGAGGACCATACAAGGCCTAGGTTCTGTCTAACACTTGGCTTTCGAAGTAACTAGTTTTCCCAAAGGTTTGAGTCCGAGGACTATGCAAGATCTTGGTTCTATCCAGTACTTGTCTTCTTTAGTAGTTAGTTTCCTCGTAGGCTTGAGTCCGAGGAACATGCAAGGCCTAGGTTCTGTCTAACACTTGGCTTTTGAAGTAACTAGTTTCCCCAAAGGTTTGAGTCCGAGGACTATGCAAGATCATGGTTCTATCCAGTACTTGTCTTCTTTAGTAGTTAGTTTCCCCGTAGGCTTGAGTCCGAGGACCATCCAAGGCCTAGGTTCTGTCTAACACTTGTCTTCTTTAGTAGTTAGTTTTCCCCGTAGGCTTGAGTCCGAGGACCATGCAAGGCCTAGGTTCTGTCTAACACTTGGCTTCTGAAGTAACTAGTTTCCCCATAGGTTTGAGTTTGAGGACTATGCAAGACCTTGGTTCTATCTAGTACTTAGTTCTTTAAGACTGCTTGGAGCTAGGGAGCTCATCCTCAGTGTTGGGGAGTCTGCCCTTAGAGTGATAGCAGCCTTAAGCTTGCTCCGCTGAGGGGGGACCCTTCTTCGGTCAAGCCCGTTCGTCCGACGCCCCACTTCTGATTACAAGGCGCCTTTTGGGCTATTCGAGTAACGCACTTGACGCTTCGGTGTGCGAGGCGCCTCCTCATTAATATCCTTGCGGATTTACGGGGATCCAATGGCTGATAAGCCCCTTGGAAATTGGGTGGAGCTAATATCTTCAGTAATTTCTCCTTAGGATTCTGTGCGGGCTGGCTTTCACCAACTCTTCCCTTCCATATAAGGCATTTTGGGGTAGTCTTTTGATTCAGGTCAAAATTCGCGACCAGTCAAACTTAGGGGCGGTTTCATACAAAAATTACTGGCTTTTATTTTATTATTTTATTATTTATATTTTTTGTGTATAGAATTTTTCATTTGCGTCTAGGACCTTTGTATATGCTATCAAAAACTTTTCATGCAAAAACGCCGATATTGGATACAGGTCAAATTTTTTGACCAATCGGACCCGGTGCCATTTTTGTACAAAATTGGTACAAGTTTTTTTTTTTCTTTTCTTCCTAAATAATTTTGCATTTTTTTCTTGGACCTCTTAATGTGCTAACTACAAGTTTTAATGCACACACGCCGAAATTTGATTCAGGTCAAAATTCGTGACCAGTCAGAACTAGGGGCGGTTTCATACAAAAATTACTGGCTTTTATTTTATTTTTTATTGTTTTTTTTTTTTTTTTTTTGTATAGAATTTTCCGTTTTCATCTTGGACCTCTATATATGCTATCTACAAGTTATTATGCAAAAACGTTGTTATTGGATTCAGGTCAAAAATTTTGACCAATCGGACCCAGGGGCATTTTCGTACAAAATTGATACGATTTTTTTTGTTCTTTTCTTTCTAAATAATTTTGCATTTGTTTCTTGGACCTCTTAATGTGCTAACTACAAGTTTTAATGCACACACGCCGACATTTGTTTCAGGTCAAAATTCATGACCAGTCAGACCTAGGGGCAATTTCGTACAAAAATTATTGGAGTTTTTTTTTTGGTCAAGAATGTTCCATTTGTATCTTGGATCTCTGTATATGCTATCAAAAAGTTTTCGTGCAAAAACGCCGATATTGGATACTTGTCAAAATTCTTGACCAATCGAACCCGGTGGCATTTCCATACAAAATTGATATGAGTTTTTTTTTTTTTTCTTTTCTTTCTAAATAATTTTGCATTTTTTTCTTGGACCTCTTAATGTGCTAACTACAAGTTTTAATGCACACATGCCGAAATTTGATTCAGGTCAAAATTCGTGCCCAGTCAGACCAAGAGGCGGTTTCGAAAAAAATTACTCTCGTTTATTTTATTTTATTATTATTATTTTTTTTTTTGTGTATAGAATTTTCCATTTGCATCTTGGACCTCTATATATGCTATCTACAAGTTATCATGCAAAAATGCCGATATTGGATTCAGGTCAAAATTTTTGACGAATTGGACCCAAGGGCATTTTCGTACAAAATTGATACGATTTTTTTGTCCTTTCTTTCTAAATAATTTTGCATTTGTTTCTTGGACCTCTTAATGTGCTAACTACAAGTTTTAATGCACACACGCCGAAATTCGATTCAGGTCAAAATTTGTGAGTTGTCAGACCTAAGGGCGGTTTCGTACAAAAATTACTACCTTTTGTTTTATTTTATTTTCTATTTTTCTTTTGTGTATAGAATTTTCCATTTGTATCTTGGAACTCTATATATTATATCTTCAACATTGCCTGCAAAAACGCTGATATTGGATTCAGGTCAAAAATTTTGACCAATCTGACCCAGGTGAAATTTCGTACAAAATTGATACGATTTTTTTTCTTTTCCTTCTAAATAACTTTGCATTTTTTTCTTAGACCTCTTAATGTGCTAACTACAAGTTTTAATGCACACACTCCGAAATTTGATTTAGGTCAAAATTTGTAAGACCTAGGGGCGGTTTCGTACAAAAATTATTGGCTTTTATTTTATTTTTTATTTATTTATATTTTTTGTGTATAGAATTTTCCACTTGCTTCTTGGACCTATATATATGCTCTCTACAAGTTATCACGCAAAAACGCCGATATTGGATTCAAGTCAAAATTTTTGACCAATCGGACCCAGGGGCATTTTCGTACAAAATTGATTCGAGTTTTTTTTTTTCTTTTCTTTCTAAAGAATTTTGCATTTTTTTATGGGCCTCTTAATGTGCTAACTACATGTTTTAACGCACACACGCCGAAATTTGATTCAGGTCAAAATTCATGACCAATCAGACCTAGGGGCAGTTTCGTACAAAAACTACTCCTGTTTTTTTTTTTTTTCCCAAGAATTTTCAGTTTGTATCTTGGGTCTTTGTATATGCTATCTAAAAGTTTTCGTACAAAAACGCCGATATTGGATACAGGTCAAAATTCTTGACCAATCGGACTCGGTGGCATTTTCGTACAAAATTGATACGTGTTTTTTTTTTCTTTTTTTTTTACAAATAATATTGCATTTGGTTCTTGGACCTCTTAATGTGATAACTACAACTTTTAATGCACACACGCCGAAATTTAATTCTAGTCAAAATTCGTGAACAGTCAGAGCTAGGGGCGGCTTCGTACAAAAATTACTGGCTTTTATTTTATTATTTTATTATTAATTTTTTTTTTGTGTATAGAATTTTCCACTTGCTTCTTAAACCTATATATATGCTCTCTACAAGTTATCATGCAAAAACGCCGATATTGGATTCAGGTCAAAATTTTTGACCAATCGGACCCAGGGGCATTTCCGTACAAAATTGATTCCAGTTTTTTTTTTCTTTTCTTTCTAAAGAATTCTGCATTTGTTTCTTGGACCTCTTAATGTGCAAACTACATGTTTTAATGCACACACGCCGAAATTTGATTCAAGTCAAAATTCATGACCGGTCGGACCTAGGGGCAGTTTCGTACAAAAAATACTCCTTTTTTTTTCCTCGAGAATTTTCAATTTGTATCTTGGGTCTTTGTATATGCTATCTAAAAGTTTTCGTACAAAAACGCCGATATTGGATACAGGTCAAAATTCTTGACCAATCGGACTCGGAGGTATTTTCGTACAAAATTGATACGAGTTTTTTTTCTTTTTTTTTCCACATAATTTCGCATTTGTTTCTTGGACCTCTTAATGTGCTAACTACAAGTTTAATGCACACACGTCGAAATTTGATTCTGCTCAAAATTCGTGAACAGTCAGTCCTAAGGGCGGTTTCGTACAAAAATTACTGGCTTTTATTTTATTATTTTATTATTAATTTTTTTTGTGTATAGAATTTTCCACTTTCTTCTTGGACCTATATATATGCTCTCTACAAGTTATCATGCAAAAACGACGATATTGGATTCAGGTCAAAATTTTTGACCAATCGAACCCAGGGGCATTTTCGTACAAAATTGATTCAAGTTTTTTTTTTGTCTTTTCTTTCTAAAGAATTTTGCATTTGTTTCTTGGACCTCTTAATGTGCAAACTACATGTTTTAATGCACACACGCCGAAATTTTATTCAGGTCAAAATTCGTGACCGGTCGGACCTAGAGGCAGTTTCGTACAAAAACTACTCCTTTTTTTTTTTTCCCCGAGAATTTTCAATTTTTATCTTGGGTCTTTGTATATTCTATCTAAAAGTTTTCGTACAAAAACGCCGATATTGGATACAGGTCAAAATTCTTGACCAATCGGACTCGGTGGCATTTTCGTACAAAATTGATACGTGTTTTTTTTCCTTTTTTTACAAATAATTTTGCATTTGTTTCTTGGACCTCTTAATATGCTAACTACAAGTTTTAATGCACACACGCCGAAATTTAATTCTAGTCAAAATTCGTGCACAGTTAAACCTAGGGGCGGTTTCGTACAAAAATTACTGGCTTTTATTTTATTATTTTATTATTAAATTTTTTTTTTTTTTTGTGTATAGAATTTTCCACTTGCTTCTTAAACCTATATATATGCTCTCTACAAGTTATCATGCAAAAACGCCGTTATTGGATTCAGGTCAAAACTTTTGACCAATCGGACCCAGGGGCATTTTCGTACAGAATTGATTCCAGTTTTTTTTTCTTTTCTTTCTAAAGAATTTGGCATTTGTTTCTTGGATCTCTTAATTTGCAAACTACATGTTTTAATGCACACACGCCGAAATTTTATTCCGGTCAAAATTCGTGACCGGTCGGACCTAGGGGCAGTTTCGTACAAAAACTACTCCTTTTTTTTTTTTTTCCCGAGAATTTTCAATTTGTATCTTTGGTCTTTGTATATGCTATCTAAAATTTTTAGTACAAAAACGCCGATATTCGATACAGGTCAAAATTCTTGACCAATCGAACTCGGTGGCATTTTCGTACAAAATTGATACGAGTTTTTTTTCTTTTTTTTCCACATAATTTTGCATTTGTTTCTTGGACCTCTTAACGTGCTAACTACAAGTTTAATGCACACACGTCGAAATTTGATTCTGCTCAAAATTCGTGAACAGTCAGTCCTAGGGGCGGTTTCGTACAAAAATTACTGGCTTTTATTTTATTATTTTATTATTAATTTTTTTTGTGTATAGAATTTTCCACTTGCTTCTTGGACCTACATATATGCTCTCTACAAGTTATCATGCAAAAACGTCGATATTGGATTCAGGTCAAAAATTTTGACCAATCGGACCCAGGGGCATTTTCGTACAAAATTGATTCATGTTTTTTTTTTTTTTTTTTTTCTTTCTAAAGAATTTTGCATTTGTTTCTTGGACCTCTTAATGTGCAAACTACATGTTTTAATGCACACACGCTGAAATTTTATTCAGGTCAAAATTCGTGACCGGTCGGACCTAGGGGCAGTTTCGTACAAAAACTACTCCTTTTTTTTTTCCCGAGAATTTTCAATTTGTATCTTGGGTCTTTGTATATGCTATCTAAAAGTTTTCGTACAAAATCGCCGATATTGGATACAGGTCAAAATTCTTGACCAATCGGACTCAGTGGCATTTTCGTACAAAATTGATACGTGTTTTTTTTCTTTTTTTCACAAATAATTTTGCAATTGTTTCTTGGACCTCTTAATGTGCTAACTACAAGTTTTAATGCACACACGCCGAAATTTAACTCTAGTCAAAATTCGTGAACAGTCGGACCTAGGGGCGATTTCGTACAAAAATTACTGGCTTCTATTTTATTATTAATTTTTTTTTTTTGTGTATAGAATTTTCCACTTGCTTCTTAAACCTATATATATGCTCTCTACAAGTTATCATGCAAAAACGCCGATATTGGATTCAAGTCAAAATTTTTAACCAATCTGACCCAAGGGCATTTTCGTACAAAATTGATTCAATTTTTCTTTTCTTTTCTTTCTAAAGAATTTTGCATTTGTTTCTTGGACCTCTTAATGTGCTAACTACATGTTTTAATGCACACACGCCGAAATTTGATTCAGGTCAAAATTCGTGACTGGTCGGACCTAGGGGCAGTTTCGTTCAAAAACTACTCCTTTTTTTTTTCCCAAGAATTTTCAATTTGTATCTTGGGACTTTGTATATGCTATCTAAAAGTTTTCATACAAAAATGCAAATATTGGATACAGGTCAAAATTCTTGACCAATCGGACTCGGTGGCATTTTCGTACAAAATTGATACAAGTTTTTTTTTCTTTTTTTTCCAAATAATTTTGCATTTGTTTCTTGGTCCTCTTAATGTGATAACTACATGATTTAATGCACACACAGCGAAAATTGATTCTGGTCAAAACTCGTGAACAGTCAGACCTAGCGCCGATATCGTACAAAATTACTGGCTTTTATTTTATTATTTTATTATTAATTTTTTTTTGTGTATAGAATTTTCCACTTGCTTCTTGGACCTATATTTATGCTCTCAACAAGTTAACATGCAAAAAACTCCGATATTGGATTCAGGTCAAAATTTTTGACCAATCGAACCTAGGGGCGTTTTCGTACAAAATTGATTCGAGTTTTTTTTTTCTTTCCTTCCTAAAGAATTTTGCATTTGTTTCCTGGACCGCTTAATGTGCTAACTACATGTTTTAAAGAACACAAGCCGAAATTTGATTCAGGTCGAAATTCGTGACCAGTCGGACCTAGGGGCAGTTTCGTACAAAAACTACTCCCGTATTTTTTTTTCCCAAGAATTTTCTATGTGTATCTTGGGTCTTTGTATATGCTATCTAAAAGTTTTCGTACAAAAACGCCGATATTGGATACAGGTCAAAATTCTTGACCAATCGCACTCGGTGGCATTTTTGTACAAAATTGATACGAGTTTTTTTTTTCTTTTTTTCCAAATAATTTTGCTTTTGTTTCTTGGGATTCTTAATGTGGTAACTACATGTTTCAATGCACACACGCCGAAATTTGATTCTAGTCAAAATTCGTGTCCAGTCAGACCTAGGGGCAGTTTCGTACAAAAACTACTCCCTTTTTTTTTTCCCAAGAATTTTCAATTTTTATCTTGGGTCTTTGTATATGCTATCTAATATTTTTTGTACAAAAACGCCGATATTGCATACATGTCAAAATTCTTGACCAATCGAACACGATGGCATTCTCGTACAAAATTGATACGAGTTTTTATTTTCTTTTTTTCCAAATAATTTTGCCTTTGTTTCTTAATGAGCTAACTACTAGTTTCAATGCACACACGCCGAAATTTGGTTCTGGTCAAAATTCGAGAATAGTCAGACCTAGGGGCGGTTTCGTACAAAAATTACTGGCTGTTATTTTATTATTTTATTATTATTATTATTTTTTTTTTTTTTGTGTTTAGAATTTTCCACTTGCCTCTTTGACCTCTATATATGCTCTCTACAAGTTATCATGCAAAAACGACGATATTGGATTTAGGTCAAAAATTTTGACAAATCGGCCCTAAGGGCATTTTCGTACAAAATTGATACGAGTTTTTTTTTTTTTTTTTTCTTTTCTTTCTATAAAATTTTCCAATTGTTTCTTGGACCTCTTAATGTGATAACTACAAGTTTTATTGCACAGTCGCCGAAAGTTTATTCAAGTCAAAATTCGTGACCAATCAGACCTAGGGGCAGTTTCGTACAAAAATTACATTCGTTTTCTTTTTTTTTTTTTTTTTTTTTTTTATATAATTTTCCATTTGTATCTTGGACATCTATATATGCTATCTACAAAATTGATACGAGTTTTTTTTTCTTTTCTTTCTAACGAATTTTGCATTTGTTTCCTGGGCCTCTTAATGTGCTAACTACATGTTTTAAAGCACACACGCCGAAATTTGACTCAGGTCAAAATTCTTGACCAGTCAAACCTAGGGGCTGTTTCGTAAAAAACTACTCCCTTTTTTGTATATGCTATCTAAAAGTTTTCGTACAAAAATGCCGATATTGGATACAGGTCAAAATTCTTGACCAATCGGACTCGGTGGCATTTTCGTACAAAATTGATACGAGTTTTTTTTTTTTTTCCAAATAATTTTGCTTTTTTTTCTTGGGCTTCTTAATGTGCTAACTACATGTTTTAATGCACACATGCCAAAATTTGATTCAGGTCAAAATTCGTGGCCAGTCATACCTAGGGGCAGATTCGTACAATAACTACTCCCTTTTTTTTTTCCCCCAAGAATTTTCAATTTGTATCTTGGGTCTTTGTATATGCTATCTAAAAGTTTTCGTAAAAAAACGCAAATATTGCATACAGGTCAAAATTCTTTACCAATCGGACCTGATGGCATTTTCGTACAAAATTGATACGAGTTTTTTTTTCTTCTTTTTTTCCAAATAATTTTGCCTTTGTTTCTTGTACCCCTTAATGAGCTAACTACTAGTTTTAATGCACACACGCCGAAATTTGGTTCTGGTCAAAATTCGAGAATAGTCAGACCTAGGGGCGGTTTCGTACAAAAATTACTGGCTGTTATTTTATTATTTTATTATTATTATTATTATTATTTTTTTTTTTTTTGTGTTTAGAATTTTCTACTTGCCTGTTCGACCTCTATATATGCTCTCAACAAGTTATCATGCAAAAATGACGATATTGGATTCAGGTCAAAATTTTTGACCAATTGAACCCAAGGGCATTTTCGTACAAAATTGAAACGATTTTTTTTTTTTTTTCTTTTCTTTCTTAAGAATTTTCCATTTGTTTCTTGGACCTCTTAATGTGCTAACTACAAGTTTTGTTGCACTGTCGCCGAAATTTGATTCATGTCAAAATTCGTGACCAATCAGACCTAGTGGCAGTTTCGTACAAAAATTACATTCGTTTTTTTTTTTTTGGTATATAATTTTCCATTTGTATCTTGGCCCTCTATATATGCTATCTACAAGTTATCATGCAAAAACTCCGAGATTGGGTTCAACACAAAATTTTTGACCAATCAGACCCAGGGGCATTTTCGTACAAAATTGATACGAGTTTTTTTTTCTTTTCTTTCTAACGAATTTTGCATTTTTTTTCTTGGGCCTCTTAATGTGCTAAATACATTATTTAAAGCAGACACGCCGAAATTTGATTCAGGCCAAAATTCGTGACCAGTCGGACCTAGGGGCAGTTTCGTACAAAAACTACTCCCGTATTTTTTTTTTCCCAAGAATTTTCAATTTGTATCTTGGGTCTTCGTATATGCTATCTAAAAGTTTTCGTACAAAAACGCCGATATTGGATACAGGTCAAAATTCTTGACCAATCGGACTTGGTGGCATTTTCGTACAAAATTGATACGAAAATGCCACCAAATAATTTTGCCTGTGCTTCTTGGACCACTTAATGACCTAACTACTATTTTTAATGAACACACGCCGAAATTTGGTTCTGGTCAAAATTCGAGAATAGTCAGACCTAGGGGCGGTTTCGTACAAAAATTACTGGTGTTATTTTATTATTTTATTAATATTATTATTATTATTTTGTGTTTAGAATTTTCCACTTGCCTCTTCGGCCTCCCTATATGCTCTCTACAAGTTATCATGCAAAAACGACTGTGTTGGATTCAGGTCAAAAATTTTGACCAATCCGACCCAAGGGCATTTTCGTAGAAAATTTATACGAGTTTTTTTTTTTTTCTTTTCTTTCTAAAGAATTTTCCATTTGTTTCTAGGACCTCTTACTGTGCTAACTAGAAGTTTTATTGCACAGTCGCCGAAATATGATTTAGGTCAAAATTCGTGACCAATCAGACCTAGGGGCAGTTTCGTACAAAAATTACATTCGGTCTTTTTTTTTTTTTTTTTTTTTTTTTGCATATAATTTTCCATTTGTATCTTGGACATCTATATATGCTATGTACAAGTTATCATGCAAAAACTCCGATATTGGATTCAACACAAAATTTTTGACCAATCAGACCCAAGGGCATTTTCGTACAAAATTGATACGAGTTTTTTTCTTTTCTTTTCTTTCTAACGAATTTTGCATTTGTTTCTTGGGCCTCTTAATGTGCTAACTACATGTTTTAAAGCACACACGCCGAAATTTAATTCAGGTCAAAATTCGTGACCAGTCGGACCTAGGGGCAGTTTTGTACAAAAACGACACCCGTATTTTTTTTATTTTCCCAGGAATTTTTAATTTTTACCATGGGTCTTTGTATATGCTCTCTAAAAGTTTTCGTACAAAAACGCCGATATTGGATACAGGTCAAAATTCTTGACCAATCGGACTCTGTGGCATTTTCTTACAAAATTGATACGAGTTTTTTTTTTCTTTTTTTTCTTTTTTTCCAAGTAATTTTGCTTTTGTTTCTTGGGCTTCTTAATGTGCTAACTACATGTTTCAATGCACACACGCCGAAATTTGATTCTGGTCAAAATTCGTGTCCAGTCAGACCTAGCGGCAGTTTCGTACAAAAACTACTCCCTTTTTTTTTTCCCAAGAATTTTCAATTTTTATCTTGGGTCTTTGTATATGCTATCTAAAAGTTTTCGTACAATAATGCAAATATTGCATACAGGTCAAAATTCTTTACCAATCGGACCCGATGGCATTTTCGTACAAAATTGATACGAGTTTTTTTTTTTTCTTTTTTTCCAAATAATTTTGCCTTTGTTTCTTGGACCGCTTAATGAGCTAACTACTATTTTTAATGCACACACGCCAAAATTTCGTTCTGGTCAAAATTCGAGAATAGTCAGACCTAGGGGCAGTTTCGTAAAAAAATTACTGGCTGTTATTTTATTATTTTATTAATATTATTATTATTTTTTTGTGTTTAGAATTTTCCACTTGCCTCTTCGACATCTATATATGCTCTCTACAAGTTATCATGCAAAAACGACGATATTGGATTCAAGTCAAAAATTTTGACCAATCGGACCCAAGGGCATTTTCGTACAAAATTGATACGAGTTTTTTTTTTTTTTTTTTTCTTTTCTTTCTACAGAATTTTCCATTTGTTTCTTGGAACTCTTAATGTGCTAACTACAAGTTTTACTGCACAGTCGCCGAAATTTGATTCATGTCAAAATTCGTGACCAATCAGACCTAGGGGCAGTTTCGTACAAAAATTACATTCATTTTTTTTTTTTTGTATATAATTTTCCATTTCTATCTTGCACATCTATATATGCTATCTACAAGTTATCATGCAAAAACGACGATATTGGATTCAAGTCAAAAATTTTGACAATTCGGACCCTAGGGCATTTTCGTACAAAATGAATACGAGTTTTTTTTTTTTTTTTTTTCTTTTCTTTCTAACAAATTTTGCATTTTTTTTCTTGGGCCTCTAAATGTGCTAACTACACGATTTAAAGCACACACGCCGAAATTTGATTCAGGTCAAAATTCGTGACCGGTCGGACCTAGGGGCAATTTCGTACAAAACTACTCCTTTTTTTTTTTTTCCCGAGAATATGCAATTTGCAACTTGGGTCTTTGTATATGCTATCTAAAAGTTTTCGTACAAAAACGCCAATATTGGATACAGGTCAAAATTCTTGACCAATCGGACTTGGTGGCATTTTCGTACAAAATTGATACGAGTTTTTTTTTTCTTTTTTTCCAAATAATTTTGCTTTTGTTTCTTGGGCTTCTTAATGTGCTAACTACATGTTTTAATGCACACATGACGAAATTTTACTGGTCAAAATTCGTGGCCAGTCATACCTAGGGGCAGTTTCGTACAAAAACTACTCCCTTTTTTTTTTTCCCCAAGAATTTTCAATTTGTATCTTGGGTCTTTGTATATGCTATCTAAAATTTTTTGTACAAAAACCCAAATATTGCATACAGGTCAAAATTCTTTACCAATCGGACCCGATGGCATTTTCGTACAAAATTGATACGAGTTTTTTATTTCTTTTTTTCCAAATAATTTTGCCTTTATTTCTTGGACCTCTTAATGAGCTAACAACTATTTTTAATGCACACACGCTGAAATTTGGTTCTGGTCAAAATTCGAGAAAAGTCAGACCTAGGGGCGGTTTCGTACAAAAACTGGTAGCTGTTATTTTATTATTTTATTAATATTATTATTTTTTTTTTGTGTTTAGAATTCTCCACTTGCCACTTCGACCTCTATATATGCTCTCTACATGTTATCATGCAAAAACGACGATATTGGATTCAAGTCAAAAATTTTGACCAATCGGACCCAAGGGCATTTTCGTACAAAATGGATACGAGTTTTTTTTTTTTTTTTTCTTTTCTTTCTAACGAATTTTGCATTTTTTTCTTGGGCCTCTAAATGTGCTAACTACACGATTTAAAGCACACACGCCGAAATTTGATTCAGTTCAAAATTCGTGACCGGTCGGACCTAGGGGCTGCTATGTACAAAACTACTCCTTTTTTTTTTTTTTTTCCAAGAATATGCAATTTGCATCTTGGGTCTTTTTATATGCTATCTAAAAGTTTTCGTACAAAAACGCCAATATTGGATACAGGTCAAAATTCTTGACCAATCGGACTTGGTGGCATTTTCGTACAAAATTGATACGAGTTTTTTTATCTTTTTTTCCAAATAATTTTGCTTTTGTTTCTTGGGCTTCTTAATGTGCTAACTACATGTTTTAATGCACACGTGACGAAATTTGATTCTGGTCAAAATTCGTGGCCAGTCATACCTAGGGGCAGTTTCGTACAAAAACTACTCCCTTTTTTTTTTCCCCAAGATATTTCAATTTGTATCTTGGGTCTTTGTATATGCTATCTAAAAGTTTTCGTACAAAAACGCAAATATTGCATACAGGTCAAAATTCTTTACCAATCGGACCCGATGGCATTTTCGTACAAAATTGATACGAGTTTTTTTTTTCTTTTTTTCCAAATAATTTTGCCTTTGTTTCTTGGACCTCTTAATCAGCTAACTACTAGTTTTAATGCACACACGCCGAAATTTGGTTCTGGTCAAAATTCGAGAATAGTCAGACCTAGGGGCGGTTTCGTACAAAAATTACTGGCTGTCATTTTATTATTTTGTTATTATTATTATTATTATTTTTTTTTGTGTTTAGAATTTTCCACTTGCCTCTTCGACCTCTATAGATGCTCTCAACAAGTTATCATGCAAAAACGACGATATTGGATTCAGGTCAAAATTTTTGACCAATTGAACCCAAGGGCATTTTCGTACAAAAAAGAAAAGAGTTTTTTTTTTTTTTTTTTTTTTTTTTTTTTTTTTTTTTTTTTTTCTTTCTAAAGAATTTTCCATTTGTTTCTTGGACCTCTTAATGTGGTAACTACAAGTTTTGTTGCACAGTCGCCGAAATTTGATTCAGGTCAAAATTCGTGACCAATCAGACCTAGGGGCAGTTTCGTACAAAAATTACATTTGATTTTTTTTTTTTTTGGGTATATAATTTTCCATTTGTATCTTGGACATCTATATATGCTATCTACAAGTTATCATGCAAAAACTCCAATATTGGATTCAACACAAAATTTTTGACCAATCAGACCCAGGTGCATTTTCTTACAAAATTAATACGAGTTTTTTTTTCTTTTCTTTCTAACGAATTTTGCATTTTTTTTCTTGGGCCTCTTAATGTGCTAAATACATTTTTTAAAGCACACACGCCGAAATTTGATTCAGGTCAAAATTCGTGACCAGTCGGACCTAGGTTCTGTCTAGCACTTAGTTCTTCTTTAAGTAGTTAGTTTCCCCGTAGGCTTGAGTCCGAGGACCATACAAGGCCTAGGTTCTGTCTAACACTTGGCTTTCGAAGTAACTAGTTTTCCCAAAGGTTTGAGTCCGAGGACTATGCAAGATCTTGGTTCTATCCAGTACTTGTCTTCTTTAGTAGTTAGTTTCCTCGTAGGCTTGAGTCCGAGGAACATGCAAGGCCTAGGTTCTGTCTAACACTTGGCTTTTGAAGTAACTAGTTTCCCCAAAGGTTTGAGTCCGAGGACTATGCAAGATCATGGTTCTATCCAGTACTTGTCTTCTTTAGTAGTTAGTTTCCCCGTAGGCTTGAGTCCGAGGACCATCCAAGGCCTAGGTTCTGTCTAACACTTGTCTTCTTTAGTAGTTAGTTTTCCCCGTAGGCTTGAGTCCGAGGACCATGCAAGGCCTAGGTTCTGTCTAACACTTGGCTTCTGAAGTAACTAGTTTCCCCATAGGTTTGAGTTTGAGGACTATGCAAGACCTTGGTTCTATCTAGTACTTAGTTCTTTAAGACTGCTTGGAGCTAGGGAGCTCATCCTCAGTGTTGGGGAGTCTGCCCTTAGAGTGATAGCAGCCTTAAGCTTGCTCCGCTGAGGGGGGACCCTTCTTCGGTCAAGCCCGTTCGTCCGACGCCCCACTTCTGATTACAAGGCGCCTTTTGGGCTATTCGAGTAACGCGCTTGACGCTTCGGTGTGCGAGGCGCCTCCTCATTAATATCCTTGCGGATTTACGGGGATCCAATGGCTGATAAGCCCCTTGGAAATTGGGTGGAGCTAATATCTTCAGTAATTTCTCCTTAGGATTCTGTGCGGGCTGGCTTTCACCAACTCTTCCCTTCCATATAAGGCATTTTGGGGTAGTCTTTTGATTCAGGTCAAAATTCGCGACCAGTCAAACTTAGGGGCGGTTTCATACAAAAATTACTGGCTTTTATTTTATTATTTTATTATTTATATTTTTTGTGTATAGAATTTTTCATTTGCGTCTAGGACCTTTGTATATGCTATCAAAAACTTTTCATGCAAAAACGCCGATATTGGATACAGGTCAAATTTTTTGACCAATCGGACCCGGTGCCATTTTTGTACAAAATTGGTACAAGTTTTTTTTTTTCTTTTCTTCCTAAATAATTTTGCATTTTTTTCTTGGACCTCTTAATGTGCTAACTACAAGTTTTAATGCACACACGCCGAAATTTGATTCAGGTCAAAATTCGTGACCAGTCAGAACTAGGGGCGGTTTCATACAAAAATTACTGGCTTTTATTTTATTTTTTATTGTTTTTTTTTTTTTTTTTTTTGTATAGAATTTTCCGTTTTCATCTTGGACCTCTATATATGCTATCTACAAGTTATTATGCAAAAACGTTGTTATTGGATTCAGGTCAAAAATTTTGACCAATCGGACCCAGGGGCATTTTCGTACAAAATTGATACGATTTTTTTTGTTCTTTTCTTTCTAAATAATTTTGCATTTGTTTCTTGGACCTCTTAATGTGCTAACTACAAGTTTTAATGCACACACGCCGACATTTGTTTCAGGTCAAAATTCATGACCAGTCAGACCTAGGGGCAATTTCGTACAAAAATTATTGGAGTTTTTTTTTTGGTCAAGAATGTTCCATTTGTATCTTGGATCTCTGTATATGCTATCTAAAAGTTTTCGTGCAAAAACGCCGATATTGGATACTTGTCAAAATTCTTGACCAATCGAACCCGGTGGCATTTCCATACAAAATTGATATGAGTTTTTTTTTTTTTTCTTTTCTTTCTAAATAATTTTGCATTTTTTTCTTGGACCTCTTAATGTGCTAACTACAAGTTTTAATGCACACATGCCGAAATTTGATTCAGGTCAAAATTCGTGCCCAGTCAGACCAAGAGGCGGTTTCGAAAAAAATTACTCTCGTTTATTTTATTTTATTATTATTTTTTTTTTTTGTGTATAGAATTTTCCATTTGCATCTTGGACCTCTATATATGCTATCTACAAGTTATCATGCAAAAATGCCGATATTGGATTCAGGTCAAAATTTTTGACGAATTGGACCCAAGGGCATTTTCGTACAAAATTGATACGATTTTTTTGTCCTTTCTTTCTAAATAATTTTGCATTTGTTTCTTGGACCTCTTAATGTGCTAACTACAAGTTTTAATGCACACACGCCGAAATTCGATTCAGGTCAAAATTTGTGAGTTGTCAGACCTAAGGGCGGTTTCGTACAAAAATTACTACCTTTTGTTTTATTTTATTTTCTATTTTTCTTTTGTGTATAGAATTTTCCATTTGTATCTTGGAACTCTATATATTATATCTTCAACATTGCCTGCAAAAACGCTGATATTGGATTCAGGTCAAAAATTTTGACCAATCTGACCCAGGTGAAATTTCGTACAAAATTGATACGATTTTTTTTCTTTTCCTTCTAAATAACTTTGCATTTTCTTCTTAGACCTCTTAATGTGCTAACTACAAGTTTTAATGCACACACTCCGAAATTTGATTTAGGTCAAAATTTGTAAGACCTAGGGGCGGTTTCGTACAAAAATTATTGGCTTTTATTTTATTTTTTATTTATTTATATTTTTTGTGTATAGAATTTTCCACTTGCTTCTTGGACCTATATATATGCTCTCTACAAGTTATCACGCAAAAACGCCGATATTGGATTCAAGTCAAAATTTTTGACCAATCGGACCCAGGGGCATTTTCGTACAAAATTGATTCGAGTTTTTTTTTTTCTTTTCTTTCTAAAGAATTTTGCATTTTTTTATGGGCCTCTTAATGTGCTAACTACATGTTTTAACGCACACACGCCGAAATTTGATTCAGGTCAAAATTCATGACCAATCAGACCTAGGGGCAGTTTCGTACAAAAACTACTCCTGTTTTTTTTTTTTTTCCCAAGAATTTTCAGTTTGTATCTTGGGTCTTTGTATATGCTATCTAAAAGTTTTCGTACAAAAACGCCGATATTGGATACAGGTCAAAATTCTTGACCAATCGGACTCGGTGGCATTTTCGTACAAAATTGATACGTGTTTTTTTTTTCTTTTTTTTTTACAAATAATATTGCATTTGGTTCTTGGACCTCTTAATGTGATAACTACAACTTTTAATGCACACACGCCGAAATTTAATTCTAGTCAAAATTCGTGAACAGTCAGAGCTAGGGGCGGCTTCGTACAAAAATTATTGGCTTTTATTTTATTATTTTATTATTAATTTTTTTTTTGTGTATAGAATTTTCCACTTGCTTCTTAAACCTATATATATGCTCTCTACAAGTTATCATGCAAAAACGCCGATATTGGATTCAGGTCAAAATTTTTGACCAATCGGACCCAGGGGCATTTCCGTACAAAATTGATTCCAGTTTTTTTTTTCTTTTCTTTCTAAAGAATTCTGCATTTGTTTCTTGGACCTCTTAATGTGCAAACTACATGTTTTAATGCACACACGCCGAAATTTGATTCAAGTCAAAATTCATGACCGGTCGGACCTAGGGGCAGTTTCGTACAAAAAATACTCCTTTTTTTTTCCTCGAGAATTTTCAATTTGTATCTTGGGTCTTTGTATATGCTATCTAAAAGTTTTCGTACAAAAACGCCGATATTGGATACAGGTCAAAATTCTTGACCAATCGGACTCGGAGGTATTTTCGTACAAAATTGATACGAGTTTTTTTTCTTTTTTTTTCCACATAATTTCGCATTTGTTTCTTGGACCTCTTAATGTGCTAACTACAAGTTTAATGCACACACGTCGAAATTTGATTCTGCTCAAAATTCGTGAACAGTCAGTCCTAAGGGCGGTTTCGTACAAAAATTACTGGCTTTTATTTTATTATTTTATTATTAATTTTTTTTGTGTATAGAATTTTCCACTTTCTTCTTGGACCTATATATATGCTCTCTACAAGTTATCATGCAAAAACGACGATATTGGATTCAGGTCAAAATTTTTGACCAATCGAACCCAGGGGCATTTTCGTACAAAATTGATTCAAGTTTTTTTTTTGTCTTTTCTTTCTAAAGAATTTTGCATTTGTTTCTTGGACCTCTTAATGTGCAAACTACATGTTTTAATGCACACACGCCGAAATTTTATTCAGGTCAAAATTCGTGACCGGTCGGACCTAGAGGCAGTTTCGTACAAAAACTACTCCTTTTTTTTTTTTCCCCGAGAATTTTCAATTTTTATCTTGGGTCTTTGTATATTCTATCTAAAAGTTTTCGTACAAAAACGCCGATATTGGATACAGGTCAAAATTCTTGACCAATCGGACTCGGTGGCATTTTCGTACAAAATTGATACGTGTTTTTTTTCCTTTTTTTACAAATAATTTTGCATTTGTTTCTTGGACCTCTTAATATGCTAACTACAAGTTTTAATGCACACACGCCGAAATTTAATTCTAGTCAAAATTCGTGCACAGTTAAACCTAGGGGCGGTTTCGTACAAAAATTACTGGCTTTTATTTTATTATTTTATTATTAAATTTTTTTTTTTTTTTGTGTATAGAATTTTCCACTTGCTTCTTAAACCTATATATATGCTCTCTACAAGTTATCATGCAAAAACGCCGTTATTGGATTCAGGTCAAAACTTTTGACCAATCGGACCCAGGGGCATTTTCGTACAGAATTGATTCCAGTTTTTTTTTCTTTTCTTTCTAAAGAATTTGGCATTTGTTTCTTGGATCTCTTAATTTGCAAACTACATGTTTTAATGCACACACGCCGAAATTTTATTCCGGTCAAAATTCGTGACCGGTCGGACCTAGGGGCAGTTTCGTACAAAAACTACTCCTTTTTTTTTTTTTTCCCGAGAATTTTCAATTTGTATCTTTGGTCTTTGTATATGCTATCTAAAATTTTTAGTACAAAAACGCCGATATTCGATACAGGTCAAAATTCTTGACCAATCGAACTCGGTGGCATTTTCGTACAAAATTGATACGAGTTTTTTTTCTTTTTTTTCCACATAATTTTGCATTTGTTTCTTGGACCTCTTAACGTGCTAACTACAAGTTTAATGCACACACGTCGAAATTTGATTCTGCTCAAAATTCGTGAACAGTCAGTCCTAGGGGCGGTTTCGTACAAAAATTACTGGCTTTTATTTTATTATTTTATTATTAATTTTTTTTGTGTATAGAATTTTCCACTTGCTTCTTGGACCTACATATATGCTCTCTACAAGTTATCATGCAAAAACGTCGATATTGGATTCAGGTCAAAAATTTTGACCAATCGGACCCAGGGGCATTTTCGTACAAAATTGATTCATGTTTTTTTTTTTTTTTTTTTTCTTTCTAAAGAATTTTGCATTTGTTTCTTGGACCTCTTAATGTGCAAACTACATGTTTTAATGCACACACGCTGAAATTTTATTCAGGTCAAAATTCGTGACCGGTCGGACCTAGGGGCAGTTTCGTACAAAAACTACTCCTTTTTTTTTTCCCGAGAATTTTCAATTTGTATCTTGGGTCTTTGTATATGCTATCTAAAAGTTTTCGTACAAAATCGCCGATATTGGATACAGGTCAAAATTCTTGACCAATCGGACTCAGTGGCATTTTCGTACAAAATTGATACGTGTTTTTTTTCTTTTTTTCACAAATAATTTTGCAATTGTTTCTTGGACCTCTTAATGTGCTAACTACAAGTTTTAATGCACACACGCCGAAATTTAACTCTAGTCAAAATTCGTGAACAGTCGGACCTAGGGGCGATTTCGTACAAAAATTACTGGCTTCTATTTTATTATTAATTTTTTTTTTTTGTGTATAGAATTTTCCACTTGCTTCTTAAACCTATATATATGCTCTCTACAAGTTATCATGCAAAAACGCCGATATTGGATTCAAGTCAAAATTTTTAACCAATCTGACCCAAGGGCATTTTCGTACAAAATTGATTCAATTTTTCTTTTCTTTTCTTTCTAAAGAATTTTGCATTTGTTTCTTGGACCTCTTAATGTGCTAACTACATGTTTTAATGCACACACGCCGAAATTTGATTCAGGTCAAAATTCGTGACTGGTCGGACCTAGGGGCAGTTTCGTTCAAAAACTACTCCTTTTTTTTTTCCCAAGAATTTTCAATTTGTATCTTGGGACTTTGTATATGCTATCTAAAAGTTTTCATACAAAAATGCAAATATTGGATACAGGTCAAAATTCTTGACCAATCGGACTCGGTGGCATTTTCGTACAAAATTGATACAAGTTTTTTTTTCTTTTTTTTCCAAATAATTTTGCATTTGTTTCTTGGTCCTCTTAATGTGATAACTACATGATTTAATGCACACACAGCGAAAATTGATTCTGGTCAAAACTCGTGAACAGTCAGACCTAGCGCCGATATCGTACAAAATTACTGGCTTTTATTTTATTATTTTATTATTAATTTTTTTTTGTGTATAGAATTTTCCACTTGCTTCTTGGACCTATATTTATGCTCTCAACAAGTTAACATGCAAAAAACTCCGATATTGGATTCAGGTCAAAATTTTTGACCAATCGAACCTAGGGGCGTTTTCGTACAAAATTGATTCGAGTTTTTTTTTTCTTTCCTTCCTAAAGAATTTTGCATTTGTTTCCTGGACCGCTTAATGTGCTAACTACATGTTTTAAAGAACACAAGCCGAAATTTGATTCAGGTCGAAATTCGTGACCAGTCGGACCTAGGGGCAGTTTCGTACAAAAACTACTCCCGTATTTTTTTTTCCCAAGAATTTTCAATGTGTATCTTGGGTCTTTGTATATGCTATCTAAAAGTTTTCGTACAAAAACGCCGATATTGGATACAGGTCAAAATTCTTGACCAATCGCACTCGGTGGCATTTTTGTACAAAATTGATACGAGTTTTTTTTTTCTTTTTTTCCAAATAATTTTGCTTTTGTTTCTTGGGATTCTTAATGTGGTAACTACATGTTTCAATGCACACACGCCGAAATTTGATTCTAGTCAAAATTCGTGTCCAGTCAGACCTAGGGGCAGTTTCGTACAAAAACTACTCCCTTTTTTTTTTCCCAAGAATTTTCAATTTTTATCTTGGGTCTTTGTATATGCTATCTAATATTTTTTGTACAAAAATGCCGATATTGCATACATGTCAAAATTCTTGACCAATCGAACACGATGGCATTCTCGTACAAAATTGATACGAGTTTTTATTTTCTTTTTTTCCAAATAATTTTGCCTTTGTTTCTTAATGAGCTAACTACTAGTTTCAATGCACACACGCCGAAATTTGGTTCTGGTCAAAATTCGAGAATAGTCAGACCTAGGGGCGGTTTCGTACAAAAATTACTGGCTGTTATTTTATTATTTTATTATTATTATTATTTTTTTTTTTTTGTGTTTAGAATTTTCCACTTGCCTCTTTGACCTCTATATATGCTCTCTACAAGTTATCATGCAAAAACGACGATATTGGATTTAGGTCAAAAATTTTGACAAATCGGCCCTAAGGGCATTTTCGTACAAAATTGATACGAGTTTTTTTTTTTTTTTTTTTCTTTTCTTTCTATAAAATTTTCCAATTGTTTCTTGGACCTCTTAATGTGATAACTACAAGTTTTATTGCACAGTCGCCGAAAGTTTATTCAAGTCAAAATTCGTGACCAATCAGACCTAGGGGCAGTTTCGTACAAAAATTACATTCCTTTTCTTTTTTTTTTTTTTTTTTTTTTTTTTATATAATTTTCCATTTGTATCTTGGACATCTATATATGCTATCTACAAAATTGATACGAGTTTTTTTTTCTTTTCTTTCTAACGAATTTTGCATTTGTTTCCTGGGCCTCTTAATGTGCTAACTACATGTTTTAAAGCACACACGCCGAAATTTGACTCAGGTCAAAATTCTTGACCAGTCAAACCTAGGGGCTGTTTCGTAAAAAACTACTCCCTTTTTTGTATATGCTATCTAAAAGTTTTCGTACAAAAATGCCGATATTGGATACAGGTCAAAATTCTTGACCAATCGGACTCGGTGGCATTTTCGTACAAAATTGATACGAGTTTTTTTTTTTTTTCCAAATAATTTTGCTTTTTTTTCTTGGGCTTCTTAATGTGCTAACTACATGTTTTAATGCACACATGCCAAAATTTGATTCAGGTCAAAATTCGTGGCCAGTCATACCTAGGGGCAGATTCGTACAATAACTACTCCCTTTTTTTTTTCCCCCAAGAATTTTCAATTTGTATCTTGGGTCTTTGTATATGCTATCTAAAAGTTTTCGTAAAAAAACGCAAATATTGCATACAGGTCAAAATTCTTTACCAATCGGACCTGATGGCATTTTCGTACAAAATTGATACGAGTTTTTTTTTCTTCTTTTTTTCCAAATAATTTTGCCTTTGTTTCTTGTACCCCTTAATGAGCTAACTACTAGTTTTAATGCACACACGCCGAAATTTGGTTCTGGTCAAAATTCGAGAATAGTCAGACCTAGGGGCGGTTTCGTACAAAAATTACTGGCTGTTATTTTATTATTTTATTATTATTATTATTATTTTTTTTTTTTTTTTTGTGTTTAGAATTTTCTACTTGCCTGTTCGACCTCTATATATGCTCTCAACAAGTTATCATGCAAAAATGACGATATTGGATTCAGGTCAAAATTTTTGACCAATTGAACCCAAGGGCATTTTCGTACAAAATTGAAACGATTTTTTTTTTTTTTTCTTTTCTTTCTTAAGAATTTTCCATTTGTTTCTTGGACCTCTTAATGTGCTAACTACAAGTTTTGTTGCACTGTCGCCGAAATTTGATTCATGTCAAAATTCGTGACCAATCAGACCTAGTGGCAGTTTCGTACAAAAATTACATTCGTTTTTTTTTTTTTGGTATATAATTTTCCATTTGTATCTTGGCCCTCTATATATGCTATCTACAAGTTATCATGCAAAAACTCCGAGATTGGGTTCAACACAAAATTTTTGACCAATCAGACCCAGGGGCATTTTCGTACAAAATTGATACGAGTTTTTTTTTCTTTTCTTTCTAACGAATTTTGCATTTTTTTTCTTGGGCCTCTTAATGTGCTAAATACATTATTTAAAGCAGACACGCCGAAATTTGATTCAGGCCAAAATTCGTGACCAGTCGGACCTAGGGGCAGTTTCGTACAAAAACTACTCCCGTATTTTTTTTTTCCCAAGAATTTTCAATTTGTATCTTGGGTCTTCGTATATGCTATCTAAAAGTTTTCGTACAAAAACGCCGATATTGGATACAGGTCAAAATTCTTGACCAATCGGACTTGGTGGCATTTTCGTACAAAATTGATACGAAAATGCCACCAAATAATTTTGCCTGTGCTTCTTGGACCACTTAATGACCTAACTACTATTTTTAATGAACACACGCCGAAATTTGGTTCTGGTCAAAATTCGAGAATAGTCAGACCTAGGGGCGGTTTCGTACAAAAATTACTGGTGTTATTTTATTATTTTATTAATATTATTATTATTATTTTGTGTTTAGAATTTTCCACTTGCCTCTTCGGCCTCCCTATATGCTCTCTACAAGTTATCATGCAAAAACGACTGTGTTGGATTCAGGTCAAAAATTTTGACCAATCCGACCCAAGGGCATTTTCGTAGAAAATTTATACGAGTTTTTTTTTTTTTCTTTTCTTTCTAAAGAATTTTCCATTTGTTTCTAGGACCTCTTACTGTGCTAACTAGAAGTTTTATTGCACAGTCGCCGAAATATGATTTAGGTCAAAATTCGTGACCAATCAGACCTAGGGGTAGTTTCGTACAAAAATTACATTCGGTCTTTTTTTTTTTTTTTTTTTTTTTTTTGCATATAATTTTCCATTTGTATCTTGGACATCTATATATGCTATGTACAAGTTATCATGCAAAAACTCCGATATTGGATTCAACACAAAATTTTTGACCAATCAGACCCAAGGGCATTTTCGTACAAAATTGATACGAGTTTTTTTCTTTTCTTTTCTTTCTAACGAATTTTGCATTTGTTTCTTGGGCCTCTTAATGTGCTAACTACATGTTTTAAAGCACACACGCCGAAATTTAATTCAGGTCAAAATTCGTGACCAGTCGGACCTAGGGGCAGTTTTGTACAAAAACGACACCCGTATTTTTTTTATTTTCCCAGGAATTTTTAATTTTTACCATGGGTCTTTGTATATGCTCTCTAAAAGTTTTCGTACAAAAACGCCGATATTGGATACAGGTCAAAATTCTTGACCAATCGGACTCTGTGGCATTTTCTTACAAAATTGATACGAGTTTTTTTTTTTTTTTTTCTTTTTTTCCAAGTAATTTTGCTTTTGTTTCTTGGGCTTCTTAATGTGCTAACTACATGTTTCAATGCACACACGCCGAAATTTGATTCTGGTCAAAATTCGTGTCCAGTCAGACCTAGCGGCAGTTTCGTACAAAAACTACTCCCTTTTTTTTTTCCCAAGAATTTTCAATTTTTATCTTGGGTCTTTGTATATGCTATCTAAAAGTTTTCGTACAATAATGCAAATATTGCATACAGGTCAAAATTCTTTACCAATCGGACCCGATGGCATTTTCGTACAAAATTGATACGAGTTTTTTTTTTTTCTTTTTTTCCAAATAATTTTGCCTTTGTTTCTTGGACCGCTTAATGAGCTAACTACTATTTTTAATGCACACACGCCAAAATTTCGTTCTGGTCAAAATTCGAGAATAGTCAGACCTAGGGGCAGTTTCGTAAAAAAATTACTGGCTGTTATTTTATTATTTTATTAATATTATTATTATTTTTTTGTGTTTAGAATTTTCCACTTGCCTCTTCGACATCTATATATGCTCTCTACAAGTTATCATGCAAAAACGACGATATTGGATTCAAGTCAAAAATTTTGACCAATCGGACCCAAGGGCATTTTCGTACAAAATTGATACGAGTTTTTTTTTTTTTTTTTTCTTTTCTTTCTACAGAATTTTCCATTTGTTTCTTGGAACTCTTAATGTGCTAACTACAAGTTTTACTGCACAGTCGCCGAAATTTGATTCATGTCAAAATTCGTGACCAATCAGACCTAGGGGCAGTTTCGTACAAAAATTACATTCATTTTTTTTTTTTGTATATAATTTTCCATTTCTATCTTGCACATCTATATATGCTATCTACAAGTTATCATGCAAAAACGACGATATTGGATTCAAGTCAAAAATTTTGACAATTCGGACCCTAGGGCATTTTCGTACAAAATGAATACGAGTTTTTTTTTTTTTTTTTTCTTTTCTTTCTAACAAATTTTGCATTTTTTTTCTTGGGCCTCTAAATGTGCTAACTACACGATTTAAAGCACACACGCCGAAATTTGATTCAGGTCAAAATTCGTGACCGGTCGGACCTAGGGGCAATTTCGTACAAAACTACTCCTTTTTTTTTTTTCCCGAGAATATGCAATTTGCAACTTGGGTCTTTGTATATGCTATCTAAAAGTTTTCGTACAAAAACGCCAATATTGGATACAGGTCAAAATTCTTGACCAATCGGACTTGGTGGCATTTTCGTACAAAATTGATACGAGTTTTTTTTTTCTTTTTTTCCAAATAATTTTGCTTTTGTTTCTTGGGCTTCTTAATGTGCTAACTACATGTTTTAATGCACACATGACGAAATTTTACTGGTCAAAATTCGTGGCCAGTCATACCTAGGGGCAGTTTCGTACAAAAACTACTCCCTTTTTTTTTTTCCCCAAGAATTTTCAATTTGTATCTTGGGTCTTTGTATATGCTATCTAAAATTTTTTGTACAAAAACCCAAATATTGCATACAGGTCAAAATTCTTTACCAATCGGACCCGATGGCATTTTCGTACAAAATTGATACGAGTTTTTTATTTCTTTTTTTCCAAATAATTTTGCCTTTATTTCTTGGACCTCTTAATGAGCTAACAACTATTTTTAATGCACACACGCTGAAATTTGGTTCTGGTCAAAATTCGAGAAAAGTCAGACCTAGGGGCGGTTTCGTACAAAAACTGGTAGCTGTTATTTTATTATTTTATTAATATTATTATTTTTTTTTTGTGTTTAGAATTCTCCACTTGCCACTTCGACCTCTATATATGCTCTCTACATGTTATCATGCAAAAACGACGATATTGGATTCAAGTCAAAAATTTTGACCAATCGGACCCAAGGGCATTTTCGTACAAAATGGATACGAGTTTTTTTTTTTTTTTTTCTTTTCTTTCTAACGAATTTTGCATTTTTTTCTTGGGCCTCTAAATGTGCTAACTACACGATTTAAAGCACACACGCCGAAATTTGATTCAGTTCAAAATTCGTGACCGGTCGAACCTAGGGGCTGCTATGTACAAAACTACTCCTTTTTTTTTTTTTTCCAAGAATATGCAATTTGCATCTTGGGTCTTTTTATATGCTATCTAAAAGTTTTCGTACAAAAACGCCAATATTGGATACAGGTCAAAATTCTTGACCAATCGGACTTGGTGGCATTTTCGTACAAAATTGATACGAGTTTTTTTATCTTTTTTTCCAAATAATTTTGCTTTTGTTTCTTGGGCTTCTTAATGTGCTAACTACATGTTTTAATGCACACGTGACGAAATTTGATTCTGGTCAAAATTCGTGGCCAGTCATACCTAGGGGCAGTTTCGTACAAAAACTACTCCCTTTTTTTTTTCCCCAAGATATTTCAATTTGTATCTTGGGTCTTTGTATATGCTATCTAAAAGTTTTCGTACAAAAACGCAAATATTGCATACAGGTCAAAATTCTTTACCAATCGGACCCGATGGCATTTTCGTACAAAATTGATACGAGTTTTTTTTTTCTTTTTTTCCAAATAATTTTGCCTTTGTTTCTTGGACCTCTTAATCAGCTAACTACTAGTTTTAATGCACACACGCCGAAATTTGGTTCTGGTCAAAATTCGAGAATAGTCAGACCTAGGGGCGGTTTCGTACAAAAATTACTGGCTGTCATTTTATTATTTTGTTATTATTATTATTATTATTTTTTTTTGTGTTTAGAATTTTCCACTTGCCTCTTCGACCTCTATAGATGCTCTCAACAAGTTATCATGCAAAAACGACGATATTGGATTCAGGTCAAAATTTTTGACCAATTGAACCCAAGGGCATTTTCGTACAAAAAAGAAAAGAGTTTTTTTTTTTTTTTTTTTTTTTTTTTTTTTTTTTTTTTCTTTCTAAAGAATTTTCCATTTGTTTCTTGGACCTCTTAATGTGGTAACTACAAGTTTTGTTGCACAGTCGCCGAAATTTGATTCAGGTCAAAATTCGTGACCAATCAGACCTAGGGGCAGTTTCGTACAAAAATTACATTTGATTTTTTTTTTTTTTGGGTATATAATTTTCCATTTGTATCTTGGACATCTATATATGCTATCTACAAGTTATCATGCAAAAACTCCAATATTGGATTCAACACAAAATTTTTGACCAATCAGACCCAGGTGCATTTTCTTACAAAATTAATACGAGTTTTTTTTTCTTTTCTTTCTAACGAATTTTGCATTTTTTTTCTTGGGCCTCTTAATGTGCTAAATACATTTTTTAAAGCACACACGCCGAAATTTGATTCAGGTCAAAATTCGTGACCAGTCGGACCTAGGGGCAGTTTCGTACAAAAACTAATCCCGTATTTTTTTTTCCCAAGAATTTTCAATTTGTATCTTGGGTCTTTGTATATGCTATCTAAAAGTTTTCATACAAAAAAGCCGATATTGGATACAAGACAAAATTCTTGACCAATCGGACTCGGTGGCATTTTCGTACAAAATTGATACAAGTTTTTTTTTTCTTTTTTTCCAAATAATTTTGCCTGTGTTTCTTGGACCTAATAATGAGCTAACTACTATTTTTAATGCACACACGCCGAAATTTGGTTCTTGTCAAAATTCGAGAATAGTCAGACCTAGGGGCGGTTTCGTACAAAAATTACTGGCTGTTATTTTATTATTTTATTATTATTATTATTTTTTTTTTTTTGTGTTTAGAATTTTCCACTTGCCTCATCGACCTCTATAATTTTCCACTTGCCTCTTCGACCTCTATATATGCTCTCAATAGGTGATCCTGTAAAACCGACGATATTGGATTCAGGTCAAAATTTTTGACAAATTGAACCCAGGGGCATTTTCGTACAAAATTGATACGAGTTTTTTTTTTTTTTTTTTTTTTTTTTTTTTTTTTTTTTTTTTTCTGTTCTTTCTAAATAATTTTCCATTTGTTTCTTGGACCTCCTAATGTGCTAACTACAAGTTTTGTAGCACAATCGCCGAAATTTGATTTAGGTCAAAATTCGTGACCAATCAGACCTAGGGGCAGTTTCGTACAAAAATTGCATTCGTTTTTTTTTTTTTTTTTTTTTTTTTGTATATAATTTTCCATTTGTATCTTGGACCTCTATATATGCTATCTACAAGTTATCATGCAAAAACTCCTATATTGGATTCAACAAAAATTTTTGACCAATCAGACCCAGGGGCATTTTCGTACAAAATTAATACGGGTTTTTTTTCTTTTCTTTCTAACGAGTTTTGCATTTTTTTCTTAGGCCTCTTAATGTGCTAAATACATTTTTTAAAGCACACACGCCGAAATTTGATTCAGGGCAAAATTCGTGACCAGTCGGAACTAGGGGCAGTTTCGTACTAAAACTACTCCCGTATTTTTTTTTTCCCAAGAATTTTCAATTTGTATCTTGGGTCTTTGTATATGCTATCTAAAAGTTTTCGTACAAAAACGCCGATATTGGATACAGGTCAAAATTCTTGACCAATCGGACTCAGTGGCATTTTCGTACAAAATTGGTACAAGTTTTTTTTTTCTTTTTTTCCAAATAATTTTGCCTTTGTTTCTTGGACCTCTTAATGAGCTAACTACTATTTTTAATGCACACACGCCGAAATTTGGTTCTGGTCAAAATTCGAGAAAAGTTAGACCTAGAGGCGGTTTCGTACAAAAATTACTGGCTGTTATTTTTTTATTTTATTAATTTTATTATTATTTTTTTGTGTTTAAAATTTTCCACTTGCCTCTTCGACCTCTATATATGCTCTCTACAAGTTATCATGCAAAAATGACGATATTGGACTCAGGTCAAAAATTTTGATCAATCGGACCCAAGGACATTTTCGGCCAAAATTGATACGATTTTTTTTTTTTTTTCCTTTTCTTTCTAAAGAATTTTCCATTCGTTTCTTGGACCTCTTAATGTGCTAACTACAAGTTTTATTGCACAGTCGCCGAAATTTGATTCAGGTTTAAATTCGTGACCAATCAGACCTAGGGGCAGTTTCGTACAAAAATTACATCCGTTTTTTTTTTTTTTTTTTTTTTTTTTTTTTTTTTTTTGTATATAATTTTCCATTTGTATCTTGGACATCTACATATTCTATCTGCAAGTTATCTTGCAAAAACTCCGATATTGGATTCAACACAAATTTTTTGACCAATCAGACCAAGGGGCATTTTCGTACAAAATTGATACTAGTTTTTTTTTTCTTTTCTTTCTAATGAATTTTGCATTTGTTTCTTGGGCCTCTTAATGTGCTAACTACATGTTTTAAAGCACACACGCCGAAATTTGATTCAGGTCAAAATTCGTGACCAGTCGGACCTAGGGGCAGTTTCGTACAAAAACTACTCCCGTATTTTTTTTTTTCCCAAGAATTTTCAATTTGTATCTTGGGTCTTTGTATGTGCTATCTAAAAGTTTTCATACAAAAACGCCGATATTGGATACAGGTCAAAATTCTTGACCAATAGGACTCGGTGGCATTTTCGTACAAAATTGATACGAGTTTTTTTTTTTCTCTTTTTCCAAATAATTTTGCTTTTGTTTCTTGGGCTTCTTAATGTGCTAACTACATGTTTTAATGCACACATGACGAAATTTGATTCTGGTTAAAATTCGTGGCCAGTCATACCTAGGGGCAGTTTCGTACAAAAACTACTCCCTTTTTTTTTTTCCCGAAGAATTTTCAATTTGTATCTTAGGTCTTTGTATTTGCTATCTAAAAGTTTTCGTACAAAAACGCCAATATTGGATACAAGTCAAAATTCTTGGCCAATCGGACTCGGTGGCATTTTCGTACAAAATTGATACGAGTTTTTTTTTTTCTTTTTTTCCAAATAATTTTGCCTGTGTTTCTTGGACCTCTTAATGAGCTAACTACTGTTTTTAATGCACACACGCCGAAATTTGGTTCTGGTCAAAATTCGTGAATAGTCAAACCTAGGGGCGGTTTCGTACAAAAATTACTGGCTGTTATTTTATTATTTTATTATTATTATTATTTTTTTTTTTTTGTGTTTAGAATTTTCCACTTGCCTCTTTGACCTCTATAATTTTCCACTTGCCTCTTCGACCTCTATATATGCTCTCAATAGGTTATCATGCAAAAACGACGATATTGGATTCAGGTCAAAATTTTTGACCAATTGAACCCAGGGGCATTTTCGTACAAAATTGATACGAGTTTTTTTTTTTTTTTTTCTTTTCTTTCTAAAGACTTTTCCATTTGTTTCTTGGACCTCTTAATGTGCTAACTACAAGTTTTGTTGCACAATCGCCGAAATTTAATTCAGGTCAAAATTCGTGACCAATCGGACCTAGGTGCAGTTTCGTACAAAAATTGCATTCGTTTTTTTTTTTTTTTTTTTTTTTTTTTTTTTTTTTTGTATATAATTTTCCATTTGTATCTTGGACCTCTATATATGCTATCTACAAGTTATCATGCAAAAACTCCAATATTGGATTCAACACGAAATTTTTGACCAATCAGACCCAGGGGCATTTTTGTACAAAATTGGTACGAGTTTTTTTTTCTTTTCTTTTCTTTCTAACAAATTTTGAATTTTTTTCTTGGGCCTCTTAATGTGCTAAATACATGTTTTAAAGCACACACGCCGAAATTTGATTCAGGTCAAAATTTGTGACCAGTCGGACCTAGGGGCAGTTTCGTACAAAAACTACTCCCGTATTTTTTTTTCCCAAGAATTTTCAATTTGTATCTTGGGTCTTTGTATATGCTAACTAAAAGTTTTCATTCCAAAAACGCCGATATTGGATACAAGTCAAAATTCTTGACCAATCGGACACGGTGGCATTTTCGTACAAAATTGATACGAGTTTTTTTTTTCTTTTTTTCCAAATAATTTTGCCTGTGTTTCTTGGACCTCTTAATAAGCTAACTACTATTTTTAATGCACACACGACGAAATTTGGTTCTGGTAAAAATTCGAGAATAGTCAGACCTAGGGGCGGTTTCGTACAAAAATTACTGGCTGTTATTTTATTATTTTATTAATATTATTAATATTTTTTTGAGTTTAGAATTTTCCACTTGCCTCTTTGGCCTCTATATATGCTCTCTAAAAGTTATCATGCAAAAACGACGGTGTTGGATTCAGGTCTAAAATTTTGACCAATCGGACCCAAGGGCATTTTTGTACAAAATTTATACGAGTTTTTTTTTTTTTTTTCTTTTCTTTCTAAAGAATTTTCCATTTGTTTCTTGGACCTCTTAATTTGCTAACTACAGGTTTTATTGCACAGTCGCCGAAATTTGTTTCATGTCAAAATTCGTGACCAATCAGACCTAGGGGCAGTTTCGTACAAAAATTACATTCGTTTTTTTTTTTTTTTTTTTTTTTTTTTTTTTTTTTTTTGTATATAATTTTCCATTTGTGTCTTGGACATCTATATATGCTATCAACAAGTTATCACGCAAAAACTCCGATATTGGATTCAACACAAAATTTTTGACCAATCAGACCTAGGGGCATTTTCGTATAAAATTGAGACGAGTTTTTTTTTCTTTTCTTTCTAACGAATTTTGCAATTGTTTCTTGGGCCTCTTAATGTGCTAACTACAAGTTTTAAAGCACCCACGCCGAAATTTGATTCAGGTCGAAATTCGTGACCAGTCAGACCTAGGGGCAGTTTCGTACAAAAACTACTCCCGTATTTTTTCTATTTTCCCAAGATTTTTCAATTTGTATCTTGGGTCTTTGTATATGCTATCTAAAAGTTTTCGTACAAAAACACCGATATTGGATACAGGTCAAAATTCTTGACCAATCGGACTCGGTGGCATTTTCGTACAAAATTGATACGAGTTTTTTTTTTTCTTTTTTTCCAAATAATTTTCCTTTTGTTTCTTGGGCTTCCTAATGTGCTAACTACATGTTTCAATGCAAACACGCCGAAATTTGATTATGGTCAAAATTCTTGTCCAGTTAGACCTAGTAGCAGTTTCGTACAAAAACTACTCCCTTTTTTTTTTTTTTTTTTTTCCCAAGAATTTTCAATTTTTATCTTGGGTCTTTGTATTTGCTATCTAAAAGTTTTCGTACAAAAATGCCGATATTACATACATGTTAAAATTCTTGACCAATCAAACCCGATGGCATTTTCGTACAAAATTGATATGATTTTTTTTTCTTTCTTTCCAAATAATTTTGCCTTTGTTTCTTGGACCTCTTAATGAGCTAACTACTAGTTTTAATGCACACATGCCGAAATTTGGTTCTGGTCAAAATTCGAGAATTGTCAGACCTAGAGGCGGTTTCGTACAAAAATTACTGTCTATTATTTTATTATTTTATTATTATTATTTTTTTTTTCTGTTTAGAATTTTCCACTTGCCTCTTCGACCTCTATATATGCTCTCAACAAGTTATCATGCAAAAACGACGATATTGGATTCAGGTCAAAATTTTTGACCAATTGATCCCAAGGGCATTTTCGTACAAAATTGAAGCGAGTTTTTTTTTTTTTTCTAAAGAATTTTCCATTTGTTTCTTGGACCACTTAATGTGCTAACTACAAGTTTTGTTGCACAGTCGCTGAAATTTGATTCAGGTCAAAATTCGTGACCAATCAGACCTATGGGCAGTTTCGTACAAAAATTACATTTGTTATTTTTATTTATTTTTTTTTGTATATAATTTTCCATTTGTATTTTGGACCTCTATATATGCTATCTACAAGTAATCATGCAAAAACTCCGATATTGGATTCAACACAAAATTTTTGACCAATCAGACCCAGGGGCATTTTCGTACAAAATTGATACGTGTTTTTTTTTCTTTTCTTTCTAACGAATTTTGAATTTTTTTCTTGGGCCTCTTAATATGTTAAATACATGTTTTAAAGCACACACGCCGATATTTAATTCAGGTCAAAATTCGTGACTAGTCGGACCTAGGGGCAGTTTTGTACAAAAACTACTCCCGTATTTTTTTTTTCCAAGAATTTTCATACGTATCTTGGGTCTTTGTATATGCTATCTAAAAGTTTTCATACAAAAACGCCGATATTGGATACAGGTCAAAATTCTTGACCAATCGGACTCGGTGGCATTTTCATACAAAATTGGTACGAGTTTTTTTTTTCTTTTTTTCCAAATAATTTTGCCTTTGTTTCTTGGACCTCTTAATGAGCTAACTACTATTTTTAACGCACACACGCCGAAATTTCGTTCTGGTCAAAATTCGAGAATAGTTAGACCTAGGGGCGGTTTCGTACAAAAATTACTGGCTGTTATTTTATTATTTTATTAATATTATTTTTTTTTTTTTGTGTTTCGAATTTTCCACTTGCCTCTTCGACCTCTATATATGCTCTCTACAAGTTATCATGCAAAAACGACGATATTGGATTCAAGTCAAAAATTTTGACCAATCGTACCCAAGGGCATTTTCGTACAAAATGGATACGAGTTTTTTTTTTTTTTTTCTTTTCTTTCTAACGAATTTTGCATTTGTTTCTTGGACCTCTTAATGTGCTAACTACAAGTTTTATTGCACAGTCGCCGAAATTTGATTCAGGTCAAAATTCGTGACCAATCAGACCTAGGGGCAGTTTCGCACAAAAATTACATTCAATTTTTTTTTTTTTTTTGTATATAATTTTCCATTTGAATCTTGGACATCTATATATGCTATCTACAAGTTATCATGCAAAAACTCCGATATTGGATTCAACACAAAATTTTTGACCAATCAGACCTAGGGGCATTTTCGTACAAAATTGATACGAGTTTTTTTTTTCTTTTCTTTCTAATGAATTTTGCTTTTGTTTCTTGGGCCTCTTAATGTGCTAACTACACGTTTTAAAGCACACACGACGAAATTTGATTCAGGTCAAAATTCGTGACCAGTCAGACCTGGGGGCAGTTTCGTAAAAACTACTCTCATTTTTTTTTTTCCCAAGAATTTTCAATTTGTATCTTGGGTCTTTGTATATGCTATCTAAAAGTTTTCGTACAAAAACGCAAATATTGCATACAGGTCAAAATTCTTTACCAATCGGACCCGATGGCATTTTCGTACAAAATTGATACGAGTTTTTTTTTTTTTTTTTTCCAAGTAATTTTGCCTTTGTTTCTTGGACCACTTAATGTGCTAACTACATGTTTCAATGCACACGCGCCGAAATTTGGTTCTGGTCAAAATTCGAGAAAAGTCAGACCTAGGGGCGGTTTCGTACAAAAACTGCTAGCTGTTATTTTATTATTTTATTAATATTATTATTTTTTTTTTTTGTTTAGAATTCTCCACTTGCCACTTCGACCTCTATATATGCTCTCTACAAGATATCATGCAAAAATGACGATATTGGACTCAGGACAAAAATTTTGACCAATCGGACCCAAGGGCATTTTCGTCCAAAATTGATACGAGTTTTTTTTTTTTTTTTTTCCTTTTCTTTCTAAAGAATTTTCCATTTGTTTCTTGGACCTCTTAATGTGCTAACTACAAGTTTTATTGCACAGTCGCCGAAATTTGATTAAGCTTTAAATTCGTGACCAATCAGACCTAGGGGCAGTTTCGTACAAAAATTACATTCGTTTTTTTTTTTTTTTTGTATATAATTTTCCATTTGTATCTTGGACATCTATATATGCTATCTACAAGTTATCATGCAAATACTCCGATATTGGATTCAACACAAAATTTTTGACCGATCAGACCCAGGGGCATTTTCGTACAAAATTGATACGAGTTTTTTTTTCTTTTCCTTCTAACGAATTTTGCATTTGTTTCTTAGGCCTCTTAATGTGCTAACTACATGTTTTAAAGCACACACGCCGAAATTTGATTCAGGTCAAAATTCGTGACCAGTCAGACCTAGGGGCAGTTTCGTACAAAAACTACTCCCGTATTTTTTTTTTTTCCCAAGAATTTTCAATTTGTGTCTTTGGTCTTTGTATGTGCTATCTAAAAGTTTTCATACAAAAACGCCGATATTGGATACAGGTCAAAATTCTTGACCAATCGGACTCGGTGGCATTTTCGTACAAAATTGTTACGAGTTTTTTTTTTCTTTTTTTCCAAATACTTTTCCTTTTCTTTCTTGGGCTTCTTAATGTGCTAACTACATGTTTTAATGCACACATGACGAAATTTATTCTGGTCAAAATTCGTGGCCAGTCATACCTAGGGGCAGCTTCGTACAAAAACTACTCCCTTTTTTTTTTTTTTTTTTTCTCAAGAATTTTCAATTTGTATCTTGGGTCTTTGTATATGCTATCTAACAGTTTTCATACAAAAACGCAGATATTGTATACAGGTCAAAATTCTTTACAAATCGGACCCGATGGCATTTTCGTACAAAATTGATACAAGTTTTTTTTTTTTTTTTTTCCAAATAATTTTGCCTTTGTTTCTTGGACCTCTTAATGAGCTAACTACTAGTTTTAATGCACACACGCTGAAATTTGGTTCTGGTCAAAATTCGAGAATAGTCAGACCTAGGGGCAGTTTCGTAGAAAAATTACTGGCTGTTATTTTTTTATTTTTTTATTATTATTATTATTATTATTATTATTTTGTGTTTAGAGTTTTCCACTTGCCTCTTCGACCTCTATATATGCTCTCAATAAGTTATCATGCAAAAACGACGATATTGGATTCAGGTCAAAATTTTTGACCAATTGAACCCAGGGGCATTTTCGTACAAAATTGATACAAGTTTTTTTTTTTCTTTTTTTTTTTTTTCCTAAAGAATTTTCCATTTGTTTCTTGGACCTCTTAATGTGCTAACTACAAGTTTTATTGCACAGTCGCCGAAATTTGATTCAGGTCAAAATTCGTGACCAATCAGACCTAGGGGTAGTTTCGTACAAAAATTACATTCGTTTTTTTTTTTTTTGTATATAATTTTCCATTTGTATGTTGGACCTCTATATATGCTATCTACAAGTTATCATGCAAAACTCCGATATTGGATTCAACACAAAAATTTTGACCAATCAGACCCAGGGGCATTTTCGTACAAAATTGATATGAGTTTTTTTTTTCTTTTCTTTCTAACGACTTTAGCATTTGTTTCTTGGGCCTCTTAATGTGCTAACTACATGTTTTAAAGCACACACGCCGAAATTTGATTCAGGTCAAAATTCGTGACCAGTCGGACCTAGGGGCAGTTTCGTACAAAAACTACTCCCGTATTTTTTTTTTCCAAGAATTTTCAATTTGTATCTTGGGTCTTTGTATGTGCTATCTAAAAGTTTTCGTACAAAAACGCCGATATTGGATACAGGTCAAAATTCTTGACCAATCGGACTCGGTGGCATTTTCGTACAAAATTAATACGAGTTTTTTTTTTCTTTATTTCCAAATACTTTTGCTTTTGTTTCTCGGGCTTCTTAATGTGCTAACTACATGTTTTAATGCACACATGACGAAATTTGATTCTAGTCAAAGTTCGTGGACAGTCATACCTAGGGGCAGTTTCGTACAAAAACTACTCCCGTATTTTTTTTTCCCAAGAATTTTCAATTTGTATCTTGGGTCTTTGTATATGCTATCTAAAAGTTTTCGTACAAAAACGCAGATATTGCATACAGGTCAAAATTCTTTACCAATCGGACCCGATGGCATTTTCGTACAAAATTGATACGAGTTTTTTTTTTTTCTTTTTTTCCAAATAATTTTGCCTTTGTTTCTTGGACCTCTTAATGAGCTAACTACTAGTTTTCATGCACACACGCCGAAATTTGGTTCTGGTCAAAATTCGAGAATAGTCAGACCTAGGGGCGATTTTGTACAAAAATTACTGGCTGTTATTTTATTATTTTATTATTATTATTATTATTATTATTATTATTATTTTGTGTTTAGAATTTTCCACTTGCCTCTTCGACCTCTATATATGCTCTCAACAAGTTATCATGCAAAAACGACGATATTGGATTCAGGTCAAAATTTTTGACCAATTGAACCCAGTGGCATTTTCGTACAAAATTGATACTAGTTTTTTTTTTTTCATTTCTTTTCCTTCTAAAGAATTTTCCATTTGTTTCTTGGACCTCTTAATGTGCTAACTACAAGTTTTATTGCACAGTCGCCAAAATTTGATTCAGGTCAAAATTCGTGACCAATCAAACCTAGGGGCAGTTTCGTACACAAATTACATTCTTTTTTTTTTTGTATATAATTTTCCATTTTTATCATGGACCTCTATATATGCTATCTACAAGTTATCATGCAAAAACTTCGATATTGGATTCAACACAAAATTTTTGACCAATCAGGCCCAGGGGCATTTTCGTACATAATTGATGCGAGTTTTTTTTTCTTTTCTTTCTAACGAATTTTGAATTTTTTTCTTGGGCCTCTTAATGTGCTAAATACATTTTTTAAAGCACACACGCCGAAATTTGATTCAGGTCAAAATTCGTGACCAGTCAGACCTAGGGGCAGTTTCGTACAAAAACAACTCCTGTATTTTTTTTTTCCGAAGAATTTTCAATTTGTATTTTGGGTCTTTGTATATGCTATCTAAAAGTTTTTGTACAAAAACCCCGATATTGGATACAAGTCAAAATTCTTGACCAATCGGACTCGGTGGCATTTTCGTACAAAATTGTTACGAATTTTTTTTTCTTTTTTTTCCAAATAATTTTGCTTTTTTTTCTTGGACCTCTTAATGAGCTAACTACAAGTTTTAATGCACACACGCTGAAAGTTGATTCTGGTCAAAATTCGAGAAAAGTAAGACCTAGGGGCGGTTTCGTACAAAAATTACTGGCTGTTATTTTATTATTTTCTTTTTATTTTTTTTCCGTATAGAATTTTCCACTTGCCTCTTCGACCTCTATATATGCTCTCTTCAAGTTATCACACAAAAACGACGATATTGGATTCAGGTCAAAATTTTTGACCAATCAGACCGAAGGGCATTTTCGTACAAAATTCATACGAGTTTTTTTTTTTTCTTTTCTTTCAAAAGAATTTTGCATTTGTTTCTTGGACCTCTTAATGTGCTAACTACAAGTTTTATTGCACAGTCTCTGAAATTTGATTCAGGTCAAAATTCGTGACCAATCAGACCTTGGGGCGGTTTCGTACAAAAATTATATTCTTTTTTTTTTTTTTTTTTTTGTAAATAATTTTTCATTTGTATCTTGGACCTTTATATATGCTATCTACAAGTTATCATGCAAAAACGCCGATATTGGATTCAACACAAAATTTTTGACCAATCAGACCCCAGGGCATTTTCGTACAAAATTGATACGAGTTTTTTTTTCTTTTCATTCTAACGAATTTTGAATTTTTTTCTTGGGCCTCTTAATGTGCTAAATACATTTTTTAAAGCACACACGCCGAAATTTGATTCAGGTCAAAATTCGTGACCAGTCAGACCTAGGGGCAGTTTCGTACAAAAACAACTCCCGTATTTTTTTTTTCCGAAGAATTTTCAATTTGTATCTTGGGTCTTTGTATGTGCTATCTAAAAGTTTTCATACAAAAACGCCGATATTGGATACAGGTCAAAATTCTTGACCAATCGGACTCGGTGGCATTTTCGTACAAAATAGATACGAGTTTTTTTTTTTTTTTTTTCCAAATAATTTTGCTTTTGTTTCTTGGGCTTCTTAATGTGCTAACTAGACGTTTTAATGCACACACGCCGAAATTTGATTCTGGTCAAAATTCGTGACCAGTCAGACCTAGGGGCAGTTTCGTACGAAAACCATGGTTCTCAGAACCGGACCGGACCGGGAGGTCGGACCGTGAGAACCGGGAACCGTAATGAAAACCGGTTTTTTAAGCCTAAAGAACCGGATTTTTTGTTAATTCCGTGAACCGCTAAAACCGGGGTTGGACCGCACGAACCGGTGAGAACCGTGCTGTCGAACCCCTTAGCAATTTTTTTTTTTTTTTTATAAAAACAACTTAATACAATTTTATTCTACTTAATTAAATTATCCATCTCTTACAAGGAATAAAAAAAATTATAATTAAAATCCTTCAAAGATATTCAACTTTACTTCAAAAATTAATCATAAATTTTAATGTTTTCATGGTTATTATTTTATTTTGTTAACTTTCTTATTTAATTATTAAATATATGCTTGAAAATCATTAAATTTCCCTTACATATATAGATATATTAGTCAATTTTGCTAGTTTTATAAATTTAATATCTATATTTAGGCTTTAATTAATTATTAAATTAATTATGACGTCATCACGGTTCGACCCCGGTTCGACCTCGGTTCAACCTCAAAAACCTTGAACCTCTCCCTTTTACGGTTCAATGAACGGTCCGAGTCTGAAAACCTTGACGAAAACTACTACCTTTTTTTTTTTTCCCCAAGAATTTTCAATTTGTATCTTGGGTCTTTGTATATGCTATCTAAAAGCTTTCGTAGAAAAACGCCGATATTGCATACAGGTCAAAATTCTTAACCAATCGGACTCGATGGCTTTTTCGTACAAAATTGATATGAGTTTTTTTTTTCCTTTTTTTCCAAATAATTTTGCTTTTGTTTCATGGGCCTCCTAATGTGCTAACTACATGTTTTAATGCACACACGCCGAAATTTAATTCTGGTCTAAATTCGTGACGAGTCGGACCTAGCGGCTGTTTCGTACAAAAACTACTCCCTTTTTTTTTTTTTTTTTCACAAGAATTTTCAATTTGTATCTTGGGTCTTTGTATATACTATCTAAAAGTTTTCGCACAAAAACGCTGATATTGGATACAGGTCAAATTTCTTGACCAATCGGACCCGGTGGCATTTTCGTACAAAATTGATACGAGTTTTTTTTTTCTTCTTTTCCAAATAATTTTGCTTTTGTTTCTTGGGCCTCTTAATGTGCTAACTACAAGTTTTAATGCACACACGCCGAAATTTGATTCAGGTCAAAATTCGTGAGCAGTCGGACCTAGGGGCATTTTCGTACGAAAACTACTCCCTTTTTTTTTTTTTTTTCCCTAAGAATTTTCAATTTGTATCTCTGGTCTTTGTATATGCTATCTAAAAGTTTTCGTACAAAAATGCCGATATTGGATACAGGTCAAAATTCTTGACCGATCGAACCCGGTGGCATTTTCGTACAAAATTGATACGAGTTTTTTTCTTTCTTTTTTTCCAAATAATTTTGCTTCTGTTTCGTGGACCTCTTAATGTGCTAACTACAAGTTTAAATGCACACGTGCCAAAATTTGATTCAGGTCAAAATTCGTGAGCAGTCGGACCTGGGGGCATTTTCGTACGAAAACTACTCCCTTTTTTTTTTCCCAAGAATTTTCAATTTGTATCTTGGGTCTTTGTATATGCTATCTAAAATTTTTCGTACAAAAACGCCGATATTGGATACAGGTCAAAATTCTTGACCAATCGGACCCGGTGGCATTTTCGTACAAAATTGATACGAGTTTTTTCTTTTTCTTTTTTTCCAAATAATTTTGCTTTTGTTTCTTGGGCCTCTTAATGTTCTAACTACAAGTTTTACTGCACACACGCCGAAATTTAATTCAGGTCAAAATTCGTGACCAGTCGGACTTGGGGGCATTTTCGTGCGAAAACTACTCCCTTTTTTTTTTTCGCAAGAATTTTCAATTCGTATCTCTGGTCTTCGTATATGCTGTCTAGAAGTTTTTGTACAAAAACGCCGATATTGGATACAGGTCAAAAATCTTGATCAATCAAACCCGGTGGCATTTTCGTACAGAATTGATACGAGCTTTTTTTTTTTTTCTTTTTTTCCAAAAGATTTTGCTTTTGTTTCGTGGACCTCTTAATGTGCTAACTACAAGTTTTAATGCACACATGCCAAAATTTGATTCAGGTCAAAATTCGTGATCAGCCGGACCTAGGGGCATTTTCGTACGAAAACTACCCCCTTTTTTTTTTCTTTCCCAAGAATTTTCAATTTGTATCTCTGGTCTTTGTATATGGTATCTAAAATTTTTCGTACAAAAACGCCGATATTGGATACAGGTCAAAATTCTCGACCAATAGGACCCGGTGGCATTCTTGTACAAAATTGATACAAGTTTTTTTTTTCTTTTTGTCCAAATAATTTTGCTTTTGTTTCTTGGGCCTCTTAATTTGCTAACTACAAGTTTTAATGCACACACGCCGAAATTTGATTCAGGTCAAAATTTGTGACCAGTCGGACCTAGGGGCATTTTCATATGAAAACTACTCCCTTTTTTCTTTTCCCCCCAAGAATTTTCAATTTGTATCTCTGGTCATTGTATGTGCTATCGAAAAGTTTTCGTACAAAAACGCCGATATTGGATACAGGTCAAAATTCTTGACCAATCGGACCCGGTGGCATTTTCGTACAAAATTGATACGAGTTTATTTTTTCTTCTTTTCCAAATAATTTTGCTTTTGTTTCTTGGGCCTCTTAATGTGCTAACTACAAGTTTTAATGCACAGACGCTGAAATTTGATTCAGGTCAAAATTCTTAACCAGTTGGACCTAGGGGCCTTTTCGTACGAGAACTACTCCCTTTTTTTTTTTTCCCAAGAATTTTCAATTTGTATCTCTGGTCTTTGTATATGCTATCTAAAAGTTTTCGTACAAAAAAGCCGATATTGGATACAGGTCAAAATTCTTGACCAATCGAATCCGGTGACATTTTCGTACAAAATTGATACGAGTTTTTTTTTTCTTTTTTTCCAAAAAATTTTGCTTCTGTTTCGTGGACCTCTTAATGTGCTAACTACAAGTTTTAATGCACACATGCCAAAATTTGATTCAGGTCAAAATTCGTGACCAGCCGGACCTAGGGGTATTTTCATACGAAAACTACTCCCTTTTTTTTTTTTTTTTTCTTTCTCAAGAATTTTCAATTTGTATCTCTGGTCTTTGTATATGCTATCTAAAAGTTTTCGTACAAAAACGCCGATATTGGATACAGGTCAAAATTCTTGACCAATCGGACCCGGTGGCATTTTCATACAAAATTGATACGAGTTTTTGTTTTTCTTCCTTTCCAAATAATTTTGCTTTTGTTTCTTGGGCCTCTTAATGTGCTAACTACAAGTTTTAATGCACACACGCCGAAACTTGATTCAGGTCAAAATTCGTGACCAGTCGGACCTAGGGGCATTTTCATGCGAAAACTACTCCATCTTTTTTTTTCTTTTTTTTTTTTTCCCAAGAATTTTCAATTTGTATCTCTGGCCTTTGTATATGCTAACTAAAAGTTTTCGTACAAAAACGCCGATATTGGATACAGGTAAAAATTCTTGACCAATCGGACCCTGTGGCATTTTCGTACAAAATAGATACGAGTTTTTTTTTTCTTTTTTTCCAAATAATTTTGCTTTTGTTTCTTGGGCCTCTTAATGTGCTAACTACAAGTTTTAATGCACACATGTCGAAATTTGATTCTGGTCAAAATTTGTGAGCAGTCGGACCTGGGGGAAGTTTCGTACGAAAACTACTCCCTCTTTTTTTTTTTCCCAAGAATTTTCAATTTGTATCTTGGGTCTTTCTATATGCTATCTAAAAGTTTTCATACAAAAACGCCGATATTGGGTACAGATCAAAATTCTTGACCAATCGGACCCGGTAGCATTTTCGTACAAAATTTATACGAGTTTTTTTTTTCTTTTTTTCCAAATAATTTTGCTTTTGTTTCTTGGGCCTCTTAATGTGCTAACTACAAGTTTTAATGCACACACGCCGAAATTTGATTCTGGTCAAAATTCGTGACGAGTCGGACCTAGCGGCATTTTCATACGAAAACTAGTCCCTTTTTTTTTTTTTTTTTTTCACAAGAATTTTCAATTTGTATCTTGGGTCTTTGTATATGCTATCGAAAAGTTTTCGTACAAAAAAGTTGATATTGGATACAGGTCAAAATTCTTGACCAATCGGACCCAGTGGCATTTTCGTACAAAATTGATACGAGTTTATTTTTTCTTCTTTTCCAAATAATTTTGCTTTTGTTTCTTTGGCCTCTTAATGTGCTAACTACAAGTTTTAATGCACACACGCCGAAATTTGATTCAGGTCAAAATTCGTGAGCAGTCGGACCTAGGGGCATTTTCGTACGAAAACTACTCCCTTTTTTTTTTTCCCCAAGAATTTTCAATTTGTATCTCTGGTCTTTGTATATGCTATCTAAAAGTTTTCGTACAAAAACGCCGATATTGGATACAGGTCAAAATTCTTGACCGATCGAACCCGGTGGCATTTTCGTACAAAATTGATGCGAGTTTTTTTTTTCTTTTTTTCCAAATAATTTTGCTTCTGTTTCGTGGACCTCTTAATGTGCTAACTACAAGTTCTAATGCACACATGCAAAAATTTGATTTAGGTCAAAATTCGAGAGCAGTCGGACCTGGGGGCATTTTCGTACGAAAACTACTCCCTTTTTTTTTTCCCAAGAATTTTCAATTTGTATCTTGAGTCTTTGTATATGCTATCTAAAAGTTTTTGTGCAAAAACGCCGATATTGGATACAGGTCAAAATTCTTGACCAATCGGACCCGGTGGCATTTCCGTACAAAATTGATACGAGTTTTTTTTTCCTTTTTTTTCTAATAATTTTGCTTTTGTTTCTTGGACATCTTAATGTGCTAACTACAAGTTTTAATGCACACATGCCGAAATTTGATTCTAGTCAAAATTCGAGAACAGTCAGACCTGGGGACTGTTTCGTAGAAAAATTACTGGCTGTTGTTTTATTATTTTATTTTTATTTTTTATTTTTGGGCATAGAATTTTCCACTTGCCTCTTCGACCTCTATATATTCTCTCTACAAGTTATCATCCAAAAACGACGATATTTGATTCAGGTCAAAATTTTTGACCAATCGGACCCAGGGGCATTTTCGTACAAAATTGATACAAGTTTTTTTTTTTTTTTTTTTTTGTTTTCTTTCTAAAGAATTTCGCTTTTGTTTCTTTGACCTCTTAATGTGCTAACTACAAGTTTTAATGGACACACGCCGAAATTTGATTCTGGTCAAAATTCGAGAACAGTCAGACCTAGGGGCGGTTTCGTACAAAAATTACTGGCTGTTATTTTATTATTTTATTTTTATTTTTTATTTTTGTGCATAGAATTTTCCACTTGCCTCTTCGACCACTATATATGCTCTCTACAAGTAATCATGCAAAAACGACGATATTGGATTCAGGTCAAAATTTTTGACCAATCGGACCCAGGGGTATTTTCGTACAAAAATTATACGAGTTTTTTTTTTTTTCTTTTCTTTCTAAAGAATTTTGCTTTCGTTTCTTGGACCTCTTAATGTTCTAACTACAAGTTTTATGGCACAGTTGCCGTAATTTGATTAAGGTCAAAATTCGGGACAAATCAAGCCTAGGGGCAGTTTCGTACAAAAATTACATTCGTTTTTTTTTTTCTTTTTTTTTTTTTTAAGTAATTTTCCATTTGTATCTTGGACCTCTATATATGCTATCTACAAGTTATCACGCAAAAACGCCGATATTGGATTCAACACAAAATTTTTGACCAATCAAACCCAGGGGCATTTTCGTACAAAATTGATACGAGTTTTTTTTTCTTTTCTTTCTAACGAATTTTGCATTTCTTTCGTTGGCCTCTAAATGTGCTAACTACATGTTTTAATGCACACTCGCTGAAATTTGATTCAGTTCAAAATTCGTGACCAGTCGGACCTAGTGGCAGTTTCGTACAAAAACTACTCCCTTTTTTTTTTTTTTTTTTTCACAAGAATTTTCAATTTGTATCTTGGGTCTTTGTATATGCTATCTAAAAGTTTTCGTACAAAAACGCCGATATTGGATACAGGTCAAAATTCTTGACCAATCGGACCCGGTGGCATTTTCGTACAAAATTGATACGAGTTTTTTCTTTTTCTTTTTTTCCAAATAATTTTGCTTTTGTTTCTTGGGCCTCTTAATGTTCTAACTACAAGTTTTAATGCACACACGCCGAAATTTAATTCAGGTCAAAATTCGTGACCAATCGGACCTGGGGGCATTTTCGTGCGAAAACTACTCCTTTTTTTTTTTTTTTCGCAAGAATTTTCAATTCGTATCTCTGGTCTTTGTATATGCTGTCTAGAAGATTTCGTACAAAAACGCCGATATTGGATACAGGTCAAAAATCTTGACCAATCGAACCCGGTGGCATTTTCGTACAGAATTGATACGAGCTTTTTTTTTTTTCTTTTTTTCCAAAAGATTTTGCTTTTGTTTCGTGGACCTCTTAATGTGCTAACTACAAGTTTTAATGCACACATTCCAAAATTTGATTCAGGTCAAAATTCGTGATCAGCCGAACCTAGGGGCATTTTCGTACGAAAACTACCCCCTTTTTTTTTTCTTTCCCAAGAATTTTCAATTTGTATCTCTGGTCTTTGTACATGCTATCTAAAAGTTTTCGTACAAAAATGCCGATATTGGATACAGGTCAAAATTCTTGACCGATCGAACCCGGTGGCATTTTCGTACAAAATTGATACGAGTTTTTTTCTTTCTTTTTTTCCAAATAATTTTGCTTCTGTTTCGTGGACCTCTTAATGTGCTAACTACAAGTTTAAATGCACACGTGCCAAAATTTGATTCAGGTCAAAATTCGTGAGCAGTCGGACCTGGGGGCATTTTCGTACGAAAACTACTCCCTTTTTTTTTTCCCAAGAATTTTCAATTTGTATCTTGGGTCTTTGTATATGCTATCTAAAATTTTTCGTACAAAAACGCCGATATTGGATACAGGTCAAAATTCTTGACCAATCGGACCCGGTGGCATTTTCGTACAAAATTGATAAGAGTTTTTTCTTTTTCTTTTTTTCCAAATAATTTTGCTTTTGTTTCTTGGGCCTCTTAATGTTCTAACTACAAGTTTTAATGCACACACGCCGAAATTTAATTCAGGTCAAAATTCGTGGCCAGTCGGACTTGGGGGCATTTTCGTGCGAAAACTACTCCCTTTTTTTTTTTTCGCAAGAATTTTCAATTCGTATCTCTGGTCTTTGTATATGCTGTCTAGAAGTTTTTGTACAAAAACGCCGATATTGGATACAGGTCAAAAATCTTGATCAATCAAACCCGGTGGCATTTTCGTACAGAATTGATACGAGCTTTTTTTTTTTTCTTTTTTTCCAAAAGATTTTGCTTTTGTTTCGTGGACCTCTTAATGTGCTAACTACAAGTTTTAATGCACACATGCCAAAATTTGATTCAGGCCAAAATTCGTGATCAGCCGGACCTAGGGGCATTTTCGTACGAAAACTACCCCCTTTTTTTTTTCTTTCCCAAGAATTTTCAATTTGTATCTCTGGTCTTTGTATATGGTATCTAAAATTTTTCCTACAAAAACGCCGATATTGGATACAGGTCAAAATTCTCGACCAATAGGACCCGGTGGCATTCTCGTACAAAATTGATACAAGTTTTTTTTTTCTTTTTGTCCAAATAATTTTGCTTTTGTTTCTTGGGCCTCTTAATTTGCTAACTACAAGTTTTAATGCACACACGCCGAAATTTGATTCAGGTCAAAATTTGTGACCAGTCGGACCTAGGGGCATTTTCATATGAAAACTACTCCCTTTTTTTTTTTCCCCCAAGAATTTTCAATTTGTATCTCTGGTCATTGTATGTGCTATCGAAAAGTTTTCGTACAAAAACGCCGATATTGGATACAGGTCAAAATTCTTGACCAATCGGACCCGGTGGCATTTTCGTACAAAATTGATACGAGTTTATTTTTTCTTCTTTTCCAAATAATTTTGCTTTTGTTTCTTGGGCCTCTTAATGTGCTAACTACAAGCTTTAATGCACAGACGCTGAAATTTGATTCAGGTCAAAATTCTTAACCAGTTGGACCTAGGGGCCTTTTCGTACGAGAACTACTCCCTTTTTTTTTTTTCCCAAGAATTTTCAATTTTTATCTCTGGTCTTTGTATATGCTATCTAAAAGTTTTCGTACAAAAAAGCCGATATTGGATACAGGTCAAAATTCTTGACCAATCGAATCCGGTGGCATTTTCGTACAAAATTGATACGAGTTTTTTTTTTCTTTTTTTCCAAAAAATTTTGCTTCTGTTTCGTGGACCTCTTAATGTGCTAACTACAAGTTTTAATGCACACATGCCAAAATTTGATTCTGGTCAAAATTCGTGACCAGCCGGACCTAGGGGTATTTTCATACGAAAACTACTCCCTTTTTTTTTTTTTTTTTTTCTTTCTCAAGAATTTTCAATTTGTATCTCTGGTCTTTGTATATGCTATCTAAAAGTTTTCGTACAAAAACGCCGATATTGGATACAGGTCAAAATTCTTGACCAATCGGACCCGGTGGCATTTTCATACAAAATTGATACGAGTTTTTGTTTTTCTTCCTTTCCAAATAATTTTGCTTTTGTTTCTTGGGCCTCTTAATGTGCTAACTACAAGTTTTAATGCACACACACCGAAACTTGATTCAGGTCAAAATTCGTGACCAGTCGGACCTAGGGGCATTTTCATGCGAAAACTACTCCATCTTTTTTTTTTTTTTTTTTCCCAAGAATTTTCAATTTGTATCTCTGGCCTTTGTATATGCTATCTAAAAGTTTTCGTACAAAAACGCCGATATTGAATACAGGTCAAAATTCTTGACCAATCGGACCCTGTGGCATTTTCGTACAAAATAGATACGAGTTTTTTTTTTTTTTCTTTTTTTCCAAATAATTTTGCTTTTGTTTCTTGGGCCTCTTAATGTGCTAACTACAAGTTTTAATGCACACATGTCGAAATTTGATTCTGGTCAAAATTCGTGAGCAGTCGGACCTGGGGGCAGTTTCGTACGAAAACTACTCCCTCTTTTTTTTTTCCCAAGAATTTTCAATTTGTATCTTGGGTCTTTCTATATGCTATCTAAAAGTTTTCATACAAAAACGCCGATATTGGGTACAGGTCAAAATTCTTGACCAATCGGACCCGGTAGCATTTTCGTACAAAATTTATACGAGTTTTTTTTTCTTTTTTTCCAAATAATTTTGCTTTTGTTTCTTGGGCCTCTTAATGTGCTAACTACAAGTTTTAATGCACACACGCCGAAATTTGATTCTGGTCAAAATTCGTGACGAGTCGGACCTAGCGGCATTTTCATACGAAAACTACTCCCTTTTTTTTTTTTTTTTTTTTCACAAGAATTTTCAATTTGTATCTTGGGTCTTTGTATATGCTATCGAAAAGTTTTCGTACAAAAAAGTTGATATTGGATACAGGTCAAAATTCTTGACCAATCGGACCCAGTGGCATTTTCGTACAAAATTGATACGAGTTTATTTTTTCTTCTTTTCCAAATAATTTTGCTTTTGTTTCTTTGGCCTCTTAATGTGCTAACTACAAGTTTTAATGCACACACGCCGAAATTTGATTCAGGTCAAAATTCGTGAGCAGTCGGACCTAGGTTTCGTACGAAAACCACTCCCTTTTTTTTTTCCTCCAAGAATTTTCAATTTGTATCTCTGGTCTTTGTATATGCTATCTAAAAGTTTTCGTACAAAAACGCCGATATTGGATACAGGTCAAAATTCTTGACCGATCGAACCCGGTGGCATTTTCGTACAAAATTGATGCGAGTTTTTTTTTTCTTTTTTTCCAAATAATTTTGCTTCTGTTTCGTGGACCTCTTAATGTGCTAACTACAAGTTCTAATGCACACATGCAAAAATTTGATTTAGGTCAAAATTCGAGAGCAGTCGGACCTGGGGGCATTTTCGTACGAAAACTACTCCCTTTTTTTTTTCCCAAGAATTTTCAATTTCTATCTTGAGTCTTTGTATATGCTATCTAAAAGTTTTTGTGCAAAAACGCCGATATTGGATACAGGTCAAAATTCTTGACCAATCGGACCCGGTGGCATTTCCGTACAAAATTGATACGAGTTTTTTTTTCCTTTTTTTCCTAATAATTTTGCTTTTGTTTCTTGGACATCTTAATGTGCTAACTACAAGTTTTAATGCACACATGCCGAAATTTGATTCTGGTCAAAATTCGAGAACAGTCAGACCTGGGGACTGTTTCGTAGAAAAATTACTGGCTGTTGTTTTATTATTTTATTTTTATTTTTTATTTTTGGGCATAGAATTTTCCACTTGCCTCTTCGACCTCTATATATTCTCTCTACAAGTTATCATCCAAAAACGACGATATTTGATTCAGGTCAAAATTTTTGACCAATCGGACCCAGGGGCATTTTCGTACAAAATTGATACAAGTTTTTTTTTTTTTTTTGTTTTCTTTCTAAAGAATTTCGCTTTTGTTTCTTTGACCTCTTAATGTGCTAACTACAAGTTTTAATGCACACACGCCGAAATTTGATTCTGGTCAAAATTCGAGAACAGTCAGACCTAGGGGCGGTTTCGTACAAAAATTACTGGCTGTTATTTTATTATTTTATTTTTATTTTTTATTTTTGTGCATAGAATTTTCCACTTGCCTCTTCGACCTCTATATATGCTCTCTACAAGTAATCATGCAAAAACGACGATATTGGATTCAGGTCAAAATTTTTGACCAATCGGACCCAGGGGTATTTTCGTACAAAAATTATACGAGTTTTTTTTTTTTTTCTTTTCTTTCTAAAGAATTTTGCTTTCGTTTCTTGGACCTCTTAATGTTCTAACTACAAGTTTTATGGCACAGTTGCCGTAATTTGATTAAGGTCAAAATTCGGGACAAATCTGGCCTAGGGGCAGTTTCGTACAAAAATTACATTCGTTTTTTTTTTTTTCTTTTTTTTTTTTTTAAGTAATTTTCCATTTGTATCTTGGACCTCTATATATGCTATCTACAAGTTATCACGCAAAAACGCCGATATTGGATTCAACACAAAATTTTTGACCAATCAAACCCAGGGGCATTTTCGTACAAAATTGATACGAGTTTTTTTTTCTTTTCTTTCTAACGAATTTTGCATTTCTTTCGTGGGCCTCTTAATGTGCTAACTACGTGTTTTAATGCACACTCGCTGAAATTTGATTCAGTTCAAAATTCGTGACCAGTCGGACCTAGTGGCAGTTTCGTACAAAAACTACTCCCTTTTTTTTTTTTTTTTTTCACAAGAATTTTCAATTTGTATCTTGGTTCTTTGTATATGCTATCTAAAAGTTTTCGTACAAAAACGCCGATATTGGATACAGGTCAAAATTCTTGACCAATCGGACCCGGTGGCATTTTCGTACAAAATTGATACGAGTTTTTTCTTTTTCTTTTTTTCCAAATAATTTTGCTTTTGTTTCTTGGGCCTCTTAATGTTCTAACTACAAGTTTTAATGCACACACGCCGAAATTTAATTCAGGTCAAAATTCGTGACCAATCGGACTTGGGGGCATTTTCGTGCGAAAACTACTCCTTTTTTTTTTTTTTTCGCAAGAATTTTCAATTCGTATCTCTGGTCTTTGTATATGCTGTCTAGAAGTTTTCGTACAAAAACGCCGATATTTGATACAGGTCAAAAATCTTGACCAATCGAACCCGGTGGCATTTTCGTACAGAATTGATACGAGCTTTTTTTTTTTTCTTTTTTTCCAAAAGATTTTGCTTTTGTTTCGTGGACCTCTTAATGTGCTAACTACAAGTTTTAATGCACACATGCCAAAATTTGATTCAGGTCAAAATTCGTGATCAGCCGAACCTAGGGGCATTTTCGTATGAAAACTACCCCCTTTTTTTTTTTCTTTCCCAAGAATTTTCAATTTGTATCTCTGGTCTTTGTATATGCTATCTAAAAGTTTTCGTACAAAAACGCCGATATTGGATACAGGTCAAAATTCTCGACCAATAGGACCCGGTGGCATTCTCGTACAAAATTGATACAAGTTTTTTTTTTTTTTTTTTGTCCAAATAATTTTGCTTTTGTTTCTTGGGCCTCTTAATGTGCTAACTACAAGTTTTAATGCACACACGCCGAAATTTGATTCAGGTCAAAATTCGTAACCAGTCGGACCTAGGGGCATTTTCATACGAAAACTACTCCCTTTTTTTTTTTTTTCCCCAAGAATTTTCAATTTGTATCTCTGGTCATTGTATGTGCTATCAAAAAGTTTTCGTACAAAAACGCCGATATTGGATACAGGTCAAAATTCTTGACCAATCGGACCCGGTGGTATTTTCGTACAAAATTGATACGAGTTTATTTTTCCTTCTTTTCCAAATACGAATAGTGCTAGCTACTTTCTCATCCATCTCTACCCATTCTACATCCTTCATCATTTCTGGTTTCTTCACCTTCCCAAGCAAAGCCTTATGAAGTCCTTATTGAATTAGGGGATCCTTCATTCACCTTTGCCAAAGGGAAAATTTTCCCTTACCACAAAACTTCTCTACTTCATACTTTGTGTTTGACAACTTTACTGTATTAAAATGATTGAATCCTAACCTTACTCTGATACCACTTGTTGTGCAAATAGCACCCCAGGACTCAAATCGATAATAGTAAATAAGAGGAAATTAAATAACCACCACACATAAAAAGCACAAGAATTTACATGGTTCGGCAAACTGCCTACCTACACTGCGACGACAGAGTAATTTCATTATAAATATAGGGAGATACAATAGTACACAAGAACACTCTCAAAAAACCCAAATCTCAATTACACCCTAGCACTTTCTCACAAGAAAACACAAGATTGAAGAACCCACTACTTTTTCTCTGATGCGGCTGTACTTCTCTTCTTATTTTTTATTCTTATACGGCACTAGGACTTTTTGGAATTACTCTTATTGCCACATATCATAAAGCGCACGCGCTCGCGCGCGCGCGCACACATATATATATATATATATGTATGTTACTTTATCAAGTCAGCTCCTTGGACTCCAAATACAACTTGTATTCGGTCAATTACTATGACTGAATTGGGCTTGGTTGGGCCTTATGGGCTTGTGGCAAAATTCAAGCCACACTTCACGCTCCATTAACACCAATGAATAGTTGCAGTACATGGATGACTATAAACCCTCCAAGCCTATATCTCCCTCTATACTTGAACCCTCCAAACTCCTACTAGCAACCAACTTCCCCAAGTTTTTTCTTCATCTAGCTTACCGAAGAACCTCTATTGAAGCACCACCAAAATGAATTGGATTTGAATGTGGCTTCTCAAGTTTCCATGAATCTTCACTCACTCACATGGACTGTGTGCATGGGTGAGATGCAGGAATGCAAAATCTCAATCAAAGATTGAAAGAGATGGAAAAGAGATAATGGAGTGTGTTTTTGTCACAAAAAAAAAAAAAGTTCTCTCTTTTCTTACAATCAATATGACCTCTATTGGATGTCTCTCTTATCGCCTAAGGAAAATTCCTTATACCATCTGCTAAGATTGTTAAGATTATATTTCAATTATTAGACATATTCTTCTTAAGCCACTTAATACCACAATTATGCATCCCAGCGATAGCAAAGAGAGGTATAGCATATGAATCACATAACTTCTTCATTATTGTTTGTATTTAAATCCATCTTGGGCTTTGTGAGTCATTTTGATTTTACTAAGAGAGTACAAAAAGCGGGATTTTATCATAAATTTAAACACTATGATATAGGTACAGTCTTTTGAGTTTAGTACATTAGATTTTTCACTTAAATTTAAACGCATACTTGTATTTAAATAAATTATTATAGAAAAAAAAATTATCATAGAAAAAAAAAATCAATGCTATCATGTATTTAAATTTAATTGGGAAACTTGATGTGCAACACCAAAAGAATTGTACCTAAACAATCTAAACTATTTTGACAAAGAATGTTCCAAAGAATCCAATGTCTGCATATGGACTCTTTATTAACCTATGTAGCATGGATATGGGCATGATATGTAGTATGACACGATACGTAACACGGTGATACGATATTTCTTGAAAAACTAGGATACGACAATTAATTAATTAATATTTATTTTTAGGTATATATATTTTATATTTGGAATAAGTTATGTTTATTTGGGATTTAAAAAGTATGCAGCAACAATGAAATGTTTGAAAATATATATAAAATTAATTTAAAGAAAATAAAATATTTTTTAAAGTACGAACACAAAGTTCAAATAAACTAGACACCCATAAAAAGAGTTCAAATAAACAACATTCAACATCAAAATAGAAGAACTAGATTAAAAAAAATGATTTTTTTTCTTCCTAAGTGCACACTTGACACGTTTGTGTTTGTGTTGAATACGTTTCTGATACCAGTGCATTGGTAATTTTGCTGTGTCCATGCTTCCCAGTTATTAACTCTCCCATTATCTCTAAACTACTAAAACTTAATCTATATATATAAAACCGAAACCTTTGAAGCTCTCACAATTTTCCACGTCAGCACAATATTTAAAAAATAAAAAATAAAATTAAAAACTATTTTACCGGATACTTATCTTTAAACAAAAAACAAAAAACAAGACAAAACCTAGCTTAACCCGACTCCTCTCTTTCAAACCTTACGCATTCAAAGTTTAGATGCTCTCTCTTCCCTTCCTATTCTACTTTTCCTTCTCCTTCGACAAGTTCAGTCGTTCCCTCTTTATTATTTCAATTTTAATACCCTGCCGTCCCTACCTAATATGATTCATTCTCTTAACTATTCCAAAATCAGGAAAAAAGAAAAGGCGAGCGAGAGAGAGAAGATGACGAATACGTCAATGGCTTCCCTAAGGTCATTCTCCGTGAGGTTCGTGGTTGCTCCGTTGAGGTACGTTACGATCCTTGCTGTTTTCTCTGTAAATCTTTCACTCTAATTGTTTATTACTATTAAATCTATCAATGTGTTATGACTCTTCGTTTATTCAATGATCTTTGATGAATTTTCGCCTAAATTTTGCAAATTGTGAACCGAAATTTGGTTGATTAATGCAATGGTCCACAATTCACATAGATGAGAAAACTTGGCTAATCCTGAAGCGAAGTTTGATATGAAAAGGGTTTTTTTTTTTTTTTTTTTTACGGTTTGCTCTCTGTGTTCTGCAAGAAAACGAAGAGGTTAGGATGTAATTGATGTTATCTTGGTTCTTGGATTATATTTTGACTAATTGAAACCAAAATCCTAAACCTTTATCTTTTAGAACTTTGTTTTGTGTGTTTAATGCTGCCAAATCTTTCTTTGTTTTGTGTGTGTAACGTTTTTATGTACATATATAGTTTCCTTGCCACCGTGAAATTCAAAGAATCTACAACTGAAGCCAACCTTCTCTGAAGAGCAAAATTTGAACCCCGAGTAAGAATTATGATTCTCTTTCAATTGAAAACCTACCTGCCCTGTTATTGTTTACTTTTGGTGTTTTGGGTTGCTATGGTTGAATGATTGGCCTATAGTTCGCTAGTCTTAAAAAGGGTTTTCCAATAAAAATTTAATTGTATTTACTTTAGGGACTATGGTTTCTTCTGCTTTATATCTTATTGTGGTAGAAGTCGAACACTTTAGTGGGTTTTCAAACTTGGGCTTCTTCCTCTAGAGGTGGAAGATTTTTTCTTTAATTTTTGGTTATTGGTTCTGGATTTACATTACTTTGCTATTATTATTATTTTGATACATGATGTGAAGAATTGGATCATGGGTGAATTATAATTGAATTCATAGATTGATGGGTTTAGATGTAGAGGGTTTAGATAATTCAAATTATTGGACGCATTGAATTTTTATGTTCCTATATGTGTTGTGATTTGTTATTTAAAAATATTGTATAGTTTATATCATCAGTTGCCCTTTTTAGTTGGTAGATTTTGGATCAAGCTGAATTGCATGGTGTCCTTTCTTCAAAATTCTAGACCTTTACATAAAAGTAATTGAGACAGAAGATTTTTGAAGATAGGCCAACCCTATCATAGCATCACCCGATGTGCTTTACAATTGTCTAAGTGAAGTCAAAATAAAATACTGTTCAATATCCCAACCAAAGCACCTAGGTTGTCCACCTATTTCAGACCTTTGTACAGCCCCTTTCAATTTTTAGTTCAAGCCATTGGTATCTACACTACCTGCAAGGTCTCTGTCTTTCTCCATGTATATGTGTATGTGTGTAAAGTTTGTCTTTTTTCTCTATTTATATGTGTAAAGTTTGACTCTTTTATGGCTTTTCAATGGGTGATATTTTCATTTTGGTTGCGATTGCTTAGGTGTTTCAAGTTAGAGTGAGTTTTGTAAAGGATGTGCAAAAGCAAGAGGCATGATGGGAAAGACAACATGAACTCGCAGCTGAGAATTTTGGGGTAAGAATTTCTTCTAATATTTCTTATTCTTCATCTTCTTCTTTCAATTTTTATTTCTTTAAGTTTTAATTTTGTTTATATAGAACTGTTAATGTTCACATGTATTTTTGTGTGGTTGTCTTTAGAATAAATAGATTATGACTTTGAGAATTTACTTTCTGACTTAAGTTTATTATAAATATTGGGGCCTTGAAGCTTATTTCATCATAATTTACCACAAATCAATTGATACTATATGGCCTATTATCTATATATCTTTAAAAGAAAAGGTTTATAAAAGGAATTTTTTTTTTTTTTTTTTTGGCCCTGTTTGAAGCTTCTCAATGGGTATCACTAAGACTTAGTAAGAAAACCACAAATATGATAAACCATATGTAAATTTACTTTAAAATTTGATTCGCGGTTCACACTATTGTTTTCATTACATTCCTATGTGTTATTCTATAGACTCTTACATTTATCATTTTCATTATGTTATGATGTTTAGAAATCATTTATTTTTAGGAGTGACCTTCTTGCATCAATTTATAGTGGTAGATGATGAATTTTGATAAATGTCAGGTTTTGCTAAAGGAGCTTACAGGTATTGATATAAATTTCAAGTAAAATTGTGAGTGGTGTTAATGCATTCACTTAAAAGTGATTGTCTATTCAGTACTATTAGAAATAATTCTGACTGCTGGCTGGGTCATGTAATTAATTGGACGTGGACATTAAAGGAAATCCATTTATGAATGAGGAGGAGGAGGAATACATGTTGTGTACACACCTTTTTTAAGGGTTTAATTCATTCAACTGACTACATACTATTGTAGTTTACTTTTAATTCTTTTCCTTCAATCCTTTTATGATGGTTGCTGTTGAAAGGTAGAGATAGAGTTATTTTTTGTTTTTTTGTTATTTGTTGGCTTATAAATTCTGTTTAGTTCTTTTATGTGTTTCTATACAATTTTATAGGCTCTATTCAGTACTGTGGGTGAGAAGGCCCAACGCCATACACTGGGCCTGAGGCCCAGTCCGAATACAACTATCTGTCCGAAGAGGCTAAGAGTATCAATGCTTTGCCGTCCTAGTGAGAGTGCAACCCATAAGGGACAAATGCTTCATCCGAAGACAACCGGGTCGGTCCGAAGAGGTCCCGTCCAACGGATCTCCCCAGAACTCGATCGAGTGGATACACTGGAGATTCCCCTGTAGCTTTGGGCATGTCTAGCTACGTGGCTATCATGAAATATCTCACAAATAAAGCTGCCACCGCCGCATTTAATGCACTGCAGCAACTTTCCTGGCCGCATTTATGTGGAGAAGACACCTAAGCAGTGCATCCTCACCCACCACCACTCACTGCAGGTTAAAGCAGACTTCTGATGTGACTAGTACTCAAATGGACGCCTAGATGGAGGACAAGTGTGCGGTGAAGATTGGGAAACGGTGTATATATAAGGGAAACAGGCCTCACAGAGGGGGCAGGGGGAAAAATTTGTATTCACTAAGCTTCTAAATATTAAGCCTCTTCGGACCAAAGAGATTTCCTATTAAACGCTAGTCTCAATCCCTTTTTACGTTGGTTTTGCTTGTATGAACCGTTGCTAAATTCACAACCAGCCCAGTTGTTTAACCCATTCTCTACAAATTTATTGTTGGGAATTTGTTGGGCTAACGATACAGAGAGTTAGTACCTGGCCCAACAAATTTGGACCCTACAATTGGCGCCGTCTGTGGGGAACAGCTTGAGCAAAGGTGGAAGCAACACCTCAAAAGATGGCTGAACCAAGGCAACGACCAGCTGAGTCCAGGTCGTCTAAGCACACCGATCCTTTTCTTCATCTAGAACGGAGGCAGGATCGTGAGGGAAGCGTACACACCGCACGCGACGATCAAAACCAGTCGCATGGAGAGAGTCACATGTCCCATGCAGAGAAAAATAAAGACATGCAGAAGGAAATCGATAGGCTGAGAAAAGAGTTGCGCCATGCAAAGAGGAAGCGCGTTTCCTCATACTCTGATGAGGATTCTGAAGACGAACAGGACGACGATTACAGGCGGAGGTCTCGAACACCAGTCAGTGAGCCTTTCCCCTATAAGGAAGTGTATAATCGTGAGAGGAACCCTCAGAACTCCCTTCCAAGGGGCGCAGGGAACGATGCTATGAGCAAAGCTCTGGATCAGATCTCCAGGTCTCCTTTTACACGTAATATCGAGGGTGCCAGACTTCCCAGGCGTTTCCACCAACCTACATTCACCATCTACAATGGCCGGACCGACCCAGTGGAACATGTAAGTCATTTCAACCAGCGGATGGCAGTTCACTCCAGGGACGAAGCCCTGATGTGCAAAGTTTTCCCCTCCAGTTTGGGACCAATAGCCATGAGATGGTTCGATAGTCTGAAAGCAAACACTATTAGCTCTTTCCAAGAGCTAACCCAGGCTTTTGGGTCCCGTTTCGTCACTTGCCGAAGGGTTCCTCAGTCCGTGGCCTCGCTGTTGTCCGTCAGCATGAAAGGGGGTGAGACTCTGAAGTCGTATTCGGATAGATTTTGGGAAACGTACAATGAGGTAGATGAAGATTGTGAATCGATGGCTATCAGCTCTTTTAAACTGGGCCTCCCCACTATACATCCCTTAAGAACGTCTTTGACGCGCAAGCCTGCCACCAGTATACGCCAGTTGATGGATAGGATCGATAAGTACAAAAGAGTTGAGGAAGATCAGCAGCAAAGCAAGGGAAAGGAGAAGGTTATCCCTCAGGAGGGAAGGGATTTCAGGTCGGACCGGCAGAACCACAACAGGCCGAGGAAGGACTGGGCCGGGCAAAGCACAGCGAACTTCCAGACGGTCAATGCGATTTTCCGCGAACCAGTACACCAAGTCCTAGATAAAATAAAAAACGAACCGTTCTTCAAAAGGCCGAACAAGATGGTAGGAAACCCTGAAAGGCGCAACCACAATCTTTATTGTCAATACCACCTTAACCACGGGCATACTACGGAGGATTGCAGGAGCCTGTGGGACCATCTGGATCAGCTGGTCAGCGAAGGCAAGCTAAAGCACCTCCTACACCACTCATACGGTCAGGGAAATCAAGCAAGCGTGGGGCCCAGGAGAGGTGATTTTGTAAAACCTCCCTTGGGAATGATCAATGTTATTTTTGCCGCACCAGGAAGGACGGGGTCTTGCCCATCCAGGGTATTGTCAGTTGCTCGAATGCCCTCGGACCAGATGATTTGGGTTAGTTAACACTCCTCCCCGTTTCCCAAGTGTTTAAACTTAAATCCAATCATGCCTGTAGTCCTCGGACCAGATGATTTGGGTTAGTTAACACTCCTCCACGTTTCCCAAGTGTTTAAACTTAAATCCAATCATGCCTGTAGTCCTCGGACCAGATGATTTGGGTTAGTTAACACTCCTCCCCGTTTCCCAAGTGTTTAAACTTAAATCCAATCATACCTGTAGTCCTCAGACCAGATGATTTGGGTTAGTTAACACTCCTCCACGCTTCCCAAGTGTTTAAACTTAAATCCAATCATGCCTGTAGTCCTCGGACCAGATGATTTGGGTTAGTTAACACTCCTCCACGCTTCCCAAGTGTTTAAACTTAAATCCAATCATGCCTGTAGTCCTCGGACCAGATGATTTGGGTTAGTTAACACTCCTCCACGCTTCCCAAGTGTTTAAACTTAAATCCAATCATGCCTGTAGTCCTCGGACCAGATGATTTGGGTTAGTTAACACTCCTCCACGTTTCCCAAGTGTTTAAACTTAAATCCAATCATGCCTGTAGTCCTCGGACCAGATGATTTGGGTTAGTTAACACTCCTCCACGTTTCCCAAGTGTTTAAACTTAAATCCAATCATGCCTGTAGTCCTCGGACCAGATGATTGGGGTTAATTAACACTTTGGGAGTACTCTCAGAGTGTATGAAAAACCACACCGATTTCCTGGTCTCCTAATTAATTATGATGATGGTTACTTTGCTGCTGATGATGATGATGAAAGAGATCCTAACTGGCTTTCCCATATGTTTGAATATGGCTTTATCAGATTTCTAAAACTAACAAGCCATTATCAAGCCAGTCAACTTCCTCAAATTATTCAAGATGCCATTAAAAAATTTACTGGTCCCACTATTTCCATCAGATGTTGGAGTACTTTGCCTAGATGGGAAAGAAATAACTGGATGAATGTCCAACCTTCGAAACATCTTATTCTCATCAATGGTCATACTCACCAGGGACAATGGCTTGAAGGAAATCCTCATTTGTCCTTCAATGATCCTTATGCTCTTGCAAAATGTTGGGGAAACTATTTTAATAATCAAATTATTGAAGTTGCTCAGAGCCTGTGGAAGGATTATCATTTCATGGGAAGCACTGATAGAATTTCTGTTTTTGGCCCCAGGCCACATGTTGACGCTATTGCTCATTTGCGTATTGCAGATCATTGTAATCCAAAGAGCCTTCTCATCCCAGGAAGAAGACCAATGGATAAGCCAATTTTATATTGTGGGTTTTGCAACCGATATGCTATTTACCATGAGCACGAATGTGATTCTCCACAAGGTCCTTTTGATCCATTTGATGGTTATCCATCCGATGCTCCTTCTACTGATTAATTATGTGGTCCACAGATTATTGTTGCCACTGTTATTGTTGCTGCTATTATTGTTGCTACTATTCCCTATTTGTCTAGCCAGCATAATGGCCACTATTCAACTACATGCGTACATGGTGATATTCCTATTAACCTTTGTCAGAGATTTTGCTAGTGATGTCCTATTGACCTTTGTCAGAGATTTTGCTAGTGATGTTCAAAGAAATATTCCTATTGACCTTTGTCAGAGATTTTGCTGATTTTATGCCTCACATGTTGAAAGTATTGCATGCTCCTGAAGATTCCCATCACAATGCAAATTTGGCTTCTTTTGATGGCTTCTTTTAAGGGCAGAAATGATGTGGCCTAGACCGTCATACTCTTCAAAAGTGGATCCCCATCAACACTACACAATTATTGCAATTGATCTTCAATGCTAATTAGCTCATGGAAGTATGTATTAGAAGTGACAAACAAGGACCCAGAAAATCTAAGTGTCGCCTCATAAAATATGCTAAAAATTTTCACAAAGGTCTTAACATTTTCCCAATCAAGATAGTTAGGAGGACCAATGGGCTTTTTCCCATTCCCATCCGCTTCACAAAAATAAAGTTTATAATGCCCATCCTCCTCTTCCAACCTATCAAATGCTCTCACAAATTTCAAAGCAAAATCTAACATGAGTTAAGTGGAATTCCACCTTGTTGGCACATCAGGGACAACAGACATTTGGATTTGATTTTCTCATTTTCAACACATTCTTGAAACTTCTCAAACCTTGCGGGAGAGGCTCTCACATATCGCACCACATTCCGAACTTTGGCATTTGATTCATGAATGGACTTCAACCCACTTTGCACTATCAAATTCAAGATATGCGCACAACAACACATATGCATGAACTAACCACCCAATATGCTACTATCTCTTTCTTTTGTTTTCTTCTTCACATAATCAATTGCCACATCATTAGAACTAGCATTGTTCCCGGTAATTGTAAACAACCGGTCTATACCCCACTTCAACAAACATGACTCAACCACTTTATTTATGGTGTCCCCTTTGTGATTAGCTATAGGGCAAAAGTTCAAGATTTTCTTTTGTAAGTCCAATCTCCATCAATGAAGTGTGCAGTGACTACCATGTAGTTCAAGTTTTGTATGAATGTCCAAGTATCCGTTGTCACACAAACCCGTTGCCCAACAAAAGCCCTTCTCAAAACATCCACCTCACTAGAATAAATCTTCATACAAGCCTTTGCAATGGAAGTGTGATGAGAAATAGGAAACCTAGGCTCAACTATTTCCATAAATTCTTGAAAACCTTGATGCTCCACAAATTTAAAGGGCAATTCATCAATGACAATCATCCTTGCCAATGCCAACCTTATCCTCTTTTCACTATAATTTGCAACCACTAACACATTGTAACCATTTTCCCCTTCTCTCTTAGCTTGGAAAGACAAATTTTTTTGCTTATCATCACTGGGAAAATGCCACTTCTTACACACTTTCATATGTTGCAACATACCCGAAGTACCATTTTTCTTACCATGACATTTATATTGATTTTTACAATACTTGCATTGAGACCTAGGATTATTAGGATCAGAACCCGCCAACTTAATGAAGTGCTGCCATACTATAGACGGGTCCTTACCACCTTGTTTAGGTGATAGTGGGGGAAGTGATGCACCAAGTCCAATAGGTGCTGCAAGTTCAGGTGGGTTAGGGTTAGCACTACCAGGACTAGGAGGAGGTGGGTTAGGGTCCCCAGGTGCACCAAATCCAGGTGGAGCATCGACATCCATCTAATAAAAAAATTTCCAATCAACAAAAAAACAAAGTTTCACAACAATATCAAAATATAATTAATCAGTTTAGTTACAACAATAACAAACTAACAAATTAACAATCATAAGTCATTACCCAACAATTCATGTCACTAATATTAACAAGGGATTTATTATATTGTTCCCAATATAAATATAAAATAAAAGCAAATTATATATATATAAATTTAAAGCAGTTGTTACTAAGTACTAAAAATTTCAAAATGCTGAATATAGTGAGTGATTAGTGATTACCTCTCCGTGAATGATTGAAAGCGTGAACTCTCTCAATCTCTGTCTCCCTCAAAAATTAAAATGCTAAAGAAGAAAAAAAAGTTAGTACTTAGTAGACTAACAGTTACTATAAACTTACTAAAGTAACAACTAAGACTAATGACATAGTTTATACTGTTACTATTACTAAAGTAACAACATAGATTAATGACATAGTTATTTTATATTATATTATTTTTTAGGGGGGCTAACCGGATACTTATTAGACTATATAAAATAATAGTCTTTCCAGCAGTTTACAGTCCACTATTAAAGTCTTATATAAAAATCAGTAAATCACAACCTTAATCAAACAGCCAACCTTAATATTATATATGTAAGCAGCTGCAGTACAAACAGCAAACCTTAATAGTTAATAGTATATTATTATTTATGTAAGCATCCGTGTATATATAATATTATATATGTAAGCAGCTACAAACAGTCAACCTTAATAGTTAATACTTAATAGTTAATACTTAATATTATATATGTAAGCATCCAACCTTAATATAATATTATATATATATATATATATGTAAGCAGCTACTTGGAGTTGGACCCCCCATAAAATAGAAAGACACAGACACAGTCACACAAGCTTTGCTTTGAGAGATTTTAAAAGGTGCTAAAAGCAAAAGTATAATACTATTAGTATTGGCTTAGCTGCTAAAGCTTTACTCAAACAAATAACCATGGTTTCTACTTTCTCGAGTTAGAGGGAAGTGTGTAGGCAAAGGAAGTTTTGGTACAATGACTCAGTGAGTCTCAGGGTTAACACTTAACATATAAATCATGCTTTCCCAAACAGCCAAACTTAATCAAACATTCAAACCAACTTAAATAGTTAATCATTCACGCTTTTAGCTTTCCCAAACAAATGAAAAGGAAAAAACAGTAAAACACAAAGACAAACAAAACTAAAAACACGAAGAAGCTTACCGTTGTTCTGCGTCAAGTGAGACTTGAGAGGCGAGAGTGAGAGAGAGAGTTAAAAGATACTAAGAGAAAAATATGAACTTATATACCCCTAAGAATCTGAAAACCTAGCATAAAACGCACTGTTTTGCTTTTTTTTTTTTTTTTTTAAATAACACCCATACGTACGATGTCGTTTTATTAGCTTCATAAAAAAATTAAAAATAAAAAACAGGACAACAAATCCTGTATCGGTTCAGTTCAGCCATAGTCTCGGTTTCGAATTTCTCAATCCGGTGATTTCACTGCACTAGCATCAGAACGGAGGGCGAAGTCCGAATGCCGGCCTCGGCTCATTCGATCAGTGCTACAATCGGGACGGTGTCGTCAGTGCCGGTCATTTGGGTCGGTTCCGGTGAAGTTTTACACATCCCTACATATGACCATATTTTTGTCACATTTAGTGGTTTTTTTTTTTTTTTTTTTTTTTTTTCACATTTGACGATTTCATCGCCACATTAGGCAGTACCAACGTCACATTTGATGGCACTTTTGACACATTCAATAGTTCCCTCATTTTTTTCTCTCACATTTGATAGTTCCATCAACACATTAAGGAGTACTAACATCACAAATAACCTTACTTTTGTTACATTCGGTGGTTCCTTTATTTTTTACTGATATTTGATGGTTAAATCGTCACTGGATAGTGCCAACATCATATGTAACAGTACTTTTATTCAATGATTCTTTTTTTTTTTCTCTCTCTCTCTCTCTCACATTTGACGGTTCTTTCGTCACATTAGCTAGTACTAACATCACATGTGTTGGAACTTTTGTCATATTATGTGGTTCTTTTTTTTTCTCACATTTGACAGTTCCATCATTACATTAAACAATACCAACACCATATATGACCGTATTTTTATTACATTCGGTAGTTCTCCTTTTTTACTCATATTTGATGGTTTTATCGTCATATTCGACAGTACCAACATTACATATAACTATACTATTATATTTGGTGGTTCTTTTTTTTTTTTTTTTTCTCACATCTGATAGTTTCATTGACATATTCAGCACTACCAATATTACATATGATCATACTTTGTTAGATTTGTTAGTTCCCTTTTTTTTTACTCACATTTAATGGTTTTATCGTCACATTTAATAGTACTAACATCACATATGACCCTATTGTTGTCATATTTGGTGGTTCTTTTATTTTTTTACTCACATTTAACGGTTCTATCATCGCATTAAGCAATACAAATATCACCTATGACCATACTTTTGTTATAGAGCAAGACTTAGGTACAGTACTTAGGTGCTGTTCTTTAAGTTCCCCTTTTAAGATTCTGCCATGAGGATTTTTTCTCATGGGAATGAAATATTTTAGTTAAGTAGACACATGACTGAATCTTAAAAGGAGAACCTAAGGAACAACACTTAAGGTACTGTACCTAAGTTTTGTCCTTTATTATATTCAATTGTTCCTTAATTTTTTTACTTAAATCAGATGATTCCATCGCTACGTTGGACAACACCAAAATCACACATGGTCATACTTTTGTTACATTCGGTGATTCTCTTTTTTCTTTTTTAGTCACATTGGATATAGCCAATGTCACATTAACTAGTACAAACATCGTGAATGATCATATTGTCACATTCAGTAGTTCTTTTATTTTATTTAGTCACATTAAATGGTTTCGTCATCACATTGATGGTTCACTTTCTCTTTTTTTGGGTCTTTGTAGGTGGCCAATATTGGTGTTGCTAGTCGATTATTTAACTGCGGTTGCTGCGTCAATTATTTTTTATCTAACATTTTGGCGTCAAGCTAGGTTTTTGTTGTGGTGCCAATGGTGTTTTTGTGATGGTGCTAGTGGTGACATTGGGATTTCATGGTGGTGTTTGATTTTGGGTTTTTCATTAATTGGTTTTTTTTTAGAAGGTTGATTAATTGGTTTGATTTTGCATTGATGGGTTGGATTTTGGGTTGATGGGTTTTAACAGGGGTGATGGGTTCAATTTTCACATGGACTGCTCTTATAACATTGGTAAAAGGGAATGGAAATTGCTGAACAAGTTGGCCATACAATATTCATAATTAAGCTTGACCATACCACTCAAAAGTATCATTCAACTAGAATATGCTCTTACAACATTGGTAGAAGGGAATGGAAATTGCTGAACAAGTTGGCCATATAATATTCATAATTCAACTTGACCAATACATGGCAAAACGGGCGGGTCGGGTCAATCGGGTTGTGGGTCAAACGGGTCACGGGTCAAAAACGGGTCATTTTAAGCGGGTCAAAATCGGGTTCGGGTCAATCGGGTTTGAGTCGGGTCGGGTTGACCCGTATTTTTCACATGAAATTTTTTATTTTTTATTTTTATAAAGAAAACAACATGTATCTATCATATGGAAAGTTATGCAACAAATTACTTGATGTAAAATGCATTATTTTGAATTCACCACTTATATCAAGCATGAACTCAATTAAACTTATTAATACTTATTCAATAATTTTAAAATTATACAAATTATAACATTACTATTTAAAACAAAATAACACAAAGGTAAGTAAAACAAATACACAAGTTTTATTTCTACATATTATCAACATTTCAAAATATAAAACAAAATTACAAATGACTTATTGGATAACTCATTTGATAAAAAATAAAAACATATAAGAAATTTACAATCTTAAAAATTAATTTTATAATATATTATCAGTTGTAGTTGACACTTTATTTCAATTTGAGATATACTTTAAAATTTGATTGCTTACTTATTTATACATGGTCTCTTTTATGAATATCATATTATTGTTAAGCAACACACACTCTAGAAAATATAATAATTTATTTTGAAAAGCCGTTTATTTTGGACATAAATTATTAAAAAATAGGTCTAAGTATTCATAATTTATGCTAATTTGATACTTTAGCTTCACTATTTTCACACTTGTGAATGTTTCTCACATGTCTACAATTTTAAATCTATATTTTTAACTCTACTGTAACTAGATTATCTTGGCATGTACTTTGCTATTTGATATTTAAAAATATTTACTCATTACAGAATGTTCAACCATTTATCTTTCAATTAATTTGCATGTAGTTATGTAAATGTATCAATTGTTTCCTTAAAGTTCACAATAAACAATTAAACCAATATTGTCTTAGTTTTACTATTTTTTTTTTTTTACCCAAAAAAAAAAGTTTTTAAAAAATGGTTCGGGTTCGGTTCGGGTCGCGGGTCGGGTCGGGTTGACCCGCAAAAACACGGGTCGGGTCACGGGTCAACCCGTTTTTGCTTCGGGTCAAAAAAATCGGGTTCGGGTCGGGTATTTTTCGAGTCGGGTCAAAAAATTCTGACCCGTTTTGCCATGTCTAATATGTAGGAACAAAACTATCATTCAACTTGAATATCCTCTTACAACATTGGAAGAAGGGAATGGAAATTGCTGAACAAGTTGGCCATATAACTATTCATAATTAAACTTGACCATACCATTCAAAACTATCATTCAGCTTGAATAACCATTCCATGCACATATAAAAACTAATATGTAGGAACAAAATGTACCATTGCATATAAAAAATTCACCATTTGCATATATGCTTAGTGTTTAAATAGAGGTACTATAAACATACACTGAGAATTTATCATATGCTTGAGTAACTTCATTAGTTACAAAAGATTTCCAAAAGAGTTGCTACAAAGCTGGGCAATCAATTGTCTAAATTGTTAACTACGAAAATTGTCCAAGTCATCTATGCTGTCCAAAAATACTAGTCCAAAATTCTATCCAAAATACTGTCCAAAATGTTGCCCAATAGCCTTGCAATATGCTGTCCAAAAAAATAAAACACAATCTTAGGGGAGGAAAAATAATAAACAAAAGTACAAGTTTTTTTTTTTTTTTTTTTGGTTCTCCTCTGACATAAAAGTTTAATTTCATTATATTCACCTAAAGTTACATGATTTCCCTTTTGTTATTGTCCCAACCACATTAAAAACAGTTTTTGAAGAACACATGACTAGTCTAACCTAATCAAGAAAAAAAAAATGAACAAGTCGAAAAAACTACTCGATGTATATATAAAAGCATAACACAAACCGTCGCCAAGTCATTAAAAGGAAAAAAAAAATGCCAATAGCCACCCGTCAATCCTTGGCCATGCACTCAACCCATAGTCAAAATATAAAAATTTTCCATAATAACTCTTTCTCAATAAATTTATAAAAATAAAAATAAAATAAAATAACTCAAGTAGTGACTTTTTTTTAAAGTAAAAACTCAACTAGAGACTTAAACTGGCTGTTATTAATCTATTACTTAAAGAGAAATGTTATATCCACAACATTTTCACAATAAATTTTAAGTGATAGGCTGTTATTAGTTTTTATGAATTGACAAAAAAGAAATTTAAGTTATGATAAATTACCAATTACTTCAATACGCATCTTATAGGAAGGTTGACATGCACAAACATAATCAATTATCAATTAATAGGAAGATTGATATAATACGTTATTTAACATATTTCCTTATAAATTCTTAAGTAAATTTTGTGAGAAAATTACTTTAATCTATTTTGTGAAAAGTAATTATACTAGTGATATCAATACTTTTCATACAAGTGAAAGTCAAAATCATGATATAAAATATTTGACTTTACAAAAAATGAATAAGTAGCAATAATTCTCTCCATACAAGTGAAAGTCAAATTCATGCTTTCGTAGAGGTCTTAAGAACCATATATGTCCATGACTCCTTCGTAGGTTAGAAAATTGTAAAACTGTGCTGAACAAAAATTATTACTGACAAACCATTATAGAAAACCATGACTATGTTTTTATTCCTTATATTATAGAATGTACCACTCTTATGTTTGGATTATAATTCTTCTTGAAGTCCTTGTTATCTGTAAAAGTTAATTTTTTTTTGTTTACTTCCCATGACCATATGATTCCCTTTGACCGAGCTCTCAAGGTACATTATGTTATGCAGGCCCCGAATGTACTGAAAAAAGCATTGAATTAGTGAGTAAAACATCACTATTATTTTTAAAAGTCTTTTTTTTTTTTTTTTTTTGAGAAAGATTTTTAAAAGTAAATTTAAAAGAAACAACTTGTGGACATATTGCTGTATATAGACTATGGAATCCGATTTAAAAGTCATGTTCAATGAGATTAAATATTAGAAATAACTTCCATCTCTTTGCTTCTTGGACAATGTGCTTTTCAAAAAAAAAATCTAATCAATGGTAAACATTTACTTGGGCTTGTTAATCTTTTTTTTTTTTAGAAGGTTAGACTTGTCAATCTTGGTAATATACTATCAATGTAAATAACAAGAAAAATGATATGTCCACAATATTTTCACAATACTTTTACACTAAATCATAAGTGGTAGGATGATATTGGTTGTTATGAGAGGACAAAAAAGTAATTTAAGTTGTGAATTCAAATTAGATCCAATAACAACTTACCACCTATAATTTGTTATGAAAATATTGTGAGCGTGACACTTCACAAATAACAATTTCCAAAAATAAAGATTAAAATGAGTTTGAAACCAAAATATTTAATAAGGAAATATATATTATAATAAAACTAGTAAGGCATGCAATTTATATATAACTAGAATTATGCCCATGCAATGCATGGCTTAATCAAGAATTAATCAAAAAATAATATATGAAAAAATAATATACGAAAAAATGACATAATATATGAAAAAAAATAGACTTGTTTTTTAATTAAACATAATGCATACTAACATACGAAAAAAAAAATGACCTAATCGGTAATCACTTGATGCATACTAAAAATTCAAAAAAATAAAATTTTCTCATATAATAAAAGTAGAAGTGTAGAGATGTACAGATACACTGGCAATAAATATGTAAACCGTGAAGAGTTTAATCCAAATAATTCTTTAGTTATTCATGTGAGGTTGACTGCAAAATCATTTAACAAAGTATCAAAATAATCATGTGATGTTGCAACAATCATTTAACAAAGTATTTAGGAATAATCAAAAAATTCATTGTTAGGAATACTCTAATAAATTAATCTATTTCTATTGATAAAACATACCTTTAGCATTAATAGGTATAGACAATGGTTTATCCAACCTGCATATTTAGCACAAAATTAGATCAAAATACAATATTTACAAAAGCAAGCAACAAAAAGCTTTTAAACAAACCACAACGATAAGATATAATTGTGATGTAATTGTGAAAATTGTCCAAATCAAAACATAATGGTAAGCCAAAACAAATTAAACTTTCTATAATTAAAAACCACAAAGAAGCTTGAGAAACAGAAGAAAATAAGTAAAACCTGTAAAAAAAAGTTTAAAAAAAAAATTAAGAGAAATGCAAACTGGCCATGTGTTGGGAATTCAGGGATTTATATATTGGCGTGAGTTTCTCTTCTCCAAAAAAAAATAGATGATATATCAAGTTATCACCTGGGAGATTTGAGGATTTTATATATTGGCATGAGTTCTCTTCTCCAAAAAATAGAAGATATATCAAGTTATCAACTTGAAAGAGGTCTAACAAATTTAAAATTTTAAATCATAATGAGAGTAATATTTGTTAGGTTCTAAAAATTTAGGAATTTATGTATTTAGAACTCTAATTTGTAATGTTGGCAAACCATGATCAAAACAATGTACTTAGTCTTATTTAGGCTTGCTCAAAATTGATAAAATATTGTAAAGTTGGAATCGAGTGACTGCAGATGCATTGGGGTATTTCGGCCTGGCTCAATCGATCGAAAATCGGCCCAGATGCGTTTTCTGCAGAATTTCCAACTCAGCCCTAACTCTTTAAACGTTTAGGGTTTTATGTTTTGGCCCTAGGTATATAAGGCAAAACCCTAGCCACGTTTTTAAGAGTTGCACAAGTTGTGTTGTTGCTCATACATTTCTGTTTTGTGTAAATCTCTTGTGAGATCTAGAGGAGCTTTCCTTTACACAAAGCTTAGGGTTTTCAAGATTGAGATTACTTCAACATCTTGATGATCAACTTGGTTGCTGCCTTTAAAGCTTAAAGAATATCAAGCGTGGGTGCTTGTAGCTGATTGAGGAATTCAAAGAAAGAAGTAGTCCGTGGATTCGGAGCCTGCGCGTGGTCATGTCAGAAAGTTTTACTAGTGGGTAGCATTAGGAAGTCAAGCGGGGAGCTTGTAAGTCCTTTTGTAAGAACTTCAATTCTTTCTTAGTGGATTCCGTTTTGCCTTGAGGATCAGTGGGTCAAATCCTCCCCAGGTTTTTCCGTGTGGTTTCCTGGGTGATCATATCTTATGTTCTTTATTATTTCCGCTGCTTTATATGTTTTATATGCATGATATGATTATTTGATTGTTTTAACCTAGAATTGTTTAATTTGACTAAGTAACAACTTGGCTAATTAATCTAGGCTACGCAATCTGGTTGTTTTTAAGGGGTCTAAAACCGTTCAAGTGGTATCAGAGCAGGTTGCTCTCTTGTTAGAGATTTTTTTATCTCTGAGCTGATCCTTGACCCCAGTTGTCATGGAGCATGGACACTCTCTTGTTGTTTCTCCTCACTTTGATGGAAACAACTATGCCTATTGGAAAGTAAGGATGAAAGCATTCCTGAAATCTATTGATGAGAGGGTATGGAACTCCGTTGAATACGGATGGGAGAAGCCCACTACTCCTGTGAGTGAGTGGCAAACTTCTCAGAAAGAAGCAGCTGCATTTAATAGCAAAGTTATGAATGCCATTTTTAATGCTGTTTCTATGGAGGAATTTAAGAGGATCTCAAATGTTGAGGTTGCTCATACTGCTTGGAAAATCCTCCAAACTGTGCATGAAGGCACAAAAGCAGTCAAGATCAATAAATTGCAACAATTGACTTCTAGATTTGAAAGCATTAGAATGTCTGATGATGAATCTTTTAATGAATTCTATGCTAAATTAAATGATATTGTCAATTCTGCTTTTAATTTGGGTGAAGTCTATGATCAACCTAAAATTGTTAGGAAGATACTTAGATCTTTAACTGAAGACTTTAGACCCAAAGTGACTGCCATTACTGAAAGTAAGAATGTTGACTCCATTCCTGTGGATGAGCTTGTAGGATCTCTTCAGTCCTATGAGTTTGACCTACCCAAAACTACCAAATCCAAATCAATGGCTCTTAAGTCTGTTGATGATGTTGAGGCTGGTGGATTTGATGATGAGCTCTCTGCTACAGAGATAGCTTACCTTGTCAAGAATTTTAGAAATTTTCTTAAAAACACTAATAGGAAGGCAAGGAATACCAACACTGTTGAACCTAGAAACCTTAGGAAGAATGATCCCACTAAGGTGAATAACTTTGAAAAACCTAGAGAAAAAGTAGGTCAATCTTCAAATAATTCTTTGGGTCCTCAGTATTTTGGTTGTCAAGGGTATCGTCATGTAAAATCTGAATGTCCTACTTTCTTGAGAAATAAGGGTAAAGCTATGGCTGTAACCCTTAGTGATAATGAGGTTTCTGATGATGAGTCCGGTTGTGACGAGGATGGAAACTTCATTGCTTTCACTGCTACTGCTGTAGTTAATGAAAGCATATCTGCTGAGGAAAACCCTTCTGATGGGGAACTCTCTGAAGATGCAGATCTTCAAGAGGCCTATAACAAACTTTGCAAAGTTGCTGCAAAGGATGCTATGAATGTTGAACTTGGCCTAAAGAAAATTGATGCTCTTGAGCTTGAAAAGAAGAATTTGCTTGTCAAACTGTTTAATGCTAATGATCTTTTGAACAATGTTAAATCTGAGAATATGCTTTTGCTTGATAAAGTTAAATCTTTGGAACATGATTTATCTGTTGCTAAATCTACTAGTGCTAAACTTGATCACATGCTGAATGTTCAAAAGTATCCTTCTGATAAATCTGGGTTAGGATATGTTGAAAGCATCTTTGATTCTGGACCACATTCCACGAATTTTGTACCTTCTTCTTCTTCTTCTGAACCTCTCGTGAGTAAGGTTGTAAGTGAAACCATTAAACCCCCTGTGAGTGAGGTTGTTAAACCTGTAGAAGTTTCACCACCAAAGAAGATTAGGGTAGACCTAAGAGAATCTAAACCTAAAGAGCCTACCAAATCTAAGGACAAGATGCATGGTAAACCTGCTTGGGTTTGTCATTATTATGGTAAGTCTGGACACATTCGTTCTAACTGTTACAAGCTTTAAACTGATAAGAGAGCAAACAGACCAAAAGTGCCTATGCCTCAAGCACAAGATCCTATGGCACTAATTGGTGAATTGGTAAAGGCGTTAAACCTTTATTCCAATTCTAGAGTTGGGAATCACTCTAATGTGAATAAGAACTCCAATGCTCGGGGTGCATCTAAAAAGTTTTGGATGCAAAAGACTCGAACTAATTGAGTCTTTCTGACATAGTCCTTGTGCTTCATTGCTCTATTCTGTTGTGACCATTATTTTTTGGTTTTTGTATTTTTTGTTCTAGGACTTGCATTACATTACATACATGCATTTCATTCTAGGATTTATTTTTTTTCTCTTTTAATAATATATAATAAAAAAAAAAAAAAAAGGAAAAGCAAAATCTATGTTGGACACTATTTTTCTTGTTTTTGGAAAACAAGGTTGGTCAATCTTTTTACACATGTCATGTCTTGTGTACCTTGTTTAACTTTGATGAGCTTATTTACTGCACTTGACTAGTTGAAACTTTGTAGTGCATGGTGTGTGGGAAAGGTGTGTGTGGTTTTTAATCACTTTGCCTTAATCATGAAGTCACTTGTTCTTTGACTGTCGGACTTGATCCTTTTGAGAAAGGCATAAATAACCATCTCACCACTGTTCACTAGCCAATCATGAACACCTTAGTGCATATCATAAGATTTTGTACTCGAGAAAGTGTAGCACATGCACAAAAAGAACATAAGGTGCAGTCTCAATTAAATTAAAACTGATGTGTACTATTAGGCTTGATACCAATTCACTTAATTCAAACTGGTGTGTACTATTAGACTGAATGCCATTTCACATAAATAAGGGGCAAAAATGCAAGAAACTTACATGATTGTAAGCTTTTGTTCTAGGAGATGTGGGAGTTATAGAATGTAACTCTTTAGGTGATAGTCTCTTTTAAATTCTATGTGATGAATTGTATAGACTTTGTGTTTGATTGCTATTCACATATCACCTCACATGTATCTCAAGTTTTTGCTAGTTTCACACACTACACAAGTTACTCTTTGTTAAATACTGTACATGCTAGTGTGTGTGTTTTTGGTCTGACCAACCAAGTTTGAAAATATCTTGAGATTTATGCACAACATATTAGTTGCTTGAGAAAATTAAATGGGAGAATGATTGAAATTTGGTTTGAGAAAATTGGGTTTAAAAATTTGGGTTTTTGAAAAAGTATTCCATCTCATACTCATGCATTTTGTTTTCATTGTTCAAATGCTTTGAGGAGTTGTTTTCAAAATTGGGTTTGCATTTTTCAAAACAGTGATTTTTCTCAAAATTTTAGTGAGCCTCTGCCCATTTCGATCGATCCATTCTGTTTTTCGATCGATCGAAAAAGTGCTTTAGATTGTGTCAAAATGACTGTCACATTCGATCGATCGAATGTAATTTTCGATCGATCGAAGATCGTGGAGAAGCTTTTTAAAAAGATCAATTCTGACTTTTTCAAACACTTTTTCAAATCTTTTTCAAGTCTCTTCTCTCTCTCCGACTTGGCAAGCTCTATTATTCCAATTTTTTGTCGTTTTCCTCTGGATTTTTTGCAAGAAAACTCTTTCCTCAAGCCGGTAAGACTCTTTTAGCCCTGCTTTTGCTTTTATTTTCATGATTTCATGCATAAAATCATGCGTTCAAGGGTGATTTTCGGACTTTGCATATATTGGGATGTGGGTTGATTTAAGCTCAATTTTGTGCAATTGATCATTGGGTTTTTGTGGGTACACACTATAAACTTGTTCTTAATGGATTAATTTGATCAATTTTGAGTTTGATGAAAAATTGAAAATTCTAAGGTTTCTATTTGATCCGAATTGGGGCTTTTGTAAAATTGGGTTGAATTTGATGAAATTGGCTTGTTGTGTTGATGAAATTAGGCATTATAATCCGTGTGTTGTGTTTTGTAATGCTTAATTCATCAATTTGTTGCAAAATTTTTCAAGTGGTTTTCAAATTTTTAGGGTTTTTGTTAAGAAACTTTATGTTCAAGCCAATTTTGTATAATTGAGCTCAATTTGAACTTGTTTACTGCATTAGTACATGCATCATGGCATTGCATTTATTCATGCATCATATAGATCTTTATCCTATTGTTTATTGTGCTAACTTGCAGTCTGCCCTTGGTTTTGTTTTTGTTCTTTTTGGTTTTTCCTTGTGTCTCTGTCATTTCCTTAGCATCATGCCTAGAAAGATTAGAGCTCGTAGGACTATTCCCTCTCCTTCTCCACCCCCACCTTCCTTTGATAGTGAGAGGTTCCCTAGTGAGAAAAACCAAGAGATTTATGAGACTCTAAATCTTAAGAGAAAAGTTTGGGCTGAGCGTTCTGTCACCCTAGATGAGGTTGATCTTGCCATTAGGGCAAACTTTGAGCGTAGGGGCTGGTTACCACTGCTGGATATTTCTGATCCTCCACCTCCAGTTACCCTGATTAGAGAGTTCTTCTCGAACATCTCTATCCGCGTCTATGATTCCAACACTCTAGTTAAGAGTTGGATACGAGGTGTAGAGTATGTCATTACTCCTACAGTAGTGTCAGATGCTCTTGGGGTACCTTTGGTACAGCATCCTGTCTATCTCTATGATGAGTCACCAGAGTTAAGTGATGTCATGTCTTACATCATTGGGTCATCTATCTAGTGGGGTTCTGATCCTAGGATCACCACCGCTGAGCTTCCTGAGACTGTCTATCTCTTCTTTAGGATAGCTTGTCACTCGCTTTGGCCCATTTCTCATCTGCACACCATTCCTCTCGAGAGGTGTGTATTCTTATACGCTCTTGTCACTGATGCTTCTATCAGTTTTCCTCATCTTTTTATTCGTTCTTTGAACGAAATTTATAGGAGTTCATCTACTGCTCACGCTCTTGTTCATCCTATCTTTATTCATAGGATTTTACTTCATCTTGGTTTAGAGGATTTCCCTGCTTCTGAGCCCGTTCATGTGATAGCTCCCATAGGTGTCTCATTCCTTAGATAGAGGGCCGCTCATCTTCGAGCTGGTTCTAAACACCCTAGGTCTGAGCCGTCTAGTAGTGTTCCTCCTCCTCCTCCACCTTCTTCTTCTACAGGTCCTGCTGGTAAGGATATCCCTGATCCTAATGTGGCTGCTGTTGCTGTTCCTCCACCTCCTTCGGATGACTTTGATGTTCGCCGTACCCTGGAGACTGTCATGACCGTTCAGGCGGCTCATGATCAGATGTTGGTGCATTTGCTAGATGAGATGCGTGCTCTGCGAGCCGACTTTGCGCATTTTCATTCACTCTCACCACCTCCTTTTGATGGCGACTTGTGATTGCCCTTTGGCATTCCGTCACAAAAAGGGGGAATGGAGTTTTGACCTGTAGAGGAGTTTTTGTAGTTAGGGGGAGATTTTTTATTAGCGGGAGATTTTTTGTTAGCATGAGATTTGTTTTGTTAGTTTGTGGAGTTTATTAGATTGTATCTAGGTGCTTCACTTTGTATATCTTTTTTGGGGATATTCATGTTAGGGGGAGTAACATTGATTGATATATTGATATACATGTTTTTTTTATTTGATTCTTGTTGTCTTATGATTCACTGCTTATTGATTTATATTTATGAAGTGGTTCATTGATATATATCTTTATTTCAAGAAATATACAGGTTGATTCAATTGAGCTATTGTCTACACTTACAACCGATGGATAGTAGTTAGGATTGAATTTGAGTTTATGAGCATTATTTTGTAAAGGGCTTTTTACTTGTAAACTTTGAGCTTTTAATTTGTGTTTTGTCACGGATTGCCAAAGGGGGAGTTTGTTAGGTTCTAAAGATTTAGGAATTTATGTATTTAGAACTCTAATTTGTAATGTTGGCAAACCATGATCAAAACAATGTACTTAGTCTTGTTTAGGCTTGCTCAAAGTTGATAAAATATTGTAAAGTTGGAATCGAGTGACTGCAGATGCATTGGGGCATTTCGGCCTAGCTCGATCGATCGAGGAATAGATTCGATCGATCGAAAATCGGCCCAGATGCGTTTTCTGCAGAATTTCCAACTCAGCCCTAGCTCTTTAAACGTTTAGAGTTTTATGTTTTGGCCCTAGGTATATAAGGCAAAACCCTAGCCACGTTTTTAAGGGTTGCACAAGTTGTATTGTTGCTCATACATTACTGTTTTGTGTAAATCTCTTGTGAGATCTAGATGAGCTTTCCTTTACACAAAGCTTAGGGTTTTCAAGATTGAGATTACTTCAACATCTTGATGATCAACTTGGTTGCTGCCTTTGAAACTTAAAGAATATCAAGCGTGGGTACTTGTAGCTGATTGAGGAATTCAAAGAAAGAAGTAGTCCGTGGATTCGGAGCCTGCGCGTGGTCGTGTCAGAAAGTTTTACTGGTGGATAGCATTAGGAAGTCAAGCGGGGAGCTTGTAAGTCCTTTTGTAAGAACTTCAATTCTTTCTTAGTGGATTCCGTTTTGCCTTGAGGATCGGTGGGTCAAATCCTCCCCAGGTTTTTCCGTGTGGTTTCCTGGGTGATCATATCTTGTGTTCTTTATTATTTCCGCTGCTTTATATGTTTTATATGCATGATAAGATTATTTGATTGTTTTAATCTAGAATTGTTTAATTTGACTAAGTAACAACTTGGCTAATTAATCTAGGCTACGCAATCTGATTGTTTTTAAGGGGTCTAAAACCGTTCAATATTTTTAATTAATTTAAAAATAATAAGATACAGAGAAGGTATGGAAATAGACTTGGAAGTGAAGAGAAACCTAAGGCTAGTAAACTACTAATAGTGTAAAAACATAGTTCTGTACTTACTAGTTATTAGAAAACAAAATAAAAAAATTATTGATGATAAATAAATGTAAAAAACAAAAGAAGCTATTTCTATCTTCTTCTTTTTTTTATAAGTAACATAAAGATTTTATTAAAAACACACCGCCCAATACATAGGAAATGTACAAAAAGGCAAAAACATCAAGCACCCAAATTACAATGATCTAGCAACACAGGAAGGGAAAAACAAGAAAAAGATGGTAAAACAAGACACCATTCGAGAAGAGTAAAAAAGAAGAAAGACTTAAACTCAACAATGGACCGTTCATGACCCACAAAGCTCCTAGAATTCCGTTCCCGCCAGATACACCACATCAAGCAGTGCGGCACAATCCTCCAAATAACTATATTACGATGACGGGCTGAAATTGCATGCCCAACAATCCAACAAATCCACCACCCTTTGAGGCATCACCCAACAAATACCAAACAAACAAAAGATCATACTCCACATCTCAAAAGCTATAGGGCAGTGAAGGAGGAGATGATCTACAGATTCCCCACACCTTTTACACATAAAACACCACTCAAGGACAACAAAATGCCTCTTCCGAAAGTTATCTATAGTTAGAATCTTGCCTAAAGCCACAGTCCAAGAGAAAAAAGCTACCCGAGGAGGAATCTTCGATTGCCACACCATTTTCCAAGGGAAAGAAATGCCAGTAGACAGGGAAATAGAATGATAATATTCACTCACCTTGAACCCTCAACTACTGGCTGGTTTCCAACAAAGATTGTCAGAACCAACACCCCTCACCTTAGTGGAATAGATCAAAACCATAAACAAATCCAAAGCTTGTGATTCTTGATCATTCACTAAACGACGAAACTGAATGTCCCAAGAAACTCTCCCATTTGCATAGTGCATAACCTCAGAAACCGAAGCATCCCTTGTCCTACTAATATTATATAAATCTGGAAACGCCTCCTTAAGAGGACGATCCCTACGCCACACATCATCCCAAAACTTCACACGAGTTCCATCACCCACTTCATACCAAATGAACTTGGAAAAAATCCCCCAACCACTCCGAATGAACTTCCATAAGGATTAGATGGATTTTTTACTATTTAGCTTATTTTTACTATTATTTATGGGTCTCATTGCACTTTTTGATACTATTCATGGGTTCTATTGTACTATTTCAGATACTTTTTAGCTTTATTGACAGTACTTTCAGCAAAAAACTTTCAGTTTCAGCTAAATAAGCTGTTCCCAAACGGACTCTAAGAGAAAGATTAGATGAAGAATTTGGATTGTAATCAAAGTGAACTCTATCATATATTTTAAAAATATATGGATTAGATGGACCTTTTTAATATGTACAATGTTTTTTTTTTTTTTTAATTAATATTTCTTTATCAACTTATATATTAAGAAAATGATAGATGAAGAATTTGGATTGTAATCAAATTAAAATTTTTATTAACTTAAAAATTATAGGAGAAGAAAAATTATATATATTTTTAAAAATATAAAACAACACAATACGAAAGAAAATAGAAAAAAATAAATTAACACACGTCACTACAAAGCCTAAACATTCAACATCTATACACACAAAACACAGAAAAGAAAAGCCTAAATATTAGCTCCACTTGCCAAGAAGAAAAGAAAACCCTAGAAAATTTATAAAAAATATATATATATATATATATTGACAGTACATTTTGTTGATTTATTGTGTTTGGACTCAAATTAATTTCTTAGTTAATTAGACATAAAAGTTCAATTTCTTATATATTTTCTCAACAATCAAACTAACATTTTAATAAAAAAAAATTAAATACAAACAAAAATAAAAGTATGCAATCTGTAACAATTCTCTAAATTGGATTAAGCTTAAGGAAATTAGCTTAAACAATGGACAAAAAATACACAAAATCTATTCAACTTGATGGAAAAAAAAAGTTGAGTAAACAAATACACACTTGCAAGGTTGTAAGTAGAAGAAGAGAAGAATAGAGCAAAAGAACCCTATGGTTGGTAATAAGTATGAATTATTTGGTATATATATATATGTACACACTCCACATTGAAGAAGTTGAAATGAAAAGAAAGTCTAATGTTACTCTAATACTAGTCTATAACCCCGTGCGTATGCATGGGTACAATTAAAAAATTTACAATTATACACACATCTTAGATTAAGTTTTTGGGGTTAAATCAAATCTCACACCTAGCTATTTTGGTGATTAGCAAATATGTAATCTCATTAAACTAACGCATAAACCTTGAATTGAAATGAATGGAATATTGTAGCACAAAAAAAATAAAAACTTTGAACTACACGCATTGAATGAGGCTGGTGTTAATATATCCGTATAACATTACAAATTATATCATGAATGTGTTAACCAAAAACATTAACATGGTGTTTGACCGGATAAAAATCTAATATTCAAGGATTAATTGTTTAAATAAAAAAAATTTCAAGGACTATATTTGAAATGTGAAACATCCAGAATGGTATATTAATAGTTCAAGGATTAATTGTTTAAATTAAAAAAAGTTCAAGGACTATATTTGAAATGTGAAACATCCAGAAGGGTATATTAATGATTCAAACAATAGTAATTCTAAACCATGAAAATAGAAAATTAAAAAATAACAAAATTTAAAGAAGTAATTTTTTTATAAATAAAAAAATTGCACCTTCAAATTTGAGGATATCTAAAGGTCCACTGATTGCAACATGTGCTTACATCTCTCAACACATTTACCATCATTGCTATCTAGCTCTTAGATATTTAACCTGAATATGGGATTCCAAAAGTATTTTTTCAAAGTTTCCTAAATCAATTTGGAGAAGTGCAAATATTAGATATTTGTAATTCTTGCCTTACCTATCTAGCTTGGCCTTTTAGTTTAGTTGGGATGAACCCAAAAAAAAATGCATTTGTTGAAAAATTCATCAAATTAGTCGAGTTGCCTAATTTTGAAAGCTAAGTTCCCTACATGGTAGAAACTTAAACCATGTCCTTAAAAATGCACCTAATCTAAAGATATTTTATTAACATATGAAATACAAATCTGATAAATTTTACACAGTTGAAAGCATGGTTATTTGATTATTAACCATTATAATCATATAACAGAGAAAGAATAAAAGCATTGTTCTTTGAATCCATATGAAATAAAAAGAAAAATATTAAAGCAGAAGAGAGATTTCAGAAAATTACCAAGGAGACAAATGGTAAAGCTAATTGTTGTTACAAAAGACAAGAGAAAAGTATTAGTGAGCCACTTTGAATAAAAAGTCCCCAAAGCCTTATTAATAAAATCTTATTGGGTTCAATGAATTAACACAATATAGATTAGATAATTTCAAGGTTTATTAACGTTAATCTTCTTGACTTTTATACTCAATCACTCACTTAGATGGATGTTTATGATGTGGTCCTACATTTGGATAAAAAATTAAGAAATAATTTAGAACACACAGCATAAATTGGACTTCAATTACAGAATTTAATTGAATTCCAATTTGAAATTTAATTGAATTTTTTCTTAGCTTTGCCTATTAATATATATATATATATAGAGAGAGAGAGAGAGAGAGAGAGAGAGATTAGTTGTATAGAATTTTATAATATACTTTTTTTTATAATTCACTACGCTGCTAAAAGATGCATTAGACTTTTTTTTTTTTTTATATAAATGGTTTTTTTTAAAGCCACTTGGCGCAACCACAGCGTCTAAGACCAACTTTTATTATATAGTATATGATATGATTAAGAATTAGGTCTCATGCATCGGATCATGTGCAACAATGCTAATCTATTATCATGCAATTACTACTTTCAATTTCTAATGATTAGTGCTGATTCCACATCACTACTCTTTCTCTATTTATATGGTCAAATATTTAGTAATTGGGGAATTCATATCTCTATGGTGCTTGTTGATTCTAGCTTTAGTGGTTAGGGTCTAGGGATGGCCAATCCCATCAGGCAGTGGATACCCTATCCTACCCTACTCAACCGAAGTTTTTGGGTTTACCCTACCCAATAGGAAATTCAGGTATTGAGATTGGGCATTTCTTGCACCTAAATTTGACTGGTCGGGTACGAGTAATACCCTATCCAATAGTTTTTTTTCTTAATTTTTTTTAAATAATAATAATTATAATAGCCTCATCGTATGCGCGAAAAGGCTTTTTTTTAGCAAAAAAAAAAAACTGTGTTTTTATTTTATATATATAATTTTTATTTTGAAAATCTAATTCATAAGTGAATAAAAACAATTTGAAAATTAACAGCAGAGCGGTCCTATTTTTTAGGCAATATTTTAGTGAAAATTAGAGTTGCATTTTTACCAAATTGTCCATTAGTTTTGTCTCTACTTAAACATAGGAGTATAGAGGTATTTTTGAACTAAAAAGTAAGGATTCCAAACAAGAGAAACCCCTTAAATAATAACTAGCCTCATCACACACACTTCGCGTGTGTGGTGAGGCTTTTTTTTTAATTAAAAAAAAAACTTGTATTTTTATTATATATATATAATTTTTTAATTTGAGAATTTAATTTATAAGTCGATAAAGTAATTTAAAAATCATCAGTAATAGTGCATGCAATGTAGCTTTTTTTTTTAATTAAAAAAATAAAAACCTCAAGTAGAGTGGTCCTATTTTTTAGGCAATGCTTTAGTAGGAGTTAAAATTGCATTTTTACCAAATTTTCCTTTAGTTTTGTCTCTATTTAAACATAAGGGTATATGGGCATTTTTGAACTAAAAAATGAGAAATTCAAATAGAGGAAGCGCCCTTAAATAGTAGTATAGATAATAATAATAAGAGCAAGACTTATGTACAATATTTAAGTGCTGTTCTTTAAGTTTCATTTTTAAAATTTTGTCAAAGTGAATTTTTTCACATGAGATAAGAGTGTATTTTTTAGTTAAGTAGACACATTGCTGAATCTTAAGAGAGGCACCAAAAGAACAGCACCAAAGGTACTATACCTAAATTTTCTACTACTAATAATAATAAGCATTTTTTTGCATAATGAGTTAACCGTCAATATTAGTTTGGCATAAGTCAATATTAGTTGATTATGATACTTTTTCAAAAGTTAGTGGGACTTTAAAACAATAAATTGCATGCCTTACTAGTTTTATTATAATATATATTTCCTTATTAAATATTTTGGTTTCAAAATAATAATAATAATAAGCATTTTTTTTGTATAATGAGTTGACAAAGCCAATATTAATTTGGCAAAAGTCAATATTCGTTGATTATGATACTTTTTCAAAAAGTTAGTGGGACTTTAAAACAATAAATTGCATGCCTTACTAGTTTTATTATAATATATATATTTTCTTATTAAATATTTTGGTTTCAAACTCATTTTAATTTTTACACTTGTAAATTGTTAGTTGAGAAGTGCTACATTCACAATATTTTCACAACATATCATAAATGATAAGTTAATATTGATTCTAATTTGAATTCACAACTTAAATTACTTTTTTGTCCTCCTGTAACATCCCTTCACTTATCATAAACAAAGCTAAAGAGCAAAAAGATTACAAACAAAGCAAAATATATATAATTTAGATCTTATATTAAAGAGCATACACATTACAAACATTGCAAAAGCTCGCAGCCAGAAAAGTACAGCCACTTTGAATAATACTATCGACAATAACTCCAAAATATTAAAGCCAAACTACAAACAAGGATGATAGCATAGTTGCTCGGAGCTACTTCTAATTCTAATATTCCAAATTTTTTGAAAACCTAATATTCCAAATTTTAATACTCTTTCATCCCAACATCTTTTCCTATCTACCTCGTCAAGCTTGCCATATCTAAAGCAAACCAACATTTGGGGTACATCTTTCAAAAACTACCAAAATCAAGGAATAAATCTTTGGGATATTGATGATCCATGACCATGAAGAAGAAGCGTCCAAACAGTGAAACGGAAACGACGCCGTCGAAGCGGGTCAAGAAGAAAGACCCAGACCCGGAACCAAAATTCCAAGGCAGCGGCGGTGGGGAAGAGAAGAAGTTGGAACCAAAATTCCAAGGCAGCGGCGGTGGGGAAGAGAAGAAGTTTTTCCAGAGGCTGATATAATACCCACAATAGATAATGAGCGTTCAACTGACTATATCAAATAGAGAGACTGACAAGACAACATCAAAAGTGCAATAAAAAAAATTGCATAATCCGAAAAACTAACAAATAATTTGAGGAAACAAAAGAGAGTTTGATAAAGAAAGGACTTGAATTGATTGGTCAACAAAAAAGACCGAAATTGGAGGAGAGGTGAAAGAGGGTGGAGTTGGCTGAGTTGCAAATGTATGTCAGTTAGACCTAGACAACTTAGTCCAAGTGACATACATTTGCAACGCAGCCAAATTTTGCAACGCAGCCAAATCCACTATCGTCCACCTCTCTTCCAATTCCAGCCTCTGTTGACCAATCAATTCAAGTCCTTTCTTTATCAAACTCTCTTTTGTTTCCTCAAATTATTTGTTAGTTTTCCGGATTATGCAATTTTCTTTCTGATGTTGCCTTCTCAGTCTCTCTATTTGATATAGTCAGTTGAACACTCATTATCTATTGTGGGTATTATATCAGCCTCTGGAAAAGCTTCTCTCTTCCCCACTGCCACCGCCTTGGAATTTTGGTTCCGGGTCTGCGTCGTTTCCGTTTCACTGTTTGGACGCTTCTTCTTCATGGTCGAGGATCTCGTGGATCTGTGGCTTTTACCGGAGTCGATTCGGGTTCCATGGGTTTGGTTTCCGACCCGGATGATGAACAATGGGGTTTCACTGGTAAAGATTCAATTTTAGCTGCTTCAGCTTGTTCTTCATCTTCTTCAGATGCTTCTTGTTCTCCTTCTTCTTCATCTTCTTCTTGTTCTCCTTCTTCATCGTCATCGGAGAAAGTTTCTTCTTCTTCTTCTTCGGTAGAAGATGAAACAGCTGGTGGATCATCCAGATGAGATGGCGTTGTTTCCGAGCCATCAGAGAAAGAGAGAAATTTGTTAGGGTTTTGGAAGTTAGAGGATATTATGAATCCGTGGTGTATTTGTACTTGTATTTGGCGATGTGAAGGAGAAAAGGGGAGGAGTTCTGGCCATTTGAGATTTGTTATATTTGGTTCTCTAAGATTTAATCTTGACCCTTGGATTTGTGGAAGCTGAAAAGCCTGAAATTTTCGAAATTGGGCAAGACGCATTTCATCTTTTAGAGATGTAAACTTACATCGCCATACGGCAAAAACTGATTTGCGCATGTCATAGATATTTGACATGTCATAACGAGTCTAATTAAATTCACCTAAGTAAATTACTTTTCTGTTACACATATTGGAAATTTGTAAAGGCTGTTACTTAAATATTTGCATTTAATTCTATAGTAAATTTTTCAAAAAAATAAAAAGAAATTTTATAATAAATGTGTCTCCTTAAATTTTTTTAAAAATTTTTAATTGTCACTTAATGTTATATATATGTGTGTGTGTGTGTGTGTGTGTGTGTGTGTGGGTACCTAGACATGCATTGTAACGTCCTAGGCATGCATTGCAATATCCTAGGTATACTTGGCAACGTTCTCGGACGGAGTCTTAGGAGTCCCACATCAAAGGAAATCCCCCCCCACTTGCTGCCTTATAAGTTATGAAGCCAAGAGAGTAGTGTACCATTGGTTTATAGTTATTCGAATAACTAAATCGATTGTACACTACTCCCTTAACTTCACAGCTTAAAAGGCAGCAAATGGTCTTTAAGTAATTTCATTTCAAATTTATTGATTTTTTATCTCCCCAAATTAAAAAAGATAATTAAGCTCTACCTATTAATTTCTCAGCTCTACGTCTTCTCAGGGAAATTATTGTGTGCTCTTGAAATATCATAAATGCGTACTCCCTTCTCTCACATAAATAGTGGATTTCACTAATTAAATTTATGGTAAAACACACCATTTATGTGAGAGGAGGATATGCATTTATGATATTCTAGAAGTACCTAATAATTTTCCCTCTTCTCCAATTGCATAAGGCAGTTATTAGCACCAATTTTACACCCCCATTTTCTCCTTCCTCATCCAACGCATAATAAGCTTATTATTAACATTAATTAATGGACAAATTTTAATTACAAAATTAATTGTAGCCTAAGGTTATAACTTATAACCTTACTCAATAAAATAAATATTATTCCCTCCGTGTCAATTTGTTTGTCCTATTTCAAAAACTTAACTTTTTAAAAGAACATCATTTATTGTCTTATCTATTGAATTGTTAAGGGAGTACTATATATTTTGAAAATCTAATCGTTAAATTACATATATTTTATGCTTTTAATACACATATCAAATTTCGTGTCAATCGGGTATTATTTATCATATAATCTATAAGTTTATATTTTATGAATAATTTTAAACTACAAAATTTACAATTTAAACAATTTATTAATAACAGTTTTTTATCTTTAATTTTCTAAAAATTTTATAAGCATAGAGGATATAAGAAAAAATAGAATTCAATGGTAGATTTGTTAAAATTCACATCTAATAAATATATTGAGTAAGATTATAGCCTAAGACTATAATTAATTTTGTAACTAAACTTTGTACTTAATTAATTATAAACTCTTTCTTATGAGCAAATATCTTTCGTCTATTTCTATTCCTTAAAAGTTAAAACCTTTTCTCTTGACTCAGATTAGGTGGAGCACGACCCCATGTGGTTAATAGTAATACTCAATTCCAGAAGAAACTAATCTTCAAGCATGTATTATGCTCATGATTTTTTTTTAATCCTAAAAATTTTGTAAATTCTTTTGTGTGTTGGGTCTAATAGCAAGTGGATTTCAACGTTGATGAGATCTACACACCGAGTAAGATATCCATTTATACCAGCGATTGTTTCTCCAATTTGAAGGTAATTTCTCGTTCCTCTCTTCGATTATGTTAGAAGTATTCGAATTGAAACTTGTTTGACATAAGTAGTACTATCTACTTTTTTTTTTGTTCACAACAGTCGAATTCTTGGTTTTTGTTTATTTCCCTCAATTCCATTTTTGATTAATCAACGCTCAACATAGCTAGTTTTTTTCCTTGGCTTTGGAAGGGCTCCTTGCCAAAACTTGGTCTGTGATATGGTGGAATGCTAAAGAAGGCTTATAACCTGCCCATGAAGTTATTGTGCAAATGTTAGTCCTTTGTTTGCAGAAGCCAGAAGCATTATGACAACAAATGACTATATATGCTAATGCTAGCTAGGTGAAGTCTACCGGGAACATCATAAATGCCCGGATGTTTCTTACAAAGAAGAATTAGTAGAGATTTGACAAAGGAAATATGATTTGTTATTGTCATTTAACCTGTCTTTTCTTTTCATATAGATAAATCTTTGATTTTATGGACAGAAGGGAGGCTTTTTGCAACTGTTGTCTTTGTCTAAAAATTTTGGAATTATTTGTAGATTATTTATAAATTAATAAATAAAATAAAATAAAATGGGACTAAAGTAAAGTAATTCCAATATCAGCAATCGCAAATGTGCATTGAGTGATAGTGTAGGGTTTAAATTTCGTGGTCCAAGCCCAAAATGTCAGGATTATGAACCCAACGAACCCGGAACAATGAATTTGTATAGAGTGGGTGAAAAAGCTAGGCTGGTTATGAATTTAGTAACGGTTAACTCTGATATACCAGGATGAACTGACGTAAAAATACGCTTGAAAACTAAATAAGCTCGAATCTGAAGAGGCTTGTTATTGATTGAAAGGTGAATACAATTCTTCCAGTTCTCCTCCGATTTCTTTTCCTCCCCCTTTTCCTTTAGAGACCTATTACATTTATATATTCTTCTTCTCCCTTATCTTCACCATACACATGTTCTTCATCTAAGCATTCACTTGAGTATATGTCACATCAGATATCTTCTTTAGTTTTCCGTAAGTGGTGGTAGCTGAGTTTGTGAACGGTTTAGACCCCTTAAACTTTAACCAGATTGCGTAGCCTAGATTAATTAGCCAAGTTGTTACTTAGTCAAATTATGTAATTCTAGGTTAAAACAATCCCAAGATCATATCATGCATATAAAACAAATAAAGCAGCGGAAAATAAAGAACACAAGATATGATCACCCAGGAAACCACACCGGAAAAACCTGGGGAGGATTTTACCCACCGATCCTCAAGGCAATACGGAATCCACTAAGAAAGAATTGAAGTTTTACAAAAGGACTTACAAGCTCCCCGCTCGACTTCCTAATGCTACCCACCAGTAGTAACTTCCTGACACGACCACGCGCAGGCTCCGAATCCACGGACTACTTCTTTCTTTGAACTCCTTCTTCAAGTACAAGCTCCTCACTTGTTTTTCTCTTTTAAGTTCTAATGGCTGCAACCTGTTTGATTATCAAGATGTTGATGTGATCTCAATCTTGAAAACCCTAAGCTTTGTGTAAAGGAAAGCTCCTCTAGATCTCACAAGAGATTTACACAAAACAGCAAATATGAGCAACAACACAACTTGTGCAACTCTGAAAAACGTGGCTAGGGTTTGCCTTATATACCTAGGGCAAAAACATACAAACCTAGACGTTTAAAGAGTTAGGGCTGAGTTGGAATTCTGCAGAAAAACGCATCTGGGCCGACTTTCGATCGATCGAGTCTAACTTTCGATCGATCGAGCCAGGCCGAGAAGCCCCAATGCTTCTTCAGTCACTCGATTCCAACTTTACAATATTAAACCAACTTTGAGCGAACTTAAACAAGACTAACTACATTGTTTTGATCATGGTTTGCCAACATTACATATTAGAGTTCTAAATACATAAAATCCTAAGACCTTAGAACCTAACAAACTCCCCCTTTGGCAATCCGTGACAAAACACACAATAAAAGCTCAAAGTTTACAAGAATAGCCCTTTACATGATAATGCTCATAAAGAAAAGTTCAACCTAACTACTATCCATCGGTTGCAAGTGTAGACAGCAGCTTGGTCGAATCAACCTGTATATTCCTGAAATACTCAACAAACACATAAACGCATGTGTGGCAGCAAATAGTATATAAACAGGTATAATATTCTTGTAAGATTCACACAACACAAAATAAAGAAATATATCAATGAAGCAACTCATAAATATAAATCAATAAGCAGTGAATCATAAAGACAACAAGAATCAAAAGAAACATGTATATCAATATATCAATCAATGTTACTCCCCCTAACATGAATATCCCAAAAATGATATACAAAGTGAAGCACCTAGATACAATCTAAATAAACTCCACAAAAATATCCATGCTACAAAAAAAAATTTCTCCCCCTAACACAAAAAAATATCTCCCCCTATCAACAAAAACTCTACTACAAGTCAAGTCAAAACTCTACTCCCCCTTTTTGTGACGGAATGCCAAAGAGCATCATAGACCATCATCAAAAGGAGGTGGTGAGGAAGAACGAAGATGCGCCAAATCCGCTCGCAGAGCACGAATCTCGTCGAACAGATCCACCAAAAGCTGACCATGAGCCGCCTGAACGGTCATGACAGTCTCCAGAGTACGACGAACATCGAAGTCAGCCGCAGAAGGTGGAGGAACAGCAGCAGCACCTACAGAATCTGGAACAGCCTCACCAGCAGGACCTGTAGAAGAAGAAGGAGGGGCGCTACTAGAGGGATCAGACCTAGGGTGTTTAGAACCAACTCGAAGATGAGCGGCCCTCTGTCTAAGGAAAGACGCACCTATAGGAGCTATCACATGAACAGGCTCAGAAGCAGGGAAGTCCTCTAAACCTAGATAAAGTAAAATCCTATGAATGAAAATAGGATGAACAAGGGCATGGGCAGTAGATGAACTCCTATAAACTTCGTTCAAAGAACGAAGAAAAAGATGGGGAAAACTAATAGGAGCATCTGTGACAAGAGCGTACAAGAAGACACACCTCTCAAGAGGAATGGTGTGCAGATGAGATATGGGCCAGAGTGAATGACAGGCTATCCTAAAGAATAGATAGGTAGTCTCAGGAAGCTCAGCAGTGGTGATCCGAGGATCAGAACCCCACTGGATAGAAGATCCAGTGATGTAGGACATGACATCACTCAGCTCAGGTGACTCATCATAGGGGTAAACAGGATCACTCACCAACGGTACCTCTAGAGCATCAGCCACTACCTGAGTAGTAATGGTGTACTCTTCACCTCGTATCCAACTCCGAACAAGAGTGTTGGAATCATAGACGTGGACAGAGAGGTTCGAGAAGAACTCTCTAATCAAGAGAACCGGAGGTGGAGGATCAGACACAGCTAACAAAGGTAGCCAACCCCTACGCTCAAAATTTGCCCTAATGGCAGGATCTAACTCATCCAAACGAACAGAACGCTCAGCCCAAACCTTCCTATTGAGGTTTAAAGTCTCAAAGGTCTCTTGGTTTTTCTCAGAGGGGAACCGCTCACTATCAAAGGTAGGTGAGGGTGGAGTAGGAGTGGGAATGGTCCTACGAGCTCTAGTCTTCCTAGGCATGGTGCTAAGGAATAGGACAGAGACACAAAGAGAAAACCAAAAAGAACAGAGAAAATAAAACCAAGGCAGACTGCAAGGTAGCACACAAAAAAAATATAGAATCAAAATCTATATGATGCATGAATCATTAATGAGAATGTGATGCATGAACTAATGCAGTGATTAGGATCAAATTAAGTTTAATTTGCATAAAATTGGCTTGAACATAGAGTTTCTCAACAAAAACCCAAAAAAAATTTGATAACCACTTGAAAATTTTTGCAACAAATTGATGAATTAACCATTATACACTATTTGAAACAGTTTATAACAGCCAATTGCAACAATAACACAAGCCAATTTCAACAATTAAACCCAATTTCACAAAAAGCCCCAATTCGGATCAAACATAAACCCTAGAAATTCAATTTTTCACAAAAGTCAAAATTGATCAAATTAAACACTCAAGAACATGTATATATAGCGTCCCCATCAAAACCCATTGATCAATTTCAAATAATTTGGTCCGAATCAACAAAAATCCCAAAAAGAAATGTCCGAAAATCTCCTCCTAAAATGCATGAAATCAAGTAAATAAACTCAAAAGCAAGGGTATAAGAGACATACCGGCTTGAGGAGAGAGAGATTATGCAAAAAGTTTGGAAGAAAACGACAAAAACTTGAATCTTTTGGGCTTGCCTCGTCGGAGAGAGAAAAAGGAAAAGGTTTGAAAAAATATTTGAACTTTGAAAAAGTCAGATTTCCCTTTTTAAAAAGCATATTCACGATGTTCGATCGATCGAGAATTACATTCGATCGATCGAAAGTGACAGACGATTTGGCACTTTCTGAGGCACTTTTTCGATCAATCGAGAAACACCCTCGATCGATCGAAATGGGCAAAAATACATTGAATTTTGGAAAAACACAGTTTTGAAAATTTGCAAACCCAATTTTTTGAAACAACTCCTCAAAGCATTTGAACAAGGAATATAAAATGCATGAGTATGAGATGGAATGCATTTTCAAAAACCCAAAAATTTTATACCCACTTCTCTCAAACACAAGTTTTAATTTTCTTCCAAATTAATTTTCTTAAGCAACAAATATGATGTGCACAAATCTCAAGATATTTTTCAAACTTGGTTGGTCGGACCAAGAACACACACACTAGCATGTACAGTGTTTAACAAAGAGTAACTTGTGTAGTGTGTGAAACTAGCTAAGACTTGAGATACATGTGAGGTGATATGTGAATGGCAATCAAGCACAAAGTCTACACAATTCATCACATAGAATTAAAAGAGACTATCACCTAAAGAGTTACATCCTATAACTCCCACATCTCCTAGAACAAAAGCTTGCAATCATGTAAGTTTCTTTCATTTTTGCCTCTTATTTATATATGAATTGGCATTCAGCCTAATAGTACACACCGGTTTGAATTAAGTGAATTGGCATCAAGCCTAATAGTACACACCAGTTTTAATTTAATTTGAGGCTACACCTTATATTCTTTTTGTGCATGTGCTACACTTTCTCGAGCACTAAATCTTATGATATGCACTAAGGTGTTCATGATTGGCTAGTGAACAGTGGTGAGATGGTTATTTATGCCTTTCTCAAAAGGAACAAGTCCGTCAGTCTACTCATGTGACTTCATGATTAAGGCAAAGTGATTAAGAACCACACACATCTTTCCCACACAACATGCACTACAAATTTTAACTAGTTAAGTGCAATAAAGTAAGCTCATCAAAGTTAAACAAGGTACACAACACATGACATGTGTAAAAAGAATGACCAACCTTGTTTTTCAAAAAATCAAGAAAAATAGTGTTCAACACAGATTTAGCTTTCTCCTTTTTTTTTTTTTTTTTTTTTTTTTTTTTTTTTTTAGAAAAAGAGAAAACAAATAAATCCTAGAATGAAATGCATGTATGTAATGCAATGCAAGTCCTAGAACAAAAGAAAACACAAAAACAAAAAGAAAGGTCACAACAGAATAGAGCAATGAAGCACAAGGACCATGTCAGAAAGACTCAGTTAGGTCGAGTCTTTTGCATCCAAAACTTTTTAGATGCACTACGAGCATTGGAGTTCTTATTCACTTTAGAGTGATTCTCAACTCCAGAATTGGAATAAAGGTTTAACGCCTTTACCAATTCACCAATTAGTGCCATAGGATCTTGTGCTTGAGGCACAGGCACTTTTGGTCTTTTAGCTCTCTTATCAGCATGAAGCTTGTAACAGTTAGGACGAATATGTCCAGACTTACCACAATAATGACAAACCCAAGCAGGTTTACCATGCATCTTGTCCTTCGGTTTGGTAGGCTCCTTAGGTTTGGAATCTCTTAAGTCTACCCTAATCTTCTTTGGTGGTGAAACTTCTACGGGTTGAACAACCTCACTCACTGGGGGTTTTATAGTTTCACTCACAACCTTATTCACAAGAGGTTCAGAAGAAGAAGAAGAAGAAGGAACAAAGACAGTAGAATGTGGTCCAGAATCAAAGATGCTTTCTACATATCCTAACCCAGCTTTATCAGAAGGATTCTTTTGAACATTTAACATGTGATCAAGTTTAGAACTAGCAGATCTAGCAACAGATAAATCATGTTCCAAAGTTCTAACTTTATCAAGCAACAGCATGTTTTCAGATTTAACATTATTCAAAAGATCATTAGCATCAATTAATTTCAAAAGCAAATTTTTCTTCTCAAGCTCAAGAGAATCAATTTTCTTCAGGCCTAAATCAACTTTCATAGCATCCTTTGCAGCAATTTTGCAAAGTTTGTTATAGGCCTCTTGAAGATCTGCGTCTTCAGAGAGTTCCCCATCAGTAGGGTTCTCCTCAGCAGATATGCTTTCATCTACTTTACCAGTAGCAGTGAAAGCAATGAAGTTTCCATCCTCGTCACAGCCGGACTCATCATCAGAAACCTCATTATCACTAAGGGTGACAGCCATAGCTTTACCCTTATTTCTCAAGAAAGTAGGACATTCAGATTTGACATGACCATACCCTTGACAACCATAACACTGAGGACCCAAAGAGTTATTAGAAGATTGACCTACTTGTTCTCTAGGTTTTTCAAAATTGTTAACCTTAGTGGGATCATTCTTCCTAAAGTTTCTAGGTTCAGCAGTGTTGGTGTTCCTTGCCTTTCTATTTGTGTTTCTAAGAAAATTCCTAAAATTCTTGGCAAGGTAAGCTATCTCCGTAGGAGAGAGCTCATCATCAAATCCACCACCTTCAACATCATCAACAGACTTTAGTGCCATTGATTTGGATTTGACAGTCTTAGGTAAGTCAGACTCATAGGACTGAAGTGATCCTACAAGCTCATCCACAGGGATGGAGTCAACATCCTTACTTTCAGTAATGGCTGTTACTTTGGGTCTAAAATCTTCAGTTAAAGATCTAAGTATCTTCCTAACAATTTTAGGTTGATCATAGATTTCACCCAAATTATAAGCAGAATTAACAATATCATTCAATTTAGCATAAAACTCATCAAAGGTTTCATCATCAGACATTCTAATGTTTTCAAACCTAGAAGTTAATTGCTGCAGTTTGTTAATTTTAACAGCCTTTGTGCCTTCATGCACAGTTTGGAGGATTTTCCAAGCAGTATGAGCAACCTCAACATTAGAGATCCTCTTAAATTCCTCCATTGAAACAGCATTGAAGATGGCGTTCATAGCTTTGCTATTGAAGCCTGCTGCTTCTTTTTGAGAAGTTTGCCACTCACTCACAGGAGTAGTGGGCTTCTCCCATCCGTATTCGACGGAATTCCACACCCTCTCATCAATGGATTTCAGGAAGGCTTTCATCCTTACTTTCCAGTAAGCATAATTGTTCCCGTCAAAGTGAGGAGGAACAAACAGAGAGTGTCCATGCTCCATGACAACTGGGGTCAAGGATCAGCTCAGAGATAAAGATCTCTAACAAGAAGAGCTACCCGCTCTGATACCACTTGAACGGTTTAGACCCCTTAAACTTTAACCAGATTGCGTAGCCTAGATTAATTAGCCAAGTTGTTACTTAGTCAAATTATGTAATTCTAGGTTAAAACAATCCCAAGATCATATCATGCATATAAAACAAATAAAGCAGCGGAAAATAAAGAACACAAGATATGATCACCCAGGAAACCACACCGGAAAAACCTGGGGAGGATTTTACCCACCGATCCTCAAGGCAATACGGAATCCACTAAGAAAGAATTGAAGTTTTACAAAAGGACTTACAAGCTCCCCGCTCGACTTCCTAATGCTACCCACCAGTAGTAACTTCCTGACACGACCACGCGCAGGCTCCGAATCCACGGACTACTTCTTTCTTTGAACTCCTTCTTCAAGTACAAGCTCCTCACTTGTTTTTCTCTTTTAAGTTCTAATGGCTGCAACCTGTTTGATTATCAAGATGTTGATGTGATCTCAATCTTGAAAACCCTAAGCTTTGTGTAAAGGAAAGCTCCTCTAGATCTCACAAGAGATTTACACAAAACAGCAAATATGAGCAACAACACAACTTGTGCAACTCTGAAAAACGTGGCTAGGGTTTGCCTTATATACCTAGGGCAAAAACATACAAACCTAGACGTTTAAAGAGTTAGGGCTGAGTTGGAATTCTGCAGAAAAACGCATCTGGGCCGACTTTCGATCGATCGAGTCTAACTTTCGATCGATCGAGCCAGGCCGAGAAGCCCCAATGCTTCTTCAGTCACTCGATTCCAACTTTACAATATTAAACCAACTTTGAGCGAACTTAAACAAGACTAACTACATTGTTTTGATCATGGTTTGCCAACATTACATATTAGAGTTCTAAATACATAAAATCCTAAGACCTTAGAACCTAACAGTTTGCATTGTTCAGGGGTCTTCTCCACATAAATGCGGTAAGGAAAGTTACTGCAGTGCATTAAATACGGTGGTAGTAGTTTTTCCTTTTAGATATTTCTCCGTTCTTATCATCTCCAGGCATGTTTAAAGCTTGTCCTTATCGTTGAAGTTGTTAGAAAGATCACTCAAACCTTCCATATATTTGCTTGATCAAGTCCCTTTGGTATCCGAGGAGAATGACCTCTTCAGACCATTAGGATTCTCTTCGAACTATACTTCTCGTTCATTTCTAGGTATATTTCTTCCACCTGGACTCCTTCCTAACCACTTTCTTCTCTTCGGACACATAGTAATATTCGAATTGGGCCTTAGGCCCAACACGTGATGTTGGGCTTTTACCCCCACAGATAGTATTAGGTACTTTTATAAATGCTAGATTTATAATTTAATTTAGAATTAGTTGACTTAGGATTTTTTATGATTTATGTGGGTTTATCAATCCCCACCCCCAAAAAAAAGAAAAAAAAAGAAAGGAGGTGATCTTAGAATGAAAATGAAAGAAGGTTACCAGTTATGTTATGAGGGAGTCCGGTGCTTGATCAAAAAGGAGGTTTGCAATCTATTTTATTGTCTAATTTTGTGAATTTTGTGAATGCCACAACTTAAGCAAGGGCTTAAGCAACAGTTTGATTCCAAGTTGCTTTGAGTGTCACAACTTAAGCAAGGGCATGCAGGACTTTTTGAAATACATTTTATGTTTTCATAAGATTTTCATACATGAAAAAAAAAAAATATATATATATATATATATATTTTTTTTTTAATAATTTGATAGTTACAATGGGAGAGAGAGAATAATACATGTTAAGTTTTTTTTTTTTTTTAAGAATGATATACATGTTAAGTTTGTCATACAAGTTTCATAAATGATTTATTTGTTTTTCTCCAATTTTTTCTTTTTTGAGAGAGTCACAATATGGAGAGAGGAAATATGGACCATAGATGTCTCCATTTGTTGTTTTTATATTTGTCTCCCTATATTTAAAAGAACCCTTCATATCCATTAACAAATGTATACTTTTAATGCTAAAACTATCATATTCTTATATTGTTTTTTGCTTTAAGTTATGAAATATAATCTCTAGATTGTTGATTAAAGGCCTTAATATCTGTATCCTACGTTTTGCCTTCAAATACTTAGTTTAATATTGTAGGGTCCAAATTTCGTGGCCCAAGCCCAAAAGGTCAGGATTATAAGCCCAACAAACCCAGAACAATGAATTTGTAGAGAGTGGGTGAAAAAGTTAGGCGGGTTGTGAATCTAGCAACGGTAAAATGACATAAAAACATGTTTGAAAGCTAAGTAAACTCAAATCTGAAGAGGCTTGTTATTGATTGAAAGGTGAATACAATTCTTAGAGTTTTTCTCCAGATTTTCTTCCTCCCTCCTCTTTAGAGGCCTATTACATTTATATATTCTTCTTCTCCTTCATCTTCACTGTACACCTGCTCTTCATCTAAGCATTCACTTGAGTACATGTCACATCAGATATCTGCTTTAGTTCTCCGTGAGTGGTGGTAGCTGAGATTGTACTGGTCAAGGGTCTTCTCCATATAAATGCGGTCAGGAAAGTTACTGCAGTGCATTAAATACAGTGGTAGCAGTTTTTCCTTTTAGATATTTTTTTATTCTTATCATCTACAGGCATGCCCAAAGCTTGTCCTTGTCGTTGAAGTTGTTGGAAAGATCAATCAAACCTTCCGTATACTTGCTTGATCAAGTTCCCTTGGTGTCCGAGGAGAATGACCTCTTTGGACCATTAGGGTTCTCTTCGGACTATTCTTCTCATTCACTTCCAGGTATATTTCTTCCCCATGCACTCCTTCCTAGCCACTTTCTTCTCTTCGAACGCATAGTGATATTCGGACTAGGCCTTAGGCCCAACACATGATGTTGGGCTTTTACCCCCACAATAGCCCCTCAAAATTTTAATTTTTCCCTCGCATCCGAGGAGAAAAAAGAGGATTTTGATCTGTTGCAAGATAAAAATTTAAAAACCGAAAATATCTGAGTTCACACGTGTATAAGCATAGATCTAGGCGCTTCATCATTGCTACTGTCGTTTCAATATTCCCAAGGCACCATTAATTACTCTAGGCAGCGCTTTGTCTTTGGCATCCAATGGTGGGCTATTGATCCAACGAACGTGGTTTTTCCTTCAAATTTGGGCGGAATAACTCCCACCCTTTCATCTGTCCCTATATAAAGCCTTAGAGGGGGTTATTTCTCCTTTACTTTACAGATCTTCAGATTTTCAACGAACTCAAGCATTCGCACCCACCAAGCTCTTCCAGTCATCCATTCTAACTCTCACCAGAATCTGTGAAAATCTCTCCACAAGTTTGAAGATCATTTTACGATTTAGTTTATGTAAGTTCTCCTTCACTCAAGCCTTTCATCTTCTCTTCGGCTAGTTTCTTCGGCCTCTGAGTAGTCACTCCCCAGCCACTGCATTTAGCGCTTCCCCTTCTTTGTTTTAACTAAGATGGGTAGATTTCGGTATTTGGTGGATAGCCCCGCCCAAATGGAGGTATTTAGGGCAACATATCGCATACCTCAGAATGTGGGTTTGAGATATTGTCCGCCAGAAAAGCTACTAACAGGTCGTAGGATGGGTGAGGTTATAATCTCCATCATCGCCTTCCTAGAATGGGGAATGACCATCCCTATGGGCTCCGTTACCAGAGACTATCTCCGAAACCATAGACTTAGCCCTGACCAATGTGCGCCTAACGTATTTAGGATCTTAGGAGCAGTTGATGATTTGAACCGTCATCTAGGGTTGGGACTCACCTGGCTCGATGTGGTACATATGTACGAATGTCATAGCTAGAAAGGGGCGGGGTACTATCTCAGATCCCGATCCGAAGTTGTCAGGCTTATCTCCTATCTTCCCAAATCTAACAAAGGGATGAAAGATGACTATCTGATCGTCTTGGGCACGTGGCATGACGGACTTCATTGGCCAACCCAACCAGGAGAGCTAGGTGGGACATCCTAGACTTAGGTTTCCTAACAATAGATTTAGGATCTTTGTTTTTTAATACTTCGGTCTTCTCTTTATATCATTATTTTTAAGTTTCTGACTAAATTTTATTATGATGTCCACAGACAAAATACACGTTTCTCCTCAGCTTAGCCTTACAAACGTTGCCGCACTCAATTACCTCCTACGATCACAAATTTTTGTAAGTGAAGACGGGTAACTCCGAGCCGTGCATCTTAGTCTTGGTTTTACGCCGAAGTCATCTGATTTTCAACTGGTCGGCAACACGATAGTACAGGGAGACCGTCGTATCAACCGTATAGACGTTGCTCGGAAAGACTTTTTAGCTCCGTTTGATCTCTCCCCCGTGCCACATCCAAACCCGCAGGGTATACCACTGCTCGTCCAACCCATTCAGCAGGCTCCCTTAGAACCAGTAGCAGTAGGTGAAAGAATTGCTTCTTCAACCCCTTCTCTTGACGAGTAGATTGATAAGTTCAAGTTCGAAGGAGAAGTTTCAGAAGGGGTTCAAATTTTAGACGCCAAGGAAGAGATTGACAGGTAATCCAGTGTTCTCCCAGAAAGAATAGACGTACCAGACAATTCTTCTGAAAAAGACATGGAAAGCCTGAAGGACTTGATGAAGAATAGAAGCAAAAAACCTGGGGCCAAAGAGACTGGTACATCTCAACTAATAGTCACTCTTCCTCCACCACCTCCTCAGGTTCCCTCGGATCTCGACTTAAAGCCATTGCCGGATCTGAAAAAGAAAAGGCCTCTCGAAGAAAAAGAGGTGGCGCCTCCAAAGGGACCCAAGCAACATAAAGTGGTCAAAGACCCTCTGAGCAAAAGGGTTTCGTCTACTGAGAGCCGAGATGACTCTCATGTAATAGATGTGCGCCGAGGACCTCGTACCTGGTCTCCTAAGTTGGCGCTGGATGGTGCTCCTATCCCCTGGGAGGCCTCCCTCAGAAATTATGGAGGAGGGAAAGTAGGTCTCATTGCCAAGGCGCTGGAGCAACCACTGCTCCTTCCAAAAGACATGGAGTCATATAGGCAATTCAGCCAATATGAACTCTTCTTATCCCTTAAAAGGGATTTAGCTATGGCAAGTAGATTGTAAGGTTCAATTTAATCAACCATCTAATTGGCTTTATACCGTGACCAATTTGCTTGTAATTTAGTACTTAGTAACCCTGTATTTAGGTGGAAAAATTATAAGGGTAGTGTGTGAGAAGATGTGAAGAAAAGCTCAAAAGTGTGCAAGAAAAACAGAGCTTCGCGGTTAGGGCTCGTGGGTGGATCACGACTAGCAAGCTGCCAAACACAGGCACGTGAGATGCACATGGGGAAGCTGAAGGGTCGCGCCAGCTGTCACGCTATAGGACAAAAGTCCCAGGCTGGCCAGGCCGTTACGTCACGACTTGAACTCGCGACTTGGACAAGCCGCGAGACCAAGTCGCCAATTTGCCCTATTTGGCAAAAACTGACATTTTGCATTCCATTCTCACCCTACTATATATACACCCTTATACCCACCGTATTGAGAGAGCTTCCAGAGAGAATCTCAGTGTTAGATAGAACCAAGGTCTTGCATGGTCCTCGGACTCAAACCTTTGACGAAACTAACTACTTCAAGAAGAATCTAAGTGTTAGAAAGAACCAAGATCTTGCATGGTCCTCGAACTCAAACCTACAGAGAAACTAACTACTTTAAGAAGAATCTAAGTGTTAGAGAGAACCAAGGTCTTGCATGGTCCTCGAACCCAAACATATGGGGAAACTAACTATTTCACGAAGAATCTAAGTGTTAGACAGAATAAAGGTCTTACATGGTCCTCGGACTTAAACCTATGGGGAAACTAACTATTTCAAGAAGAATCTAAGTGTTAGACAGAACTAAGGTCTTGCATGTTCCTCGGCCTCAAACCTATGGGAACTAACTACATCAAGAACTACCTAAATGTTAAACAAAACCAAGACCTTGCATGGTCCTCGGACTCAAACCTTTAGGGAAATTAACTACTTCTAAAAGAATCAAAGTGTTAGACAGAATTAATGTCTTGCATGATCCTCGGACTCAAACCTATGCGGAAACTAACTTCCTAAGTGTTAGACAGAATCAAGGTTTTGCACGGTCCTCGAACTCAAACCTATAGGGAAACTAACGACTTCAAGAAGATTCCAAGTGTTAGGTAGAACTAAGGTTTTGCAGGGTCCTCGGACTCAAATCAATAGGGAAACTAACTACCTAAGTGTTAGACAGAATTAAGGTCTTGCAAGGTCCTCGGACACAAACCTTTGGAGAAACTAACAACATTAAGAAGAATCTAAGTGTTAGATAGAACCAGGGTCTTGCATGGTCCTCGGACTCAAACCTATGGGGAAACTAACTACTTCAAGAAGAATCTAAATGTTAGACGGAATTAAGGCCACTACTTCAGGAAAAATCTAAGTGTTAGATAGAACCAAGATCTTGCATGATCCTCAGATTCAAACCTATGGGGAAACTAATTACTTCAAGAAGAATCTAAGTGTTAGACAGAACCAATGTCTTGCATGGTCCTCGGATTCAAACCTATGGGGAAACTAACTACGTCAAGAGCTACCTAAGTGTTAGACAAAACCAAAGTCTTGCATGGTCTTCGGACTCAAACCTTTAGGGAAACTAACTACTTCAAAAAGAATCAAAGTGTTAGAACGAACTAAGGTCTTGCATAGTCCTCGGACTCAAACTTATGTGGAAACTAACTTCCTAAGTGTTAGAAAAAACCAAGGTCTTGCACGGTCATCGGACTCAAAACGATAGGGAAACTAACTACTTCAAGAAAAATCTAAGTGTTAGATAGAACTAAGATCTTGCATGATCCTCGGACTCATACCAATAGAGAAACTAAATACCTAAGTGTTAGACAGAACCAAGGTCTTGCAAGGTCCTCGGACACAAACCTATGGAGAAACTAACAACATCAAGAAGAATCTAAGTGTTAGATAGAACCAAGGACTTGCATGGTTCTCGGACTCAAACCTCTGGGGAAACTAACTACTTCAAGAAGAATCTAAGTGTTAGAAAGAACCAAGGTCTTGCATGGTCCTCGTACTCAAACCTACAGAGAAACTAACTACTTTAAGAAGAATCTAAGTGTTAGAGAGAACCAAGGTCTTGCATGGTCCTCGGACTCAAACTTATGGGGAAACTAACTATTTCACGATGAATCTAAGTGTTAGAAAGAACCAAGGTCTTGCATGGTACTCGGACTTAAACCTATGGGGAAACTAACTACTTCAAGAAGAATCTAAGTGTTAGACAGAATTAAGGTCTTGCATGGTCCTCGGCCTCAAACCTATGGGAAACTAACTACATCAAGAACTACCTAAGTGTTAAACAGAACCAAAGTCTTACATGGTCCTCGGACTCAAACCTACATGGAAACGAAGTACTTCAAGAAGAATCTACATGTTAGACACAACCAAGGACTTGGATGGTCCTCGGACTCAAACCAATGGGGAAACTAACTACTTCAAGAAGAATCTAAGTGTTAGACAGAACCAAGGTCTTGCATGGTCTTCGGTCTCAAACCTATGGGGAAACTAGCTAATTCAAGAAGAATCTAAGTGTTAGACAGAACCAAGGTCATGTAGGGCCCTCGGACTCAAATCTATGGGGAAACTAACTACTTCCAGAAGAATCTAAGTGTTAGACAAAACCAAGGTCTTGGAAGGTTTGTAGACTCAAACTTTTGGGGAAACTAACTACTTCAAGAAAAATCTAAGTGTTAGACAGAACCAAGGACTTACATGGTCCTCGGACTCAAACCTATAGGGAAACTAATTACTTCAAGAAGAATCTAAGTGTTAGATAGAACCAAAGTCTTGCATGGTCCTCGGATTCAAACCTATGGGGAAACTAACTACTTCAAAAAGAATCTAAATGTTAGACAAAACCACGGTCTTGCATGGTCTTCGGATTCATACCTTTGGGGAAACTAACTACTTCAAGAAGAATCTAAGTGTTTGACAGAACCAAGGTCTTGCATGGTCCTTGAACTCAAACCTATGGGGAAACTAACTATTTCAAAAAGAATTTAAGTGTTAGACAGAATCAAGGTCTTGCATGGTCCTCGGTCTTGTATGGTCTTCGGTCTCAAACTTATGGGGAAACTAACTATTTCAAGAAGAATCTAAGTGTTAGACAGAACTAAGGTCTTGCATGGTCCTCGAACTCAAACTTATGGGAAAACTAACTGCTTCAAGGGAAATTTAAGTGTTAGATAGAACTAAGGTCTTGCATGGTCCTCGAACTCAAATCTGTGGGGAACCTAACTACCTAAGTGTTAGACAGAACCAAGGTTTTGTGTGGTCCTCGAACTCAAAATTTTGGAGAAATTAACTACTTCCAGAAGAATCTAAGTGTTAGACAGAACCAAGATCTTGCATGGTTCTCGAATTCAAACCTATGGGGAAACTAACTATTTCAAGAAGAATTCAAAAAGAATCTAAGTGTTAGATAGAACCATGGTCTTGCATGGTTCTTGGACTCAATCCTATGGGGAAACTAACTACTTCAAGAAGAATCTAATTATTAGACAAAATCACGGTCTTGCATAGTTCTCAAACTCAAACCTATGGGGAAACTAATTCGCCTAAATCTTTCATAATTTTTTTTTTCAACTTTTTAGGCTCTTTTTGTAAATGCATTTAAATATATATTTTTAATTTTTAAATAATATTACACGTATTTTTATATATTTTTTCACCCACATATATTTTTTTTTAAAAATAAAAACTGTTATTTAAACAATTGAGATTAAATCAATATTTGGGATTAAAAATTACTTTTTGCGTGTTTTAGTTCATAATTAGATATTGTTTTTGAAGCAATATCTACTTATGAATGTTGAGATTTAATTGAAAAAATAAATAAAAATAAAAAGGTAAATTACACAGTGGTGCATCCCGGATTTCAATCTTTTTCTGAAATATCTTCCAAAGTACAGTACGTTTTTGTCGTTAATATATGTGCAATTTTTAGTGTCATTATTGGTTGTTTGACAGTGCTTTATTTTTGCTGCCTTTATATAGGAGGCATATGTGTGCAGTACAAGTATATATGTGTGTTATACAAGTAACCTAATTAGGCCTAAAGCCCACAACACTATATACGTTAATAGCCCCCCTCAAACTCAAGGTGGATGTGAGACCAACTTGAGGTTGTCAATCAAAGTACGAAGGCGTCCCTTAGGATGTGACTTGGTGAAGATATCTGCAAGTTGATCTTTAGAGGAGACTGAGATCAGCTTGAGAGCACCATGGACAAGATGAAAACGGATAAAATGACAATCGATATCGATGTGTTTAGTCCGTTCATGGAAGACATCATTGTGAGCAATATGAATAGCACTTTGGTTGTCACAATAAAGAGGAGTAGCAGAGGATGTAGACACACTTAAGTCTTTGAGAAGCCAGCGTAGCCAAAGGAGCTCAGATGTGGTATCAGCAAGGGCACGATATTCTGCTTCAGTACTGGAGCGGGCCACATGAGTTTGTTTCTTGCTTCGCCAAGAAATCAGAGAAGAACCAAGAAGAAAGCAATAACCAGTGGTGGACCTGCGATCAGTGGGGTCTCCTGCCCAATCAGCATCAGAAAATGCACGGAGAGTAAGAGGAGAATGAGCAAAGTAGAAAAGACCATGGAAGAGAGTGCCCTTTAGGTATCGAAGAATGCGCAGAACAGCAGCATAGTGAGTCGATCGTGGAGCAAACAGATACTGGCTCACCTGATGAACAGCATAGGAAATGTCTGGACGAGTGACAGTGAGATAAACCAAGCTGCCAACCAAGCGTCTGTAAAGAGAGGGATTAGACAATGGTTTCCCCCCTGAGGGAGTCAGATGCGCATTAAGCTCAAGTGGAGTGTCAACAGTTTTGCTATCAGTGAGTCCAGCGCGAGACAAGAGTTCAGAGGCATACTTGGCTTGAGTAATATAAAGTCCATCTGTAGAATGAGTGATTTCAAGACCCAAGAAGTAGCTGAGATGTCCAAGATCTTTCATTTCAAATTGCTGACTGAGAAAAGCCTTGAGTTCTTGAATGCCACTGAGGTCATCACCAGTTATGATCATATCATCCACATATAAGAGAAGTAAAATAGTGCCTTTATCAGTGCGACGAAGAAATAAGGCAGAATCATAGTGACTGGCCATGTAACCCAAGTGAGAGATGGTATAGCTGAATTTGGCAAACCAAGCTCGTGGAGCTTGTTTAAGGCCATAAAGTGCACGTCGAAGATGACAAACCTTGTTTGAGTCAACAGAGAGACCAGGAGGAGGTTGCATATACACTTCTTCACTTAAATCCCCATTAAGGAATGCATTTTTGACATCCATCTGAAAAAGGTCCCATTTACTGGCAGCAGCAACAGCTAAGAGGGCACGAACAGATGAGATACGAGCAACCAGAGCAAAGGTCTCTTCATAATCAATCCCATACTCTTGTGTAAAACCTTTTGCAACAAGACGAGCTTTGTAGCGCTCAATGGACCCATCAGAGCGAGTCTTAATCTTGTAGATCCACTTACAACCAACCACAGATTTTCCAGGAGGAAGTGTCACCAAATCCCAAGTATGGTTTTTAGATAATGCATCAAGTTCCTCTTTCATTGCAATCTGCCATAAAGGGTCAGTAGAAGTCTCACGATAGGTGTGAGGCTCGTGTAGTGTAGCAAGAGCAGTGTAACAATGATAGTCAAGTAAATGTGCAGGAATAGATCTTACTCGAGTTGAGTGACGAGGTGGAATGTCTTGTGCAAGATCTTCAGGCGGAGCAGGAGCAGGAGATCCAAGCTCAGGATTGGGGTTGGGTAGCTCGTCTTCAACCTGTTCATCTTCCACTTGTTCATTAAAAGGTGAACTAGGAAAGGGATCAGTAATATCTGGTGGTTGGACAGAGAAGTCTACAGCAACAGAATCAGGAGAAACTACAGGAGGATCAGGAGCAGCTACAGAAGGAATATGTGCCTCATCTGGAAAAAGATCTAAGACAGAGGAGGAAGACAAGGAAGCGCTAAAATGAGAAAGCTCGACAAAGAGGCGATGTTCCCAAAAGACAACATTACGGGAGATACGCAGACGATGAGAGACAGGATCATAACACCTATACCCCTTTTGAGTTTCACCATAGCCAAGAAAACAACAAAGCCTTGATCGAGGCTCAAGTTTGTTATGCTCATGTGGCTGAAGAAGAACGAAACAAGCAGAACCGAAGGAGCGAAGGTGGTGATAGTCTGGAGGTGACCCAAAAAGGCGCTCATATGGAGTTTGATTTTGGATAACAGGACTCGGAATGCGATTAATAGTATGAACAGCATGAAGAGCAGCTTCACCCCAAAAAGGAGCAGGAACTTTAGTAGAGAGAAGCACGAACAGTGTCAAGAATATGACGAAATTTTCGTTCGGCTCTACCATTTTGCTGAGAGGTACCTGGACAAGTTAGTTGATGAACAGTGCCATAGGAATGCAAAACAGCTTGGAAAGCATATTGAGTGTATTCAAGAGCATTATCAGATCGAAAAATTTTGATGCGTCTGGAAAACTGAGTTTCAACCATTTTTGCAAAATTGGAATATATTTCCAATAATTCAGAACGATGTTTCATATTAAAAATCCAGCTATAGCGAGAGTAGTCATCAACAAAGACAACAAAATATCTAGACCCACCAATACTAGAGACAGAGGAAGGCTCCCAAACATCAGAATGAATAAGGTCAAAGATATCAGTGGATATGGATTCACTAGTATTGAAAGGTAAAGCTGGTTGTTTTCCTAACTGACATGAAACACAATCAAAATTTTCTGTAGACACTGAACCTAACAAACCTCTAGAAGCCAATTGTTGTACCCGAGAGGAAGATGCATGACCAAGGCGAGCATGCCAAAGTGCAAGGGAAGGAGTGGAAGAAACTGCAGCAGCTGCAGCAATAGAAACAGGAGCAACAAGTGGAAGACGAAGGTTGTCCATGGGAAACATACGCCCAACTCTAGGACCAGTCCCAAGCTCCTATCCCGTCCTAGGATCCTGCACAATGCACCCAGAATAATCAAAGGTAATGCGATAACCCAACTCAGCTAATTGTCCCATAGAAAATAAATTATAAGAAAGGTCAGGAACATTAAAGACTCCAGGAACCGAGAGGTTGGAGGTTGAAACTGAACCTATATTATGACCAGACATTGTGGAACCATTTGCTGTGTGAATAGTAAGAGGGTGCGGTGCAGGTGTGAGGTCAGAAAATAAGGACGAGTGAGGTGTCATGTGATTGCAACAAGCAGAATCCATAAGCCAAGAGGTAGGAGACATACCAGATAAAATTGAGAGAGAAGAGGAATAAGATGCATTACCAACCATACGAATGACATTGGCGATAATATTAATAAGGTCATCTCTGGAAATGGAGAAAGTGGATCCAGTAGACCTAGACTGTGCAGAGATAGGAGCCATTGGTTGGACACTCTCAGTGTTAGTAACAGTAGCAGCAGAAATGGACACAGCTGATTTGTTGCGATGATAACAAGTCTTAATATTGTGGCCAAAACGTTTGCAAAAATTGCAAAACCGTATGATGGATTGGCAGCGACGATTGTTGCAATAAGAAGAAGACATGTCCTTATTCTTCATTTAGAAGCAAAATATGCAAAAACAGACTGCAAAAATGAAATCTACGCGAAAAACTGGGTAATGAGCACCTGAACTGCAAAAGTCAACTCTGCAGAAAGTCAACAGTCAAAGTCAAACCTCGGTCAAAGTCAACGCTGGTCAACGGTCAAAGTCAACGGCCTGGTCAACGTTCAGTCAACGATGACGTCAAATGATGCGTGGATGATGACGTCAGCCCTAGGTGACGTGGCAAGATGATGTCACGGATGACGTCAGCAGCACTGAGTGAGGCGCGTGAGGCGCGTGACTGAGGCTGTGACGGCGCGTGAGGCGCGTGGCTGAGGCGCAACTTCTTCAGGTGGCGCGTGAGAGCGCGTGCAGACTCCGATGCTTGTGAGACTTCCACGAATGCGTAGATCGAGGCGAGACGATCACGGTGGTATGTGCAAAAACGTTGTCGGAGGAAGATGCATGGCGGAGACGGTGATTGCAGTGGTCTGTGTGGTGCGGGACTCCTCAACAACGGCGGCTGCAGTTCCGGAACCTGAGGACAACGGCTGAGAGACGTCATAGGTTCAACGGTGAGTGGCTGTAGTGGCTGTTGTGACGGCGGAAGCGATAAGGGTGGAGTAACACTAAGAGAGACAAGACTGCTAAAAGAAATGTCAGAGTAGTGGCTCTGATACCATGTTAAAAATACTGAATAATTGTATTGTATTTTATAATAAAAGAATGTACATAGGTGCCTTTATATAGGAGTCATATGTGTGCAGTACAAGTATATATATGTGTGCTATACAAGTAACCTAATTGGGCCTAAAGCCCACAACACTATATACGTTAACAATGTGAAATTTTGATATTCTAATTCGAAAAGTGATTCTGCGGATCGTATCAGCGGTGTTAGAGCATTCTCATCAGCTCTCTCATAAAAAATGTCATTTTGACACATTAAAAATCTACTTTATCATTTTAGCACATCATTTTACAATATATCATTTATCAGATGTTCTATACTTCAATTATATACATTAAAATAATATTTACAAAACTTTAAAATAATATATTAACTCCTCTCATCAACAACAACAACAACGGCACAGCCATCACTGCCGCAACAACGACCACGGCCACACCAACAACACCGACAGTCACCACAACCACCAAATTACAATACCACTGCCACAACTAACCCACAACCCACCACATTCACAAACCTCAAAACCCATCCCAAATCAAACAAACCCAACCTCCAATCCCTCTAGATAAGCCTGAACCTCACAACCTACCGGTAACAACAAAAAAAGCCACTACCAAAATCAACCAATAGCCACAACAATAAAACCCACGGCAAAAAAAAAAAAAAAAAAAAAAAAAAAACATCAGAAAACAATAAGAAATGTCTCACACTGTGAGAGATCGGTGGCGTGGGGTGGATGGCACGGCAATCTCGGCGGTGTGGCGTGGCGTGGCGGATGGTACGACAAGCTCGACGGCGCGGCGTGGCATGACGCGGTGGATGGCACGAAGCTTGGCGGCGCGACGTGGTGGTCACTGTAGTGAGATCGGCGTGGCTGTGAAAGAGCAACAGAGAGGGCTAGACAGAGATGAGAGTTTGGGTCAGAGTTAGAGAGATCGAAGGTTGAGAGGGAGTGCCGAAGAGAGATGGGGAATTAGGAAAATCAACAAAGAAAATTGATCGACGGTTTTGTTTTTGAGTGATGTTTAGAGAGTTTTTGTGTTTTGTTTTCAAGGGAGACCTTGAGTTTGCATTTGCGTTTGAGAATGACTGAGGAAAGAGAGATACGACAGAGATGAGAGTTGAGAAAGAGAACCAGACGGAGAGAGAGATATGTCTTGGGAGGAGAGAGAAAAAGTATATAAAATAATAATAAAAATTTTGGCACATTTGTCCGTACCGTCTCAAATATGAGACGGTACTGTAGCCGTGTGTCAAAAATTTTGAGATTAGAGATATTTGATGAAGGTTGGTTTTTGTATTTGGTGTGCCAAATGTGCCAAATATTTGGCATTTGGCACATTTGAGAGAGCTGATGAGAGTGCTCTTAAAAGAATAATATTTTTTCAATTTTTTTAAGATTTGTTTGGTAAAATTGTTCTTGTAATAATGTTTTTATTTTTTAAAAATATACTTAAATGAAAAATATATAAAAATACGTGTTATGTTATTTAAAAATTAAAAATTTATATTTAATTACGTATGTGAAATAAATCCTTAATTTCAACTGTGTACAGTGGCTGAGATTTTTCACTGTCCAAGAAATTTTATTTACAGATTTGCGATTATAGTGTGCTCTAAGTCCAACACGTGGTGGGCTAGATGTTAAAGTTGTCTTTAAAAGCAAAATCAAAAGTAAAAGCAAAAAAGCAGAGCTACTCTAGTTTCCTTCTAATCATATACGTGATACCATTTGATATATATATATATATATATATTTTTTGGTTTTTGTCATTAAATAATATTTTTACAGCAACCTCACCACACAATTAACTTTAATTTGTGCCTTTTTCCCTAAAAAATAAATTAGATATCTCTTTTTGCAAAAGTAATAACTTGTTACCATTTTTTTTATAAAATTATTGTAAAATATGGATGGACTTAAAAATTGATAAAATTATTGAAATAATAACTTTTTATATAATATTGTAAAAATTGATGAACATATATAGGGTTGTCCATGACCCGCCCGGCCCGACCAAACTGCCCGAAACCCGATCATCTTCACCCGAAACCATCGGATCAAAGCTTGTTCACGGTTGGACGCGGGTTGCCAGCGCAAGCACTCAAGACCATCAGTTCAAGTTGTGGGTTGGCTATCTGAGAAACCGACGAACCTGACCCTCCCGATGAGCAGTTCTTCCCTTGTCGGAAATCACAAACTCGACCAAAAGCTTGTTAGTCCAAACCTTTAAGTCCGTCGGATAGGTAGATTTCGGCTAGATCCATCAAGATCTCAGCCTAATATTTATAGATATGGGGAAATATCAACCAGATCTCGTTAGATCCGACCAGATCTGACGAAATCTGACAATATTTCAGCCAAAATTCAGCCAAATTTTGCCCCACTTCGACGAACCCAAAATCGACCGATATAGACCCGAAACCATTACAACTCAAATCGGTAGACTTGAAACTAGAACCGGGTTAATTGCGAGTTAAACTTTTTCCCCACCCGATGCATTTGGGTCAAGTCCGGGTTGGACACAAATCCGACCTGACCCGACCCGTGGATAGCCCTAAACATATAACATATAATAAATATAGTAAACTATTATTAAAACCGGTACAACTATATAATATGTCATATAAATAACCAAATATAAGGTATAATTGGTTATTTGATTATTACTTTTTTGTACTTATTTAACGTGTATTTGCTTAAACCTTTCTTTCAGCAATTATATATATATATATATATATATTATAATCTTACTCATTATACTAAATGGATTAAAGATAAAAATAAAATTTTCTTAATTAATTACAAAAGTTATATAAATATTTTCCTACTATTAGTTTAAATATTTCAACAAATCCGTACTTATAACAATATTTCAAAAACATTAATTTACTAATATAATTGAATAAAATTTTACTTTAAATTTAAATATATAAAATGATATTGGAATACTTCAAATCTCCAACTGTGAAGTGTGAAACGGCCATCACAAAAATACAATTTAGAAAAGAAATGAAAAAGTACACTAACGAATATTGACATAAAAAAATGCGTCTGACTTGAGACTTTAATGACACCTCATTAGAACATTTCAGAAGTTAGAAGAAACAACTCTCTCTAACTCCTCTCTCTTTCTCCCTTTCTTTCTCTCGCCCCAGTCTCTCCAAAACAAATCTGAACCTCCCAAAACAGTAATTTTTTTTTTTTTGAATTAGAACCTCTCAAAACAGTAATGATGCAGGGACTGTCACATTTCAAATATGACATGGCCTTACTGCAAATTTTAAGATTTTAGCTTTGGATAACAGTAACTATCTCAAAGTAAGAGCCAAGATGCTTAAGATATATATATTAATTCAATCCACAGTAACCAAAGGACACAAAAAAGTATCTAAAGGCAGAATGTGATATTAAATACAAAAATCAAGTCAGAGTCTGTCAATTGCTTTTATAAAATAGACAGAAAATTACGTGACACGATGCCAACACAAAAAAAGAGATGCAGATTCACGTGAAAGGCTAGAAATAGAACAGGCACAAATCATGCCGTCTACGCTGCCTAGTCAATCAATGGATTGAGATCCCATGTAAGATATTGCCAGCTCATCAATTCACATGAAGGTGAATATGGCATCGCTTTACATTTTATATTTTTTTTTAATTTTTTTTTCATAAAAGCAAGTGTCAAGCCACAGCGACTAACCCGTATGACATCTTTTTTTTTTAATTTTTTTTATTATTTTTTTCCAAAAAATGCAAGTGATAATACTGTAACCCGTAAGACATTTTTTAAAGGGTTAGGTTAACAAGTCAGACATTGTTTAATAATTCATTTTAGAAAAATTTTGACATCGCTTTCACAGGAAATGAAAAAAATTGTCAAAACATCAATTACTTTTCTTTCTTTCCCCATAAAAACTTTCTTTAAATAGATTATTAAATAATGCCCTAAGAACACTCGTTAGCATTTTTTTTTTTTAAATGCAAGTGGCAAGACACTAGAGTTATTAGACAAGACCACTTAGTGACACGAAACTATTCCTCCTGGCACACGTTTTTTGACGGGAAATTAAAGTTCAACTAGAAATATTTGACAATCTTATATTAAAAAAAAAAGGGTAAACTACGTAATTGGTCCCTATCCTATACACTATATTTCAATTTGATCCCTAACCTTTCAATTATGTCAATTTGGTCCCTAACCTTTTAGTATTGTGTCAATTTAATCCATACCGTTATCTTTTGGATGAAAATTTGTGATGTGTCTAATGGTCAAAATAAAAAATTAGCTTATGTTGATGAGACAATAAATTTAAATTTTATTTTGACCATTTGTCATGTTAGCAATTTTCATCTAAGATATAACATCAGAGATTAAATTGACACGACATTGAAAGGTTAGGAATCAAATTGATACAATTGAAAGGTTAGGGACTAAATTGAAATATGGTATAAAGGTTAGGGACCAAATATGTAGTTTACCCAAAGAAAAATAACATCACCAAAATTTCAAACATTCTCTAGAACCAAAATAACATCACCAGAATATTTTGGAAGGCCTTAATATATAAACTTAAAAATTTGGGCTAAACTTGTTAGGTGTGATTGGTAACAATTCAAGCAACCAAAAATGCAAATGTTTTCCACAAGAAACACCTTTCCACCCTTTTTTAATTGGCAAACCACCTCATATGTTCCTGAGCATCACACAAGTTTAGCTTGAGCAAAGATAGAATTTGCTGTCTATCCCTTAACATCAAATCCACTGCATCAACTCTTGTAGTACCAGCCACAAAGTCTAAAACCTTTGGGGGAGGGTATCCATACAAAGCTTCAAAGGGTGTCATCTTAATTGAGGTATGGAAGTTGGTATTGAACCAAAATTCTGCTAAAGGCAGCCATTCCACCCTAGTACTACGCCTATCAGCTGCAAAAGCCCTTAAGTAGTGCTCCAAGCTCTTGTTCACCACCTCAGTTTCCCATCAAACCAAGGGTGATAAGCTGAGGACATAGCCAATGAAACACCTTGTAACTTCATCAATTCTTTCCCCAAAAAAGAGAGGTAAACACTGGATCTCTATCACTAACAAGTGTCACACTCTTTCACATACTGTTTCAGGTCTTGCCTCATCCCAGACCAATAAAAATCTTTTTGAAGCCTGTGCAAGATCTTGAGGTAACTAGATAAGCCCCCAAAGGGCTGTCAAGCACCTACTGTAACACCACAGCCCTCAAATCTTTATTAGAGTCCCCCAAATACAATCTACCCTTGTAAAATAGTAGCCCAATGCAGAAGGTAAACCTTGGGGAACTTGTGGAACCTGACTGGACATTCTACAAAATAGCCTTAAGCTTGGGATCAGAATCATAGCTGTTCTTGAGCTCAGACAACCAAGAAGGAGTGGGAAAGGATATAATACATAGAGTACCCTGAGAAAGGTCATCAGCATCAGAATTAGATGAGCCACTTGCAGCAAAAACCAAGGCTTCAGACTGAGCTAAATCAGAACAAGAAACATCAGCATCATCACATTGCCCCCTAGAAAGGGCATCAGCAACTACATTCTCCCTACCTTACTTATACTCCACTTTGAAAGCATACCCTGATGAGAATCAACAAGCATTCAAGGATCCATTGCATGTTCCAGTTGGGCCTATTACTAAAGCAAGATCCAAGAAGATCAAAGAAGCACTTAATGGGCCGATTCAAGAGATTTGGGCTGATTATAACATAGGACATTCCAAGCTTGGCCCAAAGGAAGATGAAAGCGTAATAAATTTAATCCAAGTTATTAAGGGCTGATTTGGTTAAATTGGGCATGATTTATGGCGTGGATTAATGACTGATTGATTTTCCAGCTTTATATTAGTTAATAGACATTTTTCTTACTCTGGAGCTTCTAATTTCAGACCAAATCTACCTTAATTTTAGGCTTTTATTATTTATAACGTTTTTTAGCTATTTTCCTATTTTGGATATGCTAATTTTAGACCAAATCAACTTTTATTTAGGGTTTTATTATTTAGTACGTTTTTTTTTATTTTTTTTTATTTTTCTATTTTCAGTCATGCCTTATAAATAGCATGCACTCATTGTAATAGGAATTATTGAATAAAAATCAGAAAATGTGAGGCTTTGCTCTTCTTTTGGTTCTTCAAGAACTGTGAACTTATCAGGGATTCTTCCTTGTGACGTTCAAACTTTATACCTTTGGTTCGTGATTGAATTATAATCCTTGGGTCAAGGTGTTACATTTATACTTTTGGCTCGCGTTTTGATTATAAATGTTGGGTTAGGGTTTCTATCAAAAATTTGAATTTTTGTTTTCTTGGGCAAGTATTCTAATATTTTTGTTGGGTCTCAAAGCGTGTCGATTGAGGTTCATCATACCCCAATAGTTTAGAAATCCACTTTTGCTGGGCTGGTGTACCTACCTTTTGCTCCAACAAGTATTTAAGACTATGATGGTCAGTTTTGATAACAAAAGGCCTTCCCAACAGGTAAGGTCTCCACTTCTTCACTGCCACCACCAAAGCTAATAACTCATTCTCATAAGTGGAGAGAGAAAGCTTACTTCCTTTCAAAGCCTGGCTATGATAAGCAATAGGTCTGTGGTCTTGCATCAAGACAGCTCCAAGACCCAAATCAGAAGCATTACACTCCACAATGAAAGGTTTGGTAAAATCAGTTAAGGCCAGTACTAGAGGGCAAGAACAGCTTGCTTAAGCCTTTGAAAAGCAATGGCAGTCTCTTGAGTTCAAACAAATGAAACCTTCTTCAAAGGTGTAGTTAAAAGGGTTGTAATTTGGCCATAACCCCTCATAAACTTCCTATAGTATCCAGTCAATCCAAGGAACCTTCTCAAGCCCTTCACATCTTTAAGAACTAGCCATTGCTACATAGCAGCAGTCTTCTTAGGGTCAGTCCTAACTCCCTCACTAGAAATAAGGTGTCCAAGATACTCCACCTCATTACAAGCAAACATGCATTTGTACTGTTTAGCATAAAGTTAATGCTTGGTCAAAGTTTCCAGAACTAATTTAAGATGACCAATGTGATCAAGAAGGGTCTTGCTATATACCAGTATGTCATCAAAAATACAAGGACAAACTTCCTCAAAAATGGCCTAAAAATAGCATTCATTAAAGATTGAAAGGTAGAGGGGGCATTGGTTAAGCCAAAAGGCATAACCAAGAATTCATAATGCCCCTCATGTGTCCTAAAAGCAGTTTGTGTATATCCTCTTACTTCATTCTGATTTGATGGTAACCAGACTTCAAATCCAACTTAGAAAACACACAAGCACCTCTCAATTCATCCAACAACTCATCAATGACGGGAATAGGGTATTTGTCTTTAATAGTCTCTTGATTTAAAGCTCTATAATCAATGCACATTCTCCATGAACCATCAGTCTTCCTAACTAGAAGAACAGGAGATGCAAATGGACAACAACTATGTCTAATTGAACCTACAGATAGCAATTCCTTGACTATCTTCTCAATTTCATTTTTCTAATAAAAGGGATACCTATATGGTCTTTGGCAAATAGCTTGAGCATCTTCCTTGAGCTGAATTTGATGCTCATGCCCTCTAATGGGAGGTAAGCCAATAGGAATAGCAAAGATTGCTTCAAAATCCTTAAGCAAGGCAACAACCTAGGCAGGAACTGAAGCAGCCCTTTTTGCAAGAACTTGAACAACCCCTTCTGCAGAACTAATGGAATCAATCTGCAAGACGAAGCCCTTTTTTACAGGTTCCTTCAAGAATTGCACCCTATCTGGAATGAGAGTACCTTCTGCCCCTTTTAAACCTTGAAGTAGCACAGATCTTTAACTATAAAGGAAGCACATGGTAAGCAGCTTGAAGTCCCATTGAATTACTCCAAGAGTGCTCAACCACTGAATGCCTAAGATCAAGTCACACCCTTCCATAGGCAAAACATGCAACTGGACCAAGAACTGATGACCCTGTAAGTCAATAGGAACATCTTTGCACAAACCATGAGTTCTAAGTACCTCACCATTAGCAACCTTAACTTCTAAGATTTGTGTACTGTCCACAAGAATATGCAATTGAGAAAACAGCGAAGGATCAACAAAGTTATGTGTGCTGCCTAAATCTATCAAAATCACCACAGATTTACATTTAACTCTATCCTTCACCCTCATAGTACCAGAAGTAGGGGTACCACTTAGAGCATAGAGTGTAATACCAGACTCGTCAACACTATTATCTTGACAATTCAAGGAGTATTCAGACACATAACTACCACTACTATCATCTAATTCAGTAATCTGCACTCCTGAATTAGCATTAGGCATAATTTCTACACAATCAAGAAGGAAATGCATAGCATTTTTACACTTATGACCAGGACCCCATTTCCCATCACAATTGTAACATAAACCTTTTTTATTTCTTTCCTCCATTTGGGCATGTGTAATTCTTTTAATTGGAAGCCTATTGTTCTTGTTATCTGTCAATGTTGGTGCTTTAGGAGGTGGACCAAGAATTGAGGGCTTACCTGGTTCCAACTGATTCTTGGAACTCCTTTTACAGCTTCAGTTGTACTCTTCTTGAATCTTGGACAACCCAAAAGCTTCATTCAGTGACTGTGGATTGGGCATGCGAATAGGAAGTCTGATTTCATCCTTCATGCCACTAAGGAAGCAACTCAGTTTATGTGAAGATGAGAGTCCCTTAATTCTATTGGAAAAAACCTCAAATTGGGCCTTATACACTACAACAATAGTAGTCTGCCTCAATCTTGTAAGTGTTTCCATGGGGTCATCATATGTAGTGGTGCCAAACCTCACATGCAAAGCCTGGACTAGAGACTCCCAATCCTTTAACACCTCTGTTTCCTCACCTTCTTGGAACCAGACCAGAGCTTCACCTTCCATATGAAATGAAGCTAGCATCAACTTCTCTCCAATGGGGGTGTTGTAATATCAAAAATATTGATTGTCCTTATATACCCAACTCGCTGGATCTTCACCAAATAATCTTGGAAATTCCAACTTCATGAGATGAGACACAGGCAATATCGCAGAACCAGAATTGGGATTTGCATTCTCTCCACTTCTCTGAGATTGAAAACCCTGAGAACCTTGATCCAAGAAGCTTAATTTCTATAAAACCGTATTCAACTATTGATTCGTCTTGTTCAAGGTTCTTGTGTGAATTTCTTGTATAGTTCGCATCTCCTGGAATTCTTTGGTGTGGTGATTAGTGGTGCTCCTAAGTGAAGCAATGGCTTCATTTGCTGCAGCTAAAGCATGTGTCTCTGCCATAGATGAAAAAGAAAGCCTGCTTTGATAGGACAGCTGAACCTCCTGAGCAAGATACATGAAACAAAGGATTATAGAAGGGAAAGTAATAGAAGACATAGAGAGACTGAGATAGAGAAGAATGAGAGTATTCATCAATCAATTGCTTGAATGTGCCTCAATCCTACACGTGCCCTTATATACATGATTTGTTACTTCTACTAATACCTGATTTGTTACTTCTAACTAACTTTGCCAACTTACACTACTCTGCCAGCACACACTATAACTGTTGCTAACTACACCTCAGTCCTATTACCCAACCTTACTAACTAGAGTTAATAAAGCATCCTCATACAACCCTTATACCACAGTAAGGCAGTATTGAATTACAATGCACTACCACAGATACAATGCACTACCACAGACAATGCATTACAACAATTATCTTAACAAGTTTCATAATAATTTTTTAGCATACATCATGAGTTCATGACCAAGCAACACCGTGGTGGCTGCTAGCTGTAGCCATAGAGATTCAGTAATGGTGTGAAAGAGTCTTTTTTTTTTTTTTGGGTAGCTGAAAAACAAAGAGAAAAAAAGCAAAGAAAGGGTAGAAGGTGGGTGTCAAGCGGATTGCTGACCTATCCTTATTAGGTGTCAGTTTACTATGCATTGGATTAAATAAACGGTTGGGATTAAAACTATTGCACACTGTACAATATCCTAGGTATTACACAATATTTTTTAAAAAAATAAAAATGATTGTGTGTTCTTAGGTCACACATTAGTAAAAATCTAATTTTTTTTAAAAAAGTTTGTATCTGATTTGAGGGCAGATGGTAATATGTGGTTATAGATTTAAGGGGAAAAAAAAAAAGAGACAAAAAAACAAAAAGAAAACAAGAGTGCACGTGTGTGTGAGTCAGTGAGTGTGACAATTGCTACGAAAGTATGCTATGAAAGTAAGAAAGGTAATGAATGACATTTAGAACTTTGGTTTTTGATTTTTTCTTTTAATAAATAGTTAAAAGTAAAAGTTGGAAGTTAAATATCAAACTGCCATTAGCTTAACTTTGTAGACAATTGATGGTTTTTGTTTTTATCCTTTACCCAATGTATATACTATGGGTCCGTTTGGATAGAGCTTATTTTACTGAAACTGAAAATTGAAAACTGAAAACACTATAACAAAATAATTTTTAATTGTGTGAATAGTACCGTGAAACCCATTTTTAATGAAAAAGTTACTGAAAAGTGATATTTGTGGATCTGTTGAAAAATCAACATTTGCAGCTACTGTTCATGAATAGTAGCCGCAACAACTCCTGAAACGCTGAAAAAAAAAAAAAAAAAAAAAAAAAAAAAAGGTTCCGAAACGTGAAATAGAAAATGCAAACGCAACATTTAGTGTTATCCAAACACATACTATATATCATGTATTGTCAAAATAAAAAGTACGATAAATCATTGTTGACAAAAATTCACTCATGTCTTATTATTAAAGCTAATCCAAATATATAATATGCCATATAAATAAACAAATATAACAGATACTTGGTTATTAGATTATTACTTTTTTTGTACTTATTTAATGTGTATTTGCTTAAACCTTTTGATCGGAATACAATGAAGATATTTTTGCAAGAAAAAAAAAAACTTGGTTTAATTTTGTTCGAAAATGCACTTAGGTCCTTTTGCCCAAGAATTTAAACCAGATAAAAAATAAAAAATAAAAAATGGCACTAGTAAAACCAAAAAACTTAAAAAAAAAAAAGTGTATAGGAATCCATTGAATCCAATGCTCACTTCTCACTCACCGTATTTGGGAAAAATATATATATTATATTTCCTTAAGCGTGGTTTTTAGATTTTTATTAAGTCTTGGTAAAATAACAAGAGTCTATGTCTGCTATAAAAGCTAATTAATGAGTTTGTACTTAAGGCAATTTTGTGTCAGATGTGTAGAACACTACTACTTATGTACAATGAAATACTTTCAAGAGTGAAGTATAAACATGTATTCACAAGTTAGGGGTGTGCAAAAAACCTACCGACCCGCCAAACCCGACCTGACCTAACCTGATCCGCCGGGTTGGGTCGGTTTTTAAAACTTGGTGGGTTGGGTTGGGTTATAAATTTTTTTTTTTTTTTTTTTTTATAGCGGGTCGGGTTGGGTTTGGGTCATAAAATTACAAACCCGCCAAACCCGACCCGACCCACCCACCCATATTTAATATATATTTAAAATATATTATATATTTAATAATTTAAAAAAAAAATCAGCTGTAGGGCACTTATATTTATATATTTAAATATATATTATATATTTAAAAATTAAAAAAAAAATCCAGCTGTAGAGCAGCACTTTCTCAATTCCTCATACTAATACTAATTTAATATATATATATATATAATATTATATAATTAATAAATTTTTTTAAATAATCAGTTTTTCCTATCCTATATAAAAGCCAATTAGTTCACACAAATCCTAATAAATTACTATTGTTGTTTAGTTATTAGTGTTGTTTGCCTTAAAGAAGTTATATTGATATGAATCTTTAGGTTTTTTCAAGAGTGAAGTATAAACATGTATTCACAAGTTTAGGGGTGTGCAAAAAACCCACCGACCCGCCAAACCCGACCCGACCCAACCCGACCCGCCGGGTTGGGTCGGTTTTTAAAACTTGGTGGGTTGGGTTGGGTTGGGTTATAAAATTTTTTTTTTATAGCGGGTCGGGTTGGGTTTGGGTCATAAAATTACAAACCCGCCAAACCCGACCCGACCCACCCACCCATATTTAATATATATTTAAAATATATTATATATTTAATAATTTTTTTAAAAAAAATCAGCTGTAGGGCACTTATATTTATATATTTAAATATATATTATATATTTAATAATTAAAAAAAAAATCCAGCTGTAGAGCAGCACTTCCTCAATTCCTCCTACTAATACTAATTTAATATATATATATATATATATATATGTGGGGCCCTATTGCACTAACCACGCTGGCCCACAACATGCGACCCAAGGCCCGCGCCGAGGATAATGCAAAGGCTGAGGACAATGGGAAAGAGCCCAGGTCATCCAAAGGCCTCGCCGAGGATGACCTATCCTCGGCACACCGACTTTACTAAAGGGAAAATATCCCTCATTCGTTGAATATATTTCACCAACATTCTGACCGCTTTAATGGTGAGGTGACCTAAAAACCCTAAAGCATCAGTCACTTCAACTATTATAAAGCCTGCAAAGGCGGCTGGGAAATAACATAAAGCCTGCAAATAACAAGTGATGAGACAATCCCCTGTACATAGAAGCCCCGATAATTGACAAATGGACGGCTAAGATTAACTAAAGGAAACACTATATAACTAAGAGATTTCCCAACATAAAGGGAGGATTTTTCTTCGAGGAGAAGGAAGAAAGAATAATGGATCCTCGGCCTGGGCCGAGGACAAATATGCTTCACAAACACTTAGCCAAATTCTCACATTTAGATCCCAATGAACCTCATGTCATCATTTATTCATTATAACTTTATACCGGCCATTGTTTACTTCGGTGATGCCAAATCCTTACACCCACATCTCTACAAATTTTATTGTTAAGGGTCCGTCACAAATTGAGTCCCTACAATATATATATATATATATTGTGGGGAGAAGGCCCAAACGCCATAGGTGGGGCCTAAGGCCCAGTTCAGATACGACTCTCTGTCCGAAGAGGGTAAAAATACCAATGCTTTGCCATCCTGGTGGAGGTACAATCCATAAGGGACAGACGCACCATCTGAAGATAATCTAGTTGGTCCGAAGGGACCTTACCCAACGGGGCTGCCAAGAACTTAATCGAATAAATATGCCGAAGAGCTTCATGCCAGAGCTGAGCTTCGGGCACGCCCAAAGGCATAGCTACCATGAAATATCTTACCAATAAAGCTGCCACCGCCACATTTAATGCACTGCAACAACTTTCCTGGCCGCATTTATGTGGAGAAGACACCTGAACAGTGTATCCTCACCCACCACCATTCACTGGGGGTTAGAGCAAACGGCTGATGTGACTGGTACTCAAGTGGGCGTCTAGATGAAGGGCAAGTGTGCGGTGGAGATGAAAAGAGAGGGTATATATAAAGGAAGCGAGACTCACAGAGAAAGGGAGAGAAAAACTTGTATTCACTAAGTTTCCTAATATAAAAGCTCTTCGGACCGAAGAAATTATTTTTAACACTAGTCTAAATCTTCTTTACTCTGGTCAGTCACCATGGACCGTTGCTAAATCCAAACCCAGCACAGTTGTTTAACCCATACTCTACAAATTTATTGTTGGGAGTTCGTTGGGCTCACAACACAGAGTTGGTACCTGGCCCAACTAATTTAGACCCTACAATTGGCGCCGTCTGTGGGAAACAGCTCGAGCAAAGGTGGGAGCAACACCTCAAAAGATGACTGAATCAGGGCAACGACTAGCGGAATCCAGGTCATCTCAACACACCGACCCTTTTGTTCATCTGGAACGGAGACACGATCGCAAGGGCGGCCTACACACCACCCGCGGCGACCAAAACCAATCACATGGAGAGAGCCACATGTCCCATGCAGAGGAAAACCAGGCCATGCAGCTAGAGATTCAGAGGCTGAGAAAAGAGTTGCGCCATGCAAAAAGAAAGCGCGTTTCCTCGTACTCTGATGAGGGTTCTGAGGACGAACAGGACGACGATTACAGGCGGAGGTCTCGTACACCAGTCAGTGAGCCTCCCCTCTATGAGGAAGCGTACAACCGTGAGAGAGTCCCTCAGAGCTCCTTTCCAAGGGGCACGGGGAACGATGCCATGAGCAAAGCTCTGGATCAGATCTCCAGGTCTCCTTTTACACGTAATATCGAGGGTGCCAAACTTCCTAGGCGTTTCCACCAGCCCACATTCACCATCTACAACGGCCGGACCGACCCAGTGGAGCACGTAAGCCATTTCAATCAGCGGATGGCAGTACACTCTAGGGACGAGGCCCTAATGTGCAAGGTTTTTCCATCCAGCCTAGGACCAATAGCCATGAGATGGTTCGACGGTCTGAAAGCGAACACCATTAGCTCCTTCCAAGGGCTGACTCAGGCTTTTGGATCCCGCTTCGTCACCTGCCGAAGAGTTCCCCAATCCGTGGCCTCGTTGTTGTCCATCAGTATGAAAGGGGGTGAGACTTTGAAGTCCCATTCAGATAGATTCTGGGAAACGTACAATGAGGTGGAGGAAGATTGCGAGTTGGTGGCCATAAGCTCTTTCAAGCTGGGCCTCCCCACCGAACATCCTTTGAGAACGTCCTTGACGCGCAACCTTGTTACCAGTATACGCCAGTTGATAGACAGGATCGATAAATACAAAAGAGTTGAAGAGGACCAACAGCAGAGTAGGGGAAAGGAGAAGGTTATCCCTCATGAGGGGAGGGATTTCAGGTCGGACCGGCAGAATCACAACAGGCCGAGGAAGGACTGGGCCAGCCAAAGCACAGCGAACTCCCAGACGGTCAATGCAGTTTTTCGCGAACCAGTGCACCAAGTCCTGGATAAGATAAAGAACGAACCATTCTTCAAAAGGCCGAACAAGATGGTGGGAAACCCTGAAAGGCGCAACCACAATCTTTACTGTCAGTATCACTTGGACCATGGGCATACCACTGAGGACTGTAGGAGCCTGTGGGATCACTTGGATCAGCTGGTCGGCGAAGGCAGGTTAAAACACCTCCTGCACCACTCGTATGGTCAGGGAAGTCAAACTAGCACGGGGCCCAGGAGGGATGATTTCGTGAAACCCCCCTTGGGAACAATCAATGTTATTTTTGCTGCACCAGGGAGGACAGGATCTTGCCCATCCAGGATATTGTCAGTCGCTCGGATGCCCTCGGATAGCGGTAACAGAGGGCCGAAGAAGCCTAGGATAGACATCCCAGTTTTGGGATTTTCGGAAGAGGACAAAATAGGAACTGTACAGCCGCACGATGATGCCCTGGTAGTCACTCTGAGAATAGGCGGATACGACGTGAGAAGGGTGATGGTGGATCAGGGCAGCGCAGTAGAGATAATGTACCCAGACCTATATAAGGGGCTGAACTTGTCCCCCGAAGACTTAACTCCATACAGTTCCCCTTTAGTCAGCTTTGACTGCAAGGTGATCATTTCGAAGGGCCAGATCAGACTGTCTGTGCAAACCGGTACGGAGATTGTGGAGGTGGATTTCATAGTGGTGGACGCTTACTCACCCTACACCGCTATCGTAGGCAGACCCTGGCTTCATACCCTTGGGGCTGTATCCTCCACTCTCCACCAGAAGATTAAGTATCCCTCGGAGGGGGTCGTTGAAGAAGTCCGAGGGGACCAGGCTATGTCCAGGCATTGTCTAGTGGCAGCCATCCAACACGAGCGGCATGCCGAGTCCTCGAACTGTGACAAGGAGAGTTTATAGCAACTAAAGCCTTCGGCGCTGGACACCGACACTGTGGCTGAAGAGACAGAATGCGAGAGCCTGGTAAGGGTGGTTGTCGATAACGACCCAGAGAAATTCTTTCAAGTCAGATCCATGCTGCCCCCTCAGGAGAAGGAGGAGCTGATAGAATTCCTCAGGGCCAACATTGATGTATTCGCATGGGACTCCGCGGAGGCCCCAGGAGTAAGTCCAGAGTTTATTTGCCACCATCTAAACGTTAATCCCAACATTGTCCCCAAGAAACAACCGCTCCGACGCCCGTCAAGGGAACACGCCGATGTGGTCAGAGATGAAGTCATGAAGCTCAAGCAAGCTGGGGCTATCAAGGAAATTTTTTACCCCGAATGGCTGGCTAACACAGTGGTGGTAAAAAAGAAGAGTGGGAAATGGCGGGTGTGCGTGGACTTCACTGATCTCAACAGAGCCTGTCCGAAGGATCCGTTTCCTATGCCGAAGATAGACCAACTCGTTGATGCCACAGTCGGGCACCCTCGGATGAGTTTCTTAGACGCATTTCAGGGTTACCATCAAATACCCCTGGCTCTAGCCGATCAGGAGAAGACAGCTTTCGTGACCCCTGTGGGGAATTACCACTACAAGGTAATGCCATTCGGCTTGAAAAATGCGGGGGCTACATATCAGAGGATGATGACCAGGATGTTTGAGCCGCAGTTGGGTAAAACCATGGAAGTGTACATTGATGACATGGTGGTTAAAAGCAAGATCATTGCCGAACACATTGCGGACCTTAGAGACATCTTCGAAATTTTGAGGGGACACAGACTACGCTTGAATGCCTCCAAATGTTCATTCGGTGTCGGATCAGGCAAGTTCCTGGGGTATATGGTCACACACAGGGGAATCGAAGTTAACCCCGACCAGATAAAGGCCATCCACAACCTGCAAGCTCCTCGGAACCCCAAAGAGATTCAGAAGCTGACTGGGATAACCGCTGCCCTTAATAGGTTCATTTCCCGATCAGCAGACAGGTGTAGGCCCTTCTTCTCGTTAATCAATAAGTTGAGGGATTTCGAGTGGACAGAGGAATGCGCTATTGCTTTCTAACAACTTAAGGACTACCTGGCTAAACCCCCCATCATGTCCAGTCCCCAGCCAGACGAAGTCTTGTTTGCTTACATTGCCGTGGCCCCCAATGCTGTAAGCTTGGTGCTAATCCGAACAGACAGCGGTGTGCAAAAACCAGTGTATTATGTGAGTAAATTGCTGCAGGAAGCTGAGACTCGTTATTTGCCTCTAGAAAAGGCCATCCTAGCTGTGGTACTTGGTACGAAGAAGTTGCCTCACTATTTTCAAGCCCACACCGTCATAGTCCTCACACAACTCCCGCTCAAAGCAGTACTCCGAAGCGCGGACTACACAGGAAGGATCGCCAAATGGGGGACGATGCTAGGGGCTTTTGATATCAAGTACATGCCCCGCACGTCGGTGAAGGGCCAGGTCCTTGCGGACTTGGTCGCAGAATTCACGGAGCCCCCTTTAGAGGAAGTAACACCAATGCTAGGCGCTGAGAGAAGGGCCGTTGGTATGGTCTCCTCACGGAGCCCCTCACCTTGGGAGCTGTACGTTGATGACGCATCAAATCAAAGGGGCTATGGAGTGGGGCTTGTGCTGATAACCCCGGAAAGAATTACCATCGAAAAGGCTTTAAGGCTGAACTTCTCGGCGACGAATAACGAAGCAGAATATGAGGCTCTGCTGATGGGGATGAAAATGGTACAAAGAATGGGAGGAAAGTCGGTTGAGGTGTTCTCGGACTCAAGATTGATCGTCAGCCAAGTGCAAGGAGAATTCGAGGCGAAGGACGAGAGGATGCAGGGATACTTGACCCTGGTTAAATCCCTACAGTCAAAGTTTGAACATTTTAACTTGCAGCACATCCCCCGAAGTGGCAACACACACGCCGACTCTTTAGCCACTCTCGCCACCTCTTCGGCGCAGTCATTACCAAGAGTTATTCTCATTGAGGACATGCAGGAGCCAACGGGAGTGGGGAAGAAGGCATCCCAAGTTCATTGCGCCACGACCAACCCTTGCTGGATGGATCCTATCATCAAGTTCCTAAAGGACGATGTCTTGCCAGAAGAAAAGGGGGAAGCAGACAAAGTACGGAGGAAAGCTACAAGGTTCTGGTTGTCCGAGGACCATAAACTGTACAAACGTTCCTATTCAGGTCCGTACTTGCTATGCATGCGTCCTGAAGCGGCCGAAATACTACTGGAGGAATTGCATGAAGGGATATGTGGGAGCCATACTGGGGGTCGGTCCTTAGCGCACCGAGCCATCACGCAGGGTTATTGGTGGCCATATATGCAAAGAGAGGCTCTCGAATACGTAAAGAAGTGTGACACGTGTCAGCGGTTTGCGCCGAACATACATTAGCCAGCCGGAAACCTCAATCCACTATCCAGCCCATGGCCCTTTGCTCAATGGGGGTTAGACATCGTAGGCCCTTTCCCTAAGGCGGCAGGAAACAGGAAGTACTTGCTGGTCGGAACGGACTACTTCACTAAATGGGTCGAAGCCGAGCCTTTAGCGAATATCAGGGACGTAGACGTGAAGAAGTTCGTTTGGAAAAACATCATCACCAGATTCGGAGTCCCACATACCCTCATCTCGGACAACGGGCTTCAGTTCGATAGCAAAGCTTTTAGAAGTTATTGCAGCGAGCTGGGAATCACAAATAGATACTCCACCCCCGCCTATCCCCAGGGAAATGGGCAGGCCGAAACTGTTAATAAAGTCATTGTTGACGGGCTAAAGAAGAGGCTGGATGATGCGAAGGGCAGATGGGTAGAGGAACTACCCCACGTGTTATGGACATATAGGACTACGCCTCGCAGGTCCACTGGGGAGACCCCTTTCTCAATGACCTATGGGGCTGAAGCTGTTATACCTCTCGGGACTGGATTCCCGACGTACAGAACTAGCTTTTTTAACCCAGCCGACAACGATGGGCAGCTAAAGAAGAGTTTGGATCTGGTTGAAGAGCGAAGGGAAAACGCAATGGTCCGACTGGCGCATTACCAGCAGAAGCTCAAACAGGGCTATGACGCCAACGTGAGGGTGAGACCCCTCGAGCCTGGTGATCTGGTCCTAAGGAAGGTGGTAGGTAACGCAAAGAATCCAGCATGGGGAAAACTGGGACCGAATTGGGAAGGTCCATATCGCATCACATCAACGGCTGGCATTAGAGCATACTTCCTAGAAGGCCTGGATAATCATGTAGTGCCCAGGCCATGGAATGTAAATAACCTCAAAAGGTATTACTATTAAATGAATTCTTCTCAGTCATGATTGCATTTTTGTTATGATAGGTTCTCTAAGTGTTTAAACTTAAATCCCATCATGCCTGTAGTCCTTGGACCAGATGATTTGGGTTAGTTAACACTCCTTTACGCTTCTCTAAGTGTTTAAACTTAAATCCTATCATGCCTGTAGTCCTCGGACCAGATGATTTGGGTTAGTTAACACTCCTTTACGGTTCTCTAAGTGTTTAAACTTAAATCCCATCATGCCTGTAGTCCTCGGACCAGATGATTTGGGTTAGTTAACACTCCTTTACGCTTCTCTAAGTGTTTAAACTTAAATCCTATCATGCCTGTAGTCCTCGGACCAGATGATTTGGGTTAGTTAACACTCCTTTACGCTTCTCTAAGTGTTTAAACTTAAATCCGGTCATGCCTGTAGTCCTCGGACCAGATGATTTGGGTTAGTTAACACTCCTTTACGGTTCTCTAAGTGTTTAAACTTAAATCCCGTCATGCCTGTAGTCCTTGGACCAGATGATTTGGGTTAGTTAACACTCCTTTACGCTTCTCTAAGTGTTTAAACTTAAATCCTATCATGCCTGTAGTCCTCGGACCAGATGATTTGGGTTAGTTAACACTCCTTTACGCTTTTCTAAGTGTTTAAACTTAAATCCTGTCATGCCTGTAGTCCTCGGACCAGATGATTTGGGTTAGTTAACACTCCTTTACGCTTCTCTAAGTGTTTAAACTTAAATCCTGTCATGCCTGTAGTCCTCGGACCAGATGATTTGGGTTAGTTAACACTCCTTTACGCTTCTCTAAGTGTTTAAACTTAAATCCTGTCATGCCTGTAGTCCTCGGACCAGATGATTTGGGTTAGTTGACACTCCTTTACGTTTCTCTAAGTGTTTAAACTTAAATCCTATCATGCCTGTAGTCCTCGGACCAGATGATTTGGGTTAGTTGACACTCCTTTACGCTTCTCTAAGTGTTTAAACTTAAATCCTATCATGCCTGTAGTCCTCGGACCAGATGATTTGGGTTAGTTGACACTCCTTTACGCTTCTCTAAGTGTTTAAACTTAAATCCTATCATGCCTGTAGTCCTCGGACCAGATGATTTGGGTTAGTTAACTCTCCTTTACGCTCCTTTACAATTCTCACAAGTATTTAACCTTAAATTCAATCACGCCTGCAGCCCTCGGATCAATTGATTTGGTTTGGTGGGCACGCTCGCGTTACTAGTCTAATCTGGCGTTTGGCGGAACAAGTAGATTTAAACAACATTGCGTCAGTTCTTATTGCTATAATTCTTTGTTTTAGCCGCGTATAGAAGATTAACATGTTTCTGACTTATTCTTAATGACCAATCTGACAAATACTACAAAAGCAATAGGTGACAAAAATAAACTATTTCATTCATTGAAAGACGATTTCATTACAAAAATGGCAAAAAAATTATCCGAGCGATTACAGGAACTGAAAGTCCTAAGCTCTATCTTGAGGCGCTGGGTTAAGCTCTGGCGGATCGCCCGCCTCTCCGGTCTGAGGAGGGGCCTGGCTCGTCTCAGTTATGGCTGGGGGATCCTGACCGGCCGAGGGCGTTTCCAAGTTTTCAGGCACATCACATATATCAGGATCGTAGTAGGTGCTTCCAGGTTGCCTTAGTGCTGACTCTGCAGGGACTCCAGCTGCGTCGAGGCATTTGCTCCACGTAATGTCGCAGTAATCCCTGCAGACCTTGGCAAACTCCTCGGTCAGCCTCACTTGGGTCTCTTGCACCCCCAGCATATAAGAGGCCTGCTTCTCAGCCTCAACTGCTTCCTTGGCCAACTGAGCGTCCTCCTTGGCCAATCTGGCAGTATCCCTGGCCTTGTTTAGCTCGGCCCGCAACTCTGTCACCAACACCCTCTCTGTTTCTAGATTGGTCTGGGTAACGAATAGTTGCTGCCGCTGGTCCTCGGCCTGCTTCTCGGCATTCTTCAGGCCTGCCTCTACGTTTCTCCTCGCTTTCACCTCCTCCTTCAGTTCTTCGGAGACGCGGGCGTGGTCGTCCTTCGCCCTGCCCAATGCCTTTTTCGCCTCCTCCCTGGAACGAGCCTCAGCTTGCACTTTAATGTGCTTATCCTTGACCCATTCTTCGGCTACAAAAATTTGCTGGGCGATCTGCATGGCAAACAAAAATTCTTTGCGTTAAGTCATGAAAGCACACGAAGGTTACAAGATAATTACTTATCTCACCATGCCTAAATCCCTTTTTAGGGACAGAAAGAGCTCCTGTTCGGTGAAGCGCCGATAGGAGTCCATGTCCTTCGGGAGGAGAAGAGGCTGCTCCAACGCTTCTGCTATGCGCCCTGCTTTCCCCCCAGCGTAGTTTCGCAGGGACGCATCGTGCGGGATGGCGGCGCCATCCAAGGTGAGCTTCGGAGACCAATCCCGAGTTTTTCGCCGCACGTCCGCGACCAAATTCTCTTCTCGGCTCTCCGTAGAAGACGCCCGCTTGCTCCTATTATCATGGGTCTTTTTCTGCTGCTTTGGGCCCTTCGGAGGGACCACTTCCCCCTCCTCAACATCGGTCACCTCTGTCACCGCCCTTTTCTTCTTCAGATCGGGTAGCGCCTTTAGCCCAAGATCTTTTGGGACTGGAGGGGGAGGCGGCGGCGGTGGAAGATTGGCCTTGGGCTGGGAAGTGCCAGTGCCTTTGGCCACATCCGGTGTCTTCCGGTTTTTCAGCAAGTTCGATAAACTCTGCATGTCTTCCTCCTCGGAATCGTCTGGCAGAGCTAGATGTAGCAGCGGAGCAGCCGAGTGCCTATCCAACACCTCTTCGGCGGCCAAAATTTCAACTTCCCCAGAAGTTTCCTCTTCGAACTTAAACTGGTCGATCTGCTGATCGAGCGAAGGGGTAGAAGAAGCTCCTTCCTCCTCTGCTACCGGTTCAAGGGGAACTTGTTGAACGGGCTGGACGAGCACTGGTATACCTTGCGGATTAGGATGGGGCACCGGTGCGAGGTCGAAGGGGGCTAGAAAGTTCCTCCGTGCCACGTCAACGCGGTTTATGCGGCGATCCCCGAGTGTTATTGCGTTGCCTCTCGGCTGGAGCTCAGACTTCGGAGTGTAGCCGAGGATGAGGGGAACAGACCTGAGCTGTCCGTCTTCACTCACGAAAATCTCCGACCGAAGAAGGTAGTTCAAGGCCGTTGTGTTCGTAAGACTCAGCCGAGGGGTTACGTACCGTCTATCTGTAAACATGGCAGTAGAACTGTCAGACGATTGCAATGTGGCGAAAGGAAGTCCGAATAGCTAGAAGCAAAAATGTTTAAAAAAAAAACTCAAGGGGGAATGTCCCACCTAGCGCTCCTGGCGTGGTAGGGCAATGAATCCCATCATGCCAGGCACCCGAGACGATCAGATAATCGTCCTTCATCCCTTTGTTGGACTTGGGAAGACCGGAGAGGAGTCTGACGACATCGGATCGGGATCTTAAATAGTATCCCGCCCCTTCTTTGGTACGACATTCGTACATATGTACCACATCGTGCCAGGTTAATCCCAAGCCTAAATGGCGGTTTAGGTCGTCAACTGCACCTAAGATTCTAAATGTGTTGGGTGCGCACTGGTCAGGACTAAGCCTATGGGCGGTAAGGTAACTTCTGGTGACTGGACCCATGGGAATGGTCATCCCTCCCTCCAGGAAGGCGATAATGGGGATTATCACCTCACCCTCCTCTCGGGCCAGTAATAACCCCTCCGTGGAGCAATACCTCAAGCCCACCTCCCGAGGAATGCGATACGTCTCCCTAAACTCCTCTATCTGGGAAGGGCTATCTACTAGATATTCGAATCTACCCATTGTTAACAAGGTTAACGCGAGGGAAACGCAGAACGGCGACTGAAGAGAATCTACCAGTAGCCGAAGAGGCAGCCTGAATAGATTTCAAAAATCTCGAAGAAGGGAACTTACGTCGGACTGTATCAAAGAATGTCTTCTGGCCTTGTGGGGAAAGCGCAGCGGATTCTGGAAGGAGTTGAAGCGGATGACGGGAAGAGTTCTGAGATTCTGAACGCTTGAGTTCGCCTGGGAGTTCTGAAGTTTGCAAGATGAGGAGACAACCTTCCCTAGGACTTTATATAGTGGCAGATAAAGTGGTGGAACTTACCCCGCCCAAAATTTTGAGGAGAATCTCGTCCGTTGATTTGAAATGGACCGCTAGATTTCAGGGACAAGACGCCGCCTGGAGCAATTAATGATGCCTCGGAAACGGCGCGATATCAGCGGTTATAAAGAAGGCACCCAAACTCATGCGCGCACACGTGTGGAGTCAAAGTTCAGTGCCCTCATTTGTCAAAGATCAAAACCCCACTTTTTCTCTTCGGATGCGAGGTAAAAAGTGAAGTTTTGAGGGGCTATTGTGGGGAGAAGGCCCAAACGCCATAGATGGGGCCTAAGGCCCAGTTCAGATACGACTCTCTGTCCGAAGAGGGTAAAAATACCAATGCTTTGCCATCCTGGTGGAGGTACAATCCATAAGGGACAGACGCACCATCTGAAGATAATCTAGTTGGTCCGAAGGGACCTTACCCAACGGGGCTGCCCAGAACTTAATCGAATAAATATGCCGAAGAGCTTCATGCCAGAGCTGAGCTTCAGGCACGCCCAAAGGCATAGCTACCATGAAATATCTTACCAATAAAGCTGCCACCGCCACATTTAATGCACTGCAACAACTTTCCTGGTCGCATTTATGTGGAGAAGACACCTGAACAGTGTATCCTCACCCACCACCACTCACTGGGGGTTAGAGCAAACGGCTGATGTGACTGGTACTCAAGTGGGCGTCTAGATGAAGGGCAAGTGTGCGGTGGAGATGAAAAGAGAGGGTATATATAAAGGAAGCGAGACTCACAGAGAAAGGGAGAGAAAAAATTGTATTCACTAAGTTTCCTAATATAAAAGCTCTTCGGACCGAAGAAATTATTTTTAACACTAGTCTAAATCTTCTTTACTCTGGTCAGTCACCATGGACCGTTGCTAAATCCAAACCCAGCACAGTTGTTTAACCCATACTCTACAAATTTATTGTTGGGAGTTCGTTGGGCTCACAACACAGAGTTGGTACCTGGCCCAACTAATTTAGACCCTACATATATATATATATATATATATATATATATATAATATTATATAATTAATAAATTTTTTTAAATAACCAGTTTTTCCTATCCTATATAAAAGCCAATTAGTTCACACAAATCCTAATAAATTACTATTGTTGTTTAGTTATTAGTGTTGTTTGCCTTAAAGAAATTATATTGATATGAATCTTTAGGTTTTTTAAATATATTAATATTTATATTTTTTCTACTCAATTTAATAATAATAATAATAATAATAATAAAAATTTGTTAAACCCATGGGTTCGACCCAACCCAACCCGACCCATGCACACCCCTACACAAGTTGTCTAACGACGAAGTCAAATGGTTGAAAACTCAAAAAAAAATTTGGGCAATGATGCAGCCAGTGAACAAAAACACGCTAAGATAAACGTAGGCCTTGGCCCCAAAAGTCTAAAAAAAAAAAAGGTAAAAGAAGACATATCCACGCTAACCGGGCAAAATCAGAAATTTTCTAGGATAATATTATATATACAAAATTCAAAAAATAGAAAAAAACTACCGGAATTAGATGTCCAAAAACAAGTAGAAATGTAACTTGTGTCTGTTAAGAAAGAAAAATTAATAAATTAGAGAATTAAGTGATGGAAACAGAATTATCGTGCAGTCAAACGGATATTGAGGTATGGGTCCTACAATTTTTGAGTTATGAGTTATGAAAATTAAGAATTGAGTTATGGAAACAAGCTATCAAAACAGCCTCTAAGGGCCCATTTGGTAGATGTATTTAAAAATTAAAAATTGTTGTCTAAAAACTTTTGTAGAAATACGTGTGAGTAAAAAAGTGTGTAAAAATAAGTAAACTATTGTTTAAAAACTGAAAATTATTGTTTGAAAATACTCACCAAACACTCCTTAAATCTCTCTATTTTTTTTTTCTCTTTAGCTCTCACTCACACAATTCTTAAAGACTGCACCTGTCCTCACACTTTGGAAGTTCACTTCTTTTCCTCACATCACACTCTTTACATCAAGTCATGATAAATGCAAGCCAACTTTATCTTGACTTTGCTTCGACCAATTTCTTTTCTTTAGCTCTTCTTTAGAGCATCCACATCAATTCTTCTAAATTTGTTATCTATTTTACAAGAAAAAACCTTTTCTTTCTATTTTACACTATCACTTTTACAAAACACCCACATCAGTTTATCTATTTTACAAGATATTTCAATAAAATATTAATTGTTCTCAATTTTTTTATTATTTTTCTCAACTGTTTTACTATAGACGCGCGCCCTCTCTCTCTCTCTCTTTTCTGAACAGATCACCTCTCTCTCTCTCTCTCAAAAACTACCAACCCAGATCACGCTCCACGCTTCACCGGCTGACCCATGAGCTCCGATCAAGCGAGACCCACGAGCTCTGGCGACCCAAATCCTTTCTTCACCGACAGATCCACGCTCCACAAGCACCGATCCACGCTCCACGCTTCACTAGCCGACCCACGAGCTCCGGCGACCCAGATCGTTCCGATAAGCACCGATCTCTCTTTGTTGTTTGTCCGTTTGGGTTTGTTTGTGTATGGGTTTGTTTGGGTTAATTTTCAGTTGATTCTGGCACGCTGGTTGTTGTAATGGTTGGGGAAGAGAGGTAGTTTGAGAGAGGAGAGAGAAAGAGAGAGCGCAGCATCTGAGAGAGAGGAAGGTGAGAGTCAGTTAGAGAGGAGAGAGAACAAACTATTAAAAAACTAAATACACGAGCTACAGCGCCCGTGTAAATGTGTATTTTACACAAGTATACACGATTTTAAAAGGATTTATGTGGAGTGTTTTTTGGTTCAAAATATATATTTTACACATTTATAAAAGAACTGATGTGAATGATCTTAGCTGAATAACTCTGGCCTTTTACTTCTTTTTTTTTCATTTTTCATTTTTCCTTCAGCGTGTTAGACACGCCTTGCATAAGTTTTGCATTAAACCAAAAACCCATTTTGCGGGCCTTGAGAAGACAAGCTCATAAATGAGATTTGATAAGATTGGCAAGCAAGTGGGCTGGACCCACTAGGTGCCACGCACCCAACACTTACCAGTGCACTCACTTCATTTTCTTTTAACTAGCACTCACTTTATATTATTTTAACTAATCAGCCTAAACAGCAATGGCATCCTCCAAAATGAGCTTGAAACTTTTCATAGTAAAAAAAAGTAATCAAGTTCTCTTCGCCGAAGCAGGCAAGGAATTTATCGACTTCCTCTTTAACTTTCTCGCCCTGCCGATCGGAACTCTCGTTCCACTTCTTAATCGGGAAGTATTAAGCAGCTTCTAAAACATTTACCAAAGCATTCCAAATTTTGGAGACGCTTAACTTCAACCAAATTTTATCAAAGACACTCTCCTGAAGCCCAAAGTTTACGTCCCTGGTGGTTGTTCAGACACCCTCCAACTGCCAAACGTGGAATTATCAATACCAAGGAAATATACGTGTTGTAATAAAAGTCGCAGGTACGCATCGTCAATATTCTCCTTTGTTCAGCGAGGGTACGTGAAAGACTCAGTTACGTACATGATGATGGAGGATCTAGAGGCGAGACCGTTATCCCCGATTGTGTATTATCAATATCAAATTTGTCTATTCCATTGTTATTATTTTTTTTAGCAAATGATTTGAGATGCAAAATTGAACAAGAAAAACTCTATTATTTTGACTGAGAAAAAAATGTCAATGTCCACGCCATAATTTTATGTGATATATTAGCTACTCTAAACTAGCTATGATTAAAAGACCACTTATATCACTGATAGTACACTCATTCTCAGTTATAAAGAGCGTATTATAATTATAATTGTCAACAATGGAAAGAACAGAAATTATTACGTAAAAAGAATGGGTACCGTGATAAAAAATTTAAGAAAAGAATGATTATAGTATAACATACCACACCCATGCTCAAATTGACCACTTTTTCCTCAAGAGCCCCCATGTCCTTGACATTAAACTTGTTAAGAATAGTGCCGATAGACACAATCGAGGACAACGGTCTCACCTCTAGATCGTCCATCACCATGTCCGTAATCGACTCTTTCATTTACCCTCGCTGAACAGAGGAGGGTATTGATGATGCGTACCTGTGACTTTTATTACAACACATATATTTCCTTGGTGTTGATAATTCCACGTTTGGCAGTTGGAGAGAGTCTGAACAACCACCAGGGACGTAAACTTTGGGCTTCAGGACCTCGATTGTTCAAAACCTACCATTCTTACTCAAAAACATACTGTTGTATATACTCTCTTTCGTCTTGATCCACTCACTCGTAACAAACAGACTCAAATCCCTTATTGGTGAAAGTGTCATTTTTCTCTTTATATAGTAACTATTTTGCTTGTTCATCTGGTTTATTTTTAGGGTTTGAAATTGCTCAAGACTTCTTTGCATTCGAATAGTGTTCTAACCGATGTTTTCCTCACGATGTTGAAGGATTAAGTCAAGATGGAGAATTAAATATCAATTTTCTGAATTCTGTGGGACTGCCAGATTTTTGTAGTTTTGTTTTGTTGCAGAAATGATCTTAATGTCGAATTTTGTTTGGCAATGTAATGGACAATGTGCTTACTCCTCTCTCTTCCCCTTGTGTTTGTTAGCCAATTTATATGCTCAACTTCTTTTGGTGAAAAATGTTGCTCTATTTTTTTTCTTAAAGAAAAAATGCAGTTTTGAAAGCAATTCGGGAATGATCTTGATCAACATATTCAAATCGTGTGTAAAATATATCATTTAAAAAAAATAATTTTCACTTGCTACAATTATCGATAAGATCGGCTCTGGAGGGGGAAAAAACCCCTTGCAAGTAAAACATCTTTAAGTTGTAACTTACTAAAAAATTAAATTAGATTTTAGTTATATAATTATATTCCTATTATTCTGTTCCAAGTGTTCTTCTAATTCTACTCTTATTATTTGATATCAAGTGTTTTTAGATTAAAAATGGTTAAATTTTGTATCAAGAGTCATTTTATCTCTAATTTTTTGTCACATGCTTTTCCATAATAATAAATCTCACTTACAAAAACATTTATAAAAAAGACTCAATTATAATTTATTATACTTCTTTGTAATATATAATTTGAATATGTAATACTTCTAACCAACTTATATTGTAACTTTTTTTAGTCAACCTGAAACTACTTATAACACATTTTATTTAAAATTAATTCCAATAACCATTTAAATTAAACCATGTTTTTTTAGTGAAATTTTACTATTTGATTAAATATAAATTTCAATTGAAAGTTTTCTCATTTACTTTAAATAAAAAATTATTCATTTTGAATATACTTCCATGATATATATCCATAGTCTTCAATGATAAATTGTATATTTATTATAAAGTTCACCAATTAATCCAATAGGTCAAGAATCTAGATTAAATGTATTGAAAAATAAATTTGACACGGGAAAAACCACAAAGGCAAAACTTCACTGGTGAATTTAAGGGCACTACTCCTGAGAACCGTAATGAGTGTATATTAATTTACTTTGTGGCAATATATATGGATCCATTTATAGGCATAAACAAAACATGTTACTAATATTTCCACGTAACACTTTGTGGCAATATATATCAATCCAAATTCCAAGAATGAAGTAAAAAAAATTAAAATTAAACTACAAAACATTTGCACAAAAATAACATTTTGTATTTTAGGAGATAGGTACAATAATCCAAATTCCAAGAATAAGTAAAAAAAATAAAAATTAAACTACAAAACATTCGCACAAAAATAACATTTTGTATTTTAGGAGATAGGTACAATAATCAGGGTCTTAAACAGGTTTGGTATACTACCAACCTTACAAAAATGAAAAATAACCGTGACAAAATTAGTGCCACCTTGTACAACCTCTCACTCTTTCTAACCCTCTTATTTCTCATTAGCTTCTACATAAAGCTCATGAGCTTCTCTTTTCCTCTGGTTAGATCTGTCTTCCATTTCCCTAGTTGTTATTTCTCTCTCAATTGTAAGCTTCAGTTCATTTTCAAGCATACTTATCTTTTCACGGACAAGTGGGGCAGTTTTGCTCCTAGAAATTTCATTATCCACCCATTGAAAGAAGCCACATTTAGGGCCAACTTGATCATTACAATTACAGTAATTAATTTCACAATTCACAATTAATCACAACTAATAATTCAATTCAATTCAAATCAAATACAACAATGGAATTGTTTTTTACATTAAATTGACTACAACCGAGGAATTTTCTTCCATAGTTACCAACTTTTCGATTTGTTTATAGGACATAATTCTCATGGGTATATAAATGACCATCTTCGGTACGGTAGAAACCACTAGTTGTAGAGCCATTGCCAGTTGACGAAGACATAGCATAAATTTGTTACAAGCTTGTAGACCAACAAATCTGTTAGAAGTTGCATGGATAAAATTTTCAGGATGTATTTGAAGGAAGGATAATCCTATGAGATAGGCTTGCATATGAAAAAGTATCATCTAAAACAAGTTCCCTCAGTGATACAAGTACAAGATAAATAAACCTATGGTCATGCAGCCCTACATTGATGAAGGAAGCCTAATCATATGGTCCAGTAGCACCACATTGACGAATACAAAAAAAAAAAAAAAAAAAACATAGATTTGCATGTAAACCGTCCATGCCAAAACCCATTTTCGAAAAGAAAATTTAAAACCCTAGGTTTCAAAAAATTAAAGGGATCTACTTGAACAGAGCATATGAAAACCAAAACTTGAAGCTCACAAAGTCAGGAGCTAACCCAATCAAGAGAAAACAAATGGATCAAGTACTAAAAATCAAAAATACGATTTGCAACAGATGAACCCAGAATCTGTGCTAGTTCTTCCTCGGTTTACTTGCATGATCAAAACCCAAATGGTTCTTGGTCCACTATCTCAAGAACATTGCGGGTCCGTTTAAATTGAACTTATTGTTGCTGAAACTGAAAACTGAAAACTGAAAACTGAAACCACTGTAGTAAAATAATTTTTAAATGTGTGAATAGTGTCGTGGGACCCATTTTTAATATTTTTTTATTGTCTGAACAGTGCATAAACAGTGCATGCACTATTCATGCACAGTATTTTTTTGTCTCCCAAAGTCAAACAATCCGGCCAAAAAAAAAAAAAAAAAAAAAAAGGGAAAACGCGTTTCAGCAAACGCGGGCAAACGCGGACGCCGAATCCAAACTGCACCTGCATTGTAGAATCTAGGATCTTAGTTTGGTGAGCAAGTTGGACGGGAGTGAGGAGTGTTTTGATCTGTTTTGGCTTTTATTTTTGATAAATTATGTGTTAGAGTAACGTCTGAAAGGGAGGTGGGTTACGAAATAGTAACAGAGTGAAGCACAGATGGATAAAGTGTAAAAAATAAAACCACAGTTGGGTAAGTTAAATTTGAGGCAAACCACATGTGGATAATCTATAATTTTCCCAAATTTCAAAGTTTCACAGAGGATTTTAGGGCGGAAAAAGCAAATAAAGTAATATAAAAATAATATTCTATGACACAAAGTATTAATCTAACAAAACAGAGATGTACATAAGAATAAAAAATCAATATATTTTAATGACATCCATTACCTCTTAGCTTCCCTCTAGCATTTACTCTGTCGGTAAAAACTCTAGATTCTTCATAATATTACACACACACACACACAAAACTATGGTGCGCGCAGAATAGTTTAACAAAATTTAAATATATACTTAAAAAAATAATTGCTTTTTATTTTTTGATGAGAAGAAATAATCGCTTGGAAACGAATGAAGCTTGACCTTCTACTCATAACAATGGAAATCTTGAGATGGAATAATTCAACTTAACATAAAACAAAGCTTGAGATAACTCAGAAACTTCAATTAAATTTAAACACAAATAATAATAAAAATATCTCCAAACAAAGAATAAATCTAGGTGGAATCAAAGCGAAAGAACACCTGGGCAGTAAGGATAAAGAAATACAGCCCATGGTTACTCTCGCCATATAGGAGAATCAGAACTTACATATTTTAAGCGGTTTTAGATTCAGCTGTTGTGCTTTTTCATATTTTTCTTGGTCCAGAAAGGACCTGGTTGGTTCGTCAAATTGAGAGACAAGCGAGAGGTAGATTAAAAAAAATAAGAAATAAGTTTCAAGGCTAGTTTATGAATGAATCTTGTTTCTTTCATAGATCCCGACTTTTAATATTTCTATCCAATTTTTCAGTTGTGAATTACCTTCTTTTTTCATACAAATTAATTGTGTTGACCTTAAACATTCAAGGAGCTTGGATCTTTTGGTGTTTTTGTCCCCGCAATAATTTTAGTTTTTTTTTTTTTTTTTTTAATAAATTTTTTCTAGTGAAAGGAAGACACATACAATTTGATCATATTATCTATACTATTATTTAAGAGGTTCCTGTTTGGACCGAATTTTTTTTATTCCAAAATACCCCTACACCCCCTGGTTTAAGTAGAGACAAAACTAAAGAATAGTTTGGTAAAAATACATGTCTAACTTGCACTAAAACATTGTCTACAAAATAGGACTACTCTCATGAAAATTTTCAAATCACTTTATCCATTTATAAAAAATTAAAATTAAAATTCAAACAAACACACTTCTCTTTATAAAAACACATTTGTCGTATTGATAAAAAAATAAAAAAAAAACACATCTACTGTTATTGAAAAAAAAAAAAAAAACCAGCCATACACCTACGTTTTAGTCACCCAAACAACTTCAAACTTCTACCCAACAAATTTAAATCTCCTCGAAAAGTGTGCTCAGAGGCTCTGAAAAAATTATTTCACCCATAAAAGCATAAGTCATAACACTCATCACATCCTTATGTATTTCTATTTATTCCACCCACAAAAATAGAAGATCATGTGCGTGCTCAGAAGCTAGTTATCTTCGTGCATGTAAAAAAAAAAATGAGTCAACATGTATACTGTCACGCCCCAAACCCGATACCCGGATTTATGACCATGACCGGCATGCTAATATCAAGTTTAAACATGATATTAACAAGAACCAACTTAACTTTTTCAAAACTTTTAAAAAGCTTCCCTCTTTCTTTTCATTCATGTTTCTTTACCTAAATGATATAATTTTTCACTTGATATTCAGAGCATCTACACCGTACTCAAAATATAATATAATACACCAGTCATTCAATTTTCACACTTTCACATAATACATCTCTTAATACTTTATGGTACACAACTTTCATTAAATCCTAAAATACACAAAACTATAAAGCTAAAACATCAAATTGCTAATTTGGGATCTATACTTTTAAAACTAAAACTAGCTCCTTCCAAAACTCGACTAAGGCTCCCTCTGTTGGTACACAATTTGCTTTCTGTTTGTCAACTTTATGAATTAGGCGTAGATCTTCTATTTACTAATCATGGTGTGGATGTGCAGGATCCCCAGACGGGTCAAGTGCTTGGGATAGGCCGTAAGGTTGGTCGCATGTTTGAGGTTCATGACTTGAAGATTCCTTCACAAGTTGTTTCTGCAGCTGCTACCACTGCCACCTCCTCACCTGATCTATGGCATGCTCGTCTTGGTCATCCATCCTTATTTCGTCTTCAGTTGTTAGCTTCTCAAGGTCATTTAGGTTCAGTTCAGTTTCAAAAATTTGATTGTACTTCCTGTCATTTTGGCAAACAAACAAAATTGCCCTTTAATAATAGTGACTCATTTTCTTCTGTACTTTTTGATCTTATACATTCTGATATTTGGGGTCCTGTACCTGTTCCCACTGAGGGGGGGATCTAGATATTTTGTCATATTTGTGGATGATTTTTCTCGATATACTTGGATTTATCTGCTTCACCATAAGTCTGAACTTGTGTTTATTTACCAAACATTTCATAAAATGATTGAAACACAGTTCAATCGCATCGTCAAAGTTTTTCGATCAGATAATGCTCAAGAATATAATGATAAATCCTTCCTATCCTTTTTAGACAATCATGGTACCCTTACTCAGCGGTCTTGTCCTTACACCTCTCAACAAAATGGTCGTGCAGAATGAAAACATTGTCACATTCTTGATGTTGTCCTCACCCTTCTCATTTCTGCCTCTCTTCTTAAGCGCTTTTGGGGTGAGGTCGCACTCACTGCTATATACACCATTAATCATATTCCTTCACCAACTACACACAGCAAATCACCGTTTGAGCTTCTCTATGGTCAAACTCCTGATTACTTCTCTCTTCGGGTTTTTGGTTGTGCTTACTTTATCTCTCTTCCTCCCCATAAATGAACAAAGCTCCAACCTCGTGCTCGTCTCTGTTGTTTCCTTGGTTATGGTGTATCTCAAAAGGGATTTCACTGCTATGATCCCATTTCTCATCGTCTTTGTGTCTCCCGTCATGTTGAGTTTTGGGAACATCGTCCTTTCACGAGTCTTCAGCAGTTTCCTGCGTCCTCTTCTTCTGAGTCTCCCATTTTTACTGATCTTTTCCTCCTTCTTTATCCTGAACTTGTGGAGGATTCTTCAACATCAGCTGCCTCTCCAGACAACTCATCTCTGGTTCTGTCCCTGGCATATGACCTGCCTGTCTTGGATCATATGGCACCACCCTCTCCTGAGTCTCCTGATGGTCTTGAACTTCGTCGTTTTACTCGGGTAAGCATTCATCCCCCTTATCTCTCTGATTATCACTGCTATTTTGCCCTTGCCACCCTCTATGAACTTCACACCTATCGTGAGGCCCACACTGACCCTCTTTGGCAGCAAGTTATGAATGATGAACTAGATGCCCTTCATAAGAATCACACTTAGGATATGGTTGATTTGCCTCCTGGTCAGTTTGTAGTAGGTCGTAGGTGGGTTTACAAGATCAAGACCAAGGCTGATGGATCTGTTGAACGATACAAGGCTCGCCTAGTTGCCAAAGGCTTTACCCAGGAGTATGGCATTGACTATGAGGAAACATTTGCTCCTGTTGCTCGTCTTACATCTGTCAAATGTCTCATTGCTGTGGCTGCTGTTCGCCGTTGGCCTCTTTATCAAATGGATGTGAAGAATGCTTTCCTCAATAGAGACCTTTAAGAAGAAGTGTACATGTAACCACCCCCTGACTATCCACACTCAGGCAGTCAAGTTTGTCACCTTCGTCGTGCTCTTTATGGCCTCAAGCAGGCTCCTCGAGCTTGGTTTGAGAAGTTTAGCTCAGTTGTTACTCAGCAAGGTTTCACTTCGAGTTCTCATGACATTGCTCTCTTCGTCCAAAGATCCTCTGCTGGTATCACTCTTATTCTTCTCTATGTTGATGATATGATTATTACTAGAGATGATTCTGCAGGTATCCGCTCTCTTCAGCACTTCCTTAGTCAACATTTTGAGATGAAAGATTTGGGCACTCTCAGCTATTTTCTTGGGCTTAAGGTTACCTCATCCTCTGATGGATACTATCTTTCCCAAGCTAAATATGCTTCTGATCTTCTCTCCAAAGCCGATATCACCGACAACAAGACTGTTTCCACTCCCTTGGAATACAATGCAAAACTCACACCCTTGGATGGTGAACCTATATCTAATGCTACTCGCTATCATCAGTTGGTTGGTAGTCTGATCTATCTCACTGTTACTTGTCCGGATATTTCACATGCCGTGGGTATGGTTAGTAAGTTCATGGATGCCCCTCATTCTGTCCACTATGCTACTGTTCTTCGAATTCTCTGATATGTCAAGGGCACACTTTATCATGGTCTACACTACTCCTCTCGGTCTTCTCTCGAGCTTCATGCTTATTCAGATGCGGACTGGGCAGGTGATCCGACTGATCGATGCTCTATCACAGGTTTCTATTTTCTGTTGGGTACTTCTCTTGTCTCGTGGCGTAGCAAGAAGCAGAATGTTGTTTCCCGTTCCAGTACTGAGGCTGGGTATCGTGCCCTTGCCGACACCACCTGCGAGCTTGTCTGGCTTCGCTGGCTCTTGGCTGACATGGATGCTCCACAGCCCACTGCTACTCCTCTTTATTGTGACAATCGTAGTGCTATATACATTGCTCATAATGATGTCTTCCACGAACGCACCAAGCACATTGAGATCGACTGCCACATCACTAGCCAGCATCTCAAGAAAGGCAATCTCAAGTTGTTTTCCATCTCATCTGCTGACCAGCCTGCTGATATATTCACCAAGTCTCACCTGCCTGGTCGTCTTCGAGATCTTATATCCAAACTCCAGTTGGCTTCCTCCTTGCCACCTCGAGTTTGAGGGGGGATGTTAGTGTATAGATTAGGCTGGATTAGCCCACTGGGCTTAGCCTAGTATATTACTTGTACTGCACTGATATTACTTGTATTGCACATATACCTAGCCTATATAAGGCTCTCTTTTGTACATTGTTTTACACACATTGATATACAGACTATTCAGTCACTCTCTCTCACTTTATATTGTTAACATGAATGAATCTTGTTTCTTTCATAGATCCCGACTTTTAATATTTCTATCCAATTTTTCAGTTGTGAATTACCTTCTTTTTTCATACAAATTAATTGTGTTGACCTTAAACATTCAAGGAGCTTGGATCTTTTGGTGTTTTTGTCCCCGCAATAATTTTAGGTTTTTTTTTTTTTTTAATAAATTTTTTCTAGTGAAAGGAAGACACATACAATTTGATCATATTATCTATACTATTATTTAAGAGGGTTTCCTGTTTGGACCCGATTTTTTTTATTCCAAAATACCCCTACACCTCCTGGTTTAAGTAAAGACAAAACTAAATAATAGTTTGGTAAAAATGCATGTCTAACTTGCACTAAAACATTGTCTACAAAATAGAACTACTCTAATGAAAATTTTCAAATTACTTTATCTATTTATAAAAAATTAAAATTAAAATTCAAACAAACACACTTCTCTTTATAAAAACACATCTGTTGTATTGATAAAAAAAAAAAAAAAAAAAAAAAAAACCAGCCATACACCTACGTTTTAGTCACCCAAACAACTTCAAACTTCTACCCAACAAATTTAAATCTCCTCGAAAAGTGTGCTCAGAGGCTCTGAAAAAATTATTTCACCCACAAAAGCATAAGTCATAACACTTATCACATCCTTATGTATTTCTATTTATTCCACCCACAAAAATAGAAGATCATGCGCTTGCTCAGAAGCTAGTTATCTTCATGCATGTAAAAAAAATATGAGTGAACATGTATATTGTCACGCCCCAAACCTAGTACCCGGATTTATGACCATGACCGACATGCTAATATAAAGTTTAAACATGATATTAACAATAATCAACTTAACTTTTTCAAAACTTTTAAAAAGCTTCCCTCTTTCTTTTCATTCATGTTTCTTTACTTAAATGATATAATTTTTCACTTGATATTCAAAGCATCTACACCGTACTCAAAATATAATATAATACACCAGTCATTCAATTTTCACACTTTCACATAATACATCTCTTAATACTTTAAGGTACACAACTTTCATTAAATCCTAAAATACACAAAACTATAAAGCTAAAACATCAAATTGCTAATTTGGGATCTATACTTTTAAAACTAAAACTAGCTCCTTCCAAAACTCGACTAAGGCTCCCTCTGCTCCAAAATAAAACCTGTTGACTGAAAGAGTGGAAGGGGTGAGCTACATAGCTCAGTAAAAGTAAGATACATGAGAATTTAATAAGGATACATGTAAATCAATTAATTTCATTTTACAAATATTCAGATAGGAGAACATCTTTTCATGCATAGTATTTTATACTATATATAATAATAACTTATACGCTCTTCGTAAGAAAGTAATTGTTCTCCCTTTTCTTATCAGAATAATTTTACCAAAACCTTTCAGATCGAATTTCTTTCATTTCTTACAAAGCCACCATATATATTTTCATTACAAAATAATCATTTTAACTTAAATCAAATAATCGATAACTTTGTCTTAAACTGGAAACGTCTTAAAGAATAATAAAACTTTCCTTCATAACCTTCTTCTCATAAAATATTATAACTTTTATAATCATAAATATTAACGTTTCATTAAGAAAACAGATATCTGATAACTTCTTAACATAAACTTGTACTTTCCTCAAAAGCTTTATTTGTTTATAGCACAACAAAATTTCATAAACTTTTATCTTTAATGAACAGCTTTCTTTTCTTCAAAACCTTTTTTTCTGGCAAAATCTCATTCCTATTTGTATCTGAGACTTTTAAATATGTTGTGTAAGGACTTGATTTGAATTTCTAGCCCAACAGGTAGATGGACTTAGGCCCAAAAAACCCAAAACAATGAATTTGTAGAGAGTGGGTTGGAACACTGGGCTTTAATGAATCAGACAACAAATAAAGTTGTTAGGTTCTAAATGTTTAGAACAATTGGCAAATCGTGAACACAAACTTGTCTAGATATAGATCTTAGAGTCTATAGGATTTATTAGACAATGCTCAAGGTGATTCAAGTCAAGATTCAAGAACATACAAGCTGCAGGAAGAAGACTTCATATTCTGCCTGGTTCGATCGATCGAAGAACAGGCTCGATCGATCGAGAATCGTATCTGCAGAATTTTAAGTTGGCCCAAACAGCAGCTTAAGCCCATTAAGGATTAGGGTTTCAGATCCACTTCTCCCACTATATAAAGGAAACCCTAAGCCACGTTTTTGGGACTTTTGAGAGAGAGATTAGAGTGCCTCTTGTGCCTCCTTTTATTAGGGTTTTGTACCCAAACCTCTCTGAGTCTTTGTTGCTCATATTTGCTGTTTATGTGAATCTCTTGTGAGATCTTTGAGGAGCTTTCCTTCACATAAACTTAGGGTTTTCAAGGTAGAGATTATATCTACATCTTGATGATCAACAAAGTTGCAGCCATTGGAACTTAAAGAAAAACAAGTGAGGAGCTTGTAGCTGATTGAAGGAATACAAAGAAAGAAGTAGTCCGTGGATTCGGAGCCTGCGCGTAGTCGTGTCAGGAAGTTACTACTGGTGTGTAGCATTAGGAAGTCAAGCGGGGAGCTTGTAAGTCCTTTTGTAAGAACTTCAATTCTTTCTTAGTGGATTCCATTTTGCCTTGAGGATCGGTGGGTAAAATCCTCCCCAGGTTTTTCCAGTGTGGTTTCCTGGGGGATCATATCTTGTGTTATTTATTATTCCGCTGCTTTATATGCTTGATATGATTATTTGATTGTTTTAACCTAGAATTGTTTAATTTGACTAAGTAACAACTTGGCTAATTAATCTAGGCTACGCAATCTGGTTGGTTTAAGGGGTCTAAATTTTCATCAAGTGGTATCAGAGCGGGTAGCTCTTCTGTTGTAGATCTTTTGAACTCTGAGCTGATCCTTGACCCCTGTTGTCATGGATAATTTAAAGTGTCTTTCTGATCATATTTCTGTTCATGCTTCTGCTGATTTTGTTGATGCCTGTGATGTTTTGAATAAAAAGGACACTATTGTTTCTGCTGATTTTTTTGATGCTTTTGAAACTCTTCGTAAGGAATTATCTAAATCTTTGAAAATTGCTAAGAAATTTAAAGAAGAGTTAAAATTGGCTAATCTTGAAAAAGAGGAATTGTTTGTTAGATTAGTTGAATCTAATAAAAAGAATGAATTTTTGAGAAATCAAATTTCCTCTCAAGATGAGAAGATGAAAAGCTTGGAACAAGAGTTAGCTGAGTCTAAAGCTAAACTTGAAAATTTAATTAGTACCAAGCCTGTTGATGATAACAGAAGTGTTTCTGTTTCTCTTAAGCCTAAAACTGAGAATGTTTATATCTCTCCTTTCAAGAGGAATAATAAAGAGAAGGCTTATTGTGCTAGGTTAGACAAAGGTAAAAGTTCTGATGTAGACGCTGAAGTTTCTAAACCTAAGTCTAAACCTACTGTTAGAGAGCATAATAAATCTGTTTTTGTGCCTACTTGTCACCGTTGTGGTGTTGTTGGTCATATTAGACCAAATTGTTCTTTGTTGAGGCAAAAACAAAAATCTGAGACTAGACTTGTTGTTAGGAATACTGATGTTCCTAAATTTGTTCCTGTTTGTCACTTTTGTGGTGTCTCCGGTCACATTCGTCCTAATTGTCATAAATTGAAATTTAAGCATTCTGTATGTCAATCTAGAATATGTGATGATATTTCGCCTGCCATAAGTCCATATAAATTGTTTCATATGCTTTTGAAAAATTTGAGCTTGTTGGCTTGTGAAAGGAATTTGCAGGATTTTAGTCTATCTCAGAAGATTGGTGTAATTCCTCAAATGCACTCTGTTTCTCATGGATTTTCACCTACAAAGCCGAAGACTCGTGCTATATGGGTGAGAAAAGATCCTTTAAGGTGAGTGTTGCTGACTTGTCCCTGTTTTAATTCTTTCTATTATTTGTGGACATGTCTTGTTTTTGTTTTTGGTTGTTTTGTTTTTCATTTAAAAAAAAAATCCAAAAACATTGAAAAATTTCAAAAAGACAAAAATATTTTATTTTGTGTCTTGTTTTATTTGTTTTGAGGATTACATGAGTTTTAATATCTCTCTTGATTTAGAACATGCTTGACATTGTGGTGAAACTTGAATAGTTTGTGCTAAGCTATTTTTGATTTTGTGTGAGGATGTACTAGTTTGTACATGTACTCATGGGTTAATTAAGAAATTGATATTTCTTGTTTGTGTACCCTCTATAGCTTAGTAAAGCACTGTCATGCATTGCATTTGCATTGATCATTTAGCACAATGTGTGTTTTTGTTTTTGGTCATAAATATTGTTTCAAAATCTCAACAAGTGGTTATAACGTTTGTTAAAACCAAAAAGATTTTTGTATTTTGTATTATAGATCTTGGATTTATAATCAAGGATTGGTCATATTATTTTTACATAACATGTTTATGTACCTTGTTTAGCTTTGATGAGCTTATTTATTGCACTTTACTAGTTTGAGCTTTGTAATGCATGTTGTGTGGGAAAGATGTGTGTGGTTTTTAATCACTTTGTCTTGATCTTGAAGTCATATGTTTTTTGACTGTCGGACTTGATCCTTTTGAGAAAGGCATAAATAACCATCTCACCACTGTTCACTGGCCAATCATGAACACCTTAGTGCATATCATAAGATTTTGTGCTCGAGAAAGTGTAGCACATGCACAAAAAGAATATAAGGTGTAGCCTCAATTAATTCATTTAATTAAAACTGGTGTGTACTATTAGGCTTGATGCCAATTCACTTAATTCAAACCGGTGTGTACTATTAGGCTTGATGCCATTTCACATAAATAAGAGGCAAAAATGAAAGAAACTTACATGATTGCAAGCTTTTGTTCTAGGAGATGTGGGAGTTATAGGATGTAACTCTTTAGGTGATAGTCTCTTTTAAATTCTATGTGATGAATTTTGTAGACTTTGTGATTGATTTCTATTCACATATCACCTCACATGTATCTCAAGCTTTTACTAGTTGCACACACTACACAAGTTACTCTTTGTTAAACTTGGTACATTATATTGTGTGTGATTTTGTTGTGGCCATCCAAGATTAAAAGTTCCTTGATTTTAATGCAAAATGTGTTTCAAGTTTGAAAATTTTAAAAATATCTTGAGATTTGTGCACAGCATATTTGTTGCTTAAGAAAATTCAATGGGAAAATGATTGAAACTTGTTTTTGAGAAAATTGGGTTTAAAATTTTGGGTTTTTGAAAAAGCATTCCATCTCATACTCATGCATTTTGTATTCATTGTTCAAATGCTTTGAGGAGTTGTTTCAAAATTGGGTTTGCAATTTTTCAAAACTGTGTTTTTCCCCAAAATTCAGTGTGCCTCTGCCCATTTCGATCGATCCAACCGGATTTTCGATCGATCGAAAAAGTGCTCTCAATTGTCTCAAAATGACTGTGTCATTCGACCGATTGAATGTAATTTTTGATCGATCGAAGATCGTGGAAAAGGTTTTTTAAAACTTCAGATCTGAATTGGGGCTTTTATTAAATTGGGTTGAATTTGATGAAATTGGCTTGTTGTTTTGATGAAATTAGGCATTATAATCTATGTGCTGTGTTTTGTAATGCTCAATTCATCAATTTGTTTAAAAATTTCAACAAGTGGTTTTCAATTTTTGGGGTTTTTGGTAGAAATTCCCTGCTCGAGCCAATTTTGTCAATTTGATCTCAATTGAACTTAGTTTTACTGCATTAGAGCATGCATCATGACATATTTTGTCTTGCATCATTTATGTTTAGGATTCACATGCATTGCATTGATTTCTGTATCCATCTTGCAGTTTTGCAGTCATATCTCTCATTGTTTTCACACATAGCATGCATACACTTTGCTACATTGGGTACTCAACTTGATCAAAAAATTGATGGATTAATTTTTGAGCGATGTACTTTCTAGTATATGCCTTTTTTATGTGTGAACTATAGAAAATATTTTTCTTAAGAGATATGATGGATAATCAATGTGCAAATATTTTCTCTACTCATGCAACTGTTTATGGGTCACATAATGCCATGTTTGCATTTTATTGAAAGAGAGAATATTTTTTCTTCATGTGTATCCTCACCTTAGTTTTTAACTTTGCTTTGTGTGTTTTTAACTTTGGTCCTGTTTGGTCCTGTTGGTGAGGATGTTCCTGATCCTGCTGGTGCTGGTGCTGCTGCTGTTTCCCCAACCCCTTTATGTTTCCCCAAAACTGTTTTTCCTACAACTTGTTTTGTTTTTTCCTATTTTTATAGGGGGAGAAAAGTTTTTTTATCCTGTGTTGTTCATAGGGGGAGCTGTCTCTATTTTCTATAGAGTTGAATTGTTTTGTGGTCCCCTTGATTCTCTGTTTTCTCTTATCTTTTGTTGCGTGTGTTGACTGTTTACTCTTTGTATGAGTTGTCTTTGTCAATACGTGACAAAAAGGGGGAGAAATTATTGATTTATGGGAATCATGTTTGTTTTGTTTAAGGGGAGTTTTGAATTTATTTTTGATAGGGGGAGAAAATAAATTTTTGTTGTATCTAACTTAGGGGGAGAGTTAGTTTACTTCTGTTTTTATTTCTGTTTCTTGTTCACTGCTCATTGATTTATACTTATGAGTTATTCATAATATATGTCTTTGTTTTGTGTTTTGTGAAGTCAAGAATTTATTTTGTTGATTTACTGTTTTTCTGTCACACATGCGTTTATGCATTTTGTTTAGTGTTTCAGGAAATATACAGGTTGATTCAGGTTGATTCAATTGAGCTGCTGTCTACACTTGCAACTGATGGATAGTAGTTAGGTTGAATTTGTTGTAATGAGCATTTTATTGTATTGGGTTGTTCTTGTATTTGAGCATTTCATTCTGTATGAAAGTTTTGTCACGAATTGCCAAAGGGGGAGATTGTTAGGTTCTAAATGTTTAGAACAATTGGCAAATCGTGAACACAAACTTGTCTAGATATAGATCTTAGAGTCTATAGGATTTATTAGACAATACTCAAGGTGATTCAAGTCAAGATTCAAGAACATACAAGCTGCAGGAAGAAGACTTCATATTCTGCCTGGTTCGATCGATCGAAGAACAGGCTCGATCGATCGAGAATTGTATCTGCAGAATTTTAAGTTGGCCCAAACAGCAGCTTAAGCCCATTAAGGATTAGGGTTTCAGATCCACTTCTCCCACTATATAAAGGAAACCCTAAGCCACGTTTTTGGGACTTTTGAGAGAGAGATTAGAGTGCCTCTTGTGCCTCCTTTTATTAGGGTTTTGTACCCAAACCTCTCTGAGTCTTTGTTGCTCATATTTGCTGTTTATGTGAATCTCTTGTGAGATCTTTGAGGAGCTTTCCTTCACATAAACTTAGGGTTTTCAAGGTAGAGATTATATCTACATCTTGATGATCAACAAAGTTGCAGCCATTGGAACTTAAAGAAAAACAAGTGAGGAGCTTGTAGCTGATTGAAGGAATACAAAGAAAGAAGTAGTCCGTGGATTCGGAGCCTGCGCGTGGTCGTGTCAGGAAGTTACTACTGGTGTGTAGTATTAGGAAGTCAAGCGGGGAGCTTGTAAGTCCTTTTGTAAGAACTTCAATTCTTTCTTAGTGGATTCCATTTTGCCTTGAGGATCGGTGGGTAAAATCCTCCCCAGGTTTTTCCGGTGTGGTTTCCTGGGTGATCATATCTTGTGTTATTTATTATTCCGCTGCTTTATATGCTTGATATGATTATTTGATTGTTTTAACCTAGAATTGTTTAATTTGACTAAGTAACAACTTGGCTAATTAATCTAGGCTACGCAATCTGGTTGGTTTAAGGGGTCTAAATTTTCAACAAAAGTAAATATTGATGACAAAGGAATGAAGATAACAAATTTACACTTAAAGAAAAATGTCCTCAGCAATGTCCAAGAAGGTTGGTTCTTATGTATTTCTTTCAAGGTTCGATTACAAGTTTGATTCCTAATTGCTATAGTGTTTTTCCTTCTTAATTTTTCGATCTCCCTTTCTCCCGGGGTTCCTTACATTATATATCTCCCTTTTAGTGATCTTAGCCCTCCATTTGTTAATCATCTAATCCACTACTTGAGTGTTTGTCCCATCAAACACCCTCTCTGGCCCTCTATGAGTTGGGATAGCCAAAGCAACACTATTCAGGGGTCTTCTCCACATAAATGCGGCCAGAAAGTTAGCTGCAGAGCATTCAATGTGTTTAGGCCCTATTTCGTACACCATTTTAAATATTTGTTTTCAGTTTTTAAATAACATTACACATATTTCTACACACTTTTTCCCCTATACGTATTTTCAAAAAAACTAAAAACTGTTGTTTAAACACACGTACCAAACGGGCCTTAAGTATTGTTGTTCAGTATTCGATGCTGTGAAAATAAGTTTTTGAGTATTATAGGAATACGTATCAAAAGTATTATTGTTGATTAATCACTGAAAACTGTTTTAGAAAATTTTTTATCAAAAAAAAAAAATTCAACTATTTTTTTTTTACAGCTTTTTCAATTTCTCGTAAAATATTTTCAAAAATGGATGAGGGCACACGTTAACTGGACCTTAAGTAGGACAATGTCATTTTAGTTTGAAAGTGCCGTTGTAAAGTCTAAGCGTAAGAAACACAGTCGTTCCACTTAAGTAAGACTTGTAGGACCTAATGCTGTTGTAAAACCTAAAGGCATCTAGGAAAACTTATAAAACTCAAATTTGACTAAATAACATTAAAAACACCTAAAAATAATTAAAAAAATAATTTTATAATCGTATGCTCTTAGGACACATGTTAGTAAATCATTTAAGGATTTTTTTTTATTATTTTTTTATTTTTATAATTAACGTATGCCCTCAGGGCATATATTAAAAGAACCATAATACAATTTTTTTTTTGAGAAAAAAAAATCTCAAATAGTGAGGTATGTAAAAGGGAAAAATGAGTCAAATAGGAGTAATGAGCTAGACCAATAAATAAAAATACAGAAAAAATAAAAATAAATATAAAAGACATTTTTATTTTTAAGATAATAACGGAGAGATGTAAGTTGTGCTCAAATGATTCTAATATCATGCGGATAGATTCAGCGACAAAGACTGGTGGTGCGATGGATATGGTGGCTGCAAGGAAAACTCGGCCACGACTAGGATTGACAGAACAAGAAACCAGAGAGACAAATTTTAAGAGAAGAGAAGGGCGACACAAGCATGAATCGTCAGTGGCGGTGGCATAGGACTCGGTGGATGCTAGAGAGAGAGACAAAGAGAAAGACTAAAATTGATGCCGCTGAAGTCTAAAGAAAACATACAAGATACTCTCTTGACTCAACAGAAACTAAACTATTAGCTTCTGGTAGTGAACCTCAAATTCAAGAGGGGTTTTCATTAATCCACAAGGAGAAAAAATAAAATTTACTAGAGAAAGAATTTGACAAAAGTTTGTGTTTTTTGATAACAATCTAATTTGCCTCTGACAGCTACAAAACATATACATACTGAGAAAAATGTCTAAAACCTTAATTTGCACTAATTATACGATTAGGTGACAAAATACCAAAAATTACCAAAAATGGTAAAATGAATTAAATGCAGAATCATAAACTACTGAACTAAGGCAATTGAGAATCATAAAATGGCAAAATTAATTACTGACAGTTAAGAATCCATTAGATAGAGACTTGAGAATCTATTGGACTCTACGGCTACCGCATAATTGATTATTGCAGCTACTGCTACAACTACACTGTTAAGGCCTATAAAATAGAAAAGAGCAACTTTATGTCAAATTTAAAGTTAGCTTTCCGTAGCTTGAGCCTAAAGTTGTTTACAATCCTAATAAATATTGGCATTGCATACAATCGTTTTGGCATGACAAGTTCCTAGAATCTCTACTTCGCTTTCTTTCCTTTTTCTCTTCTTGGTTTCTCAACCATGCAGAAGTCAAATCAAATGTTGTTTGGGTGGGAGAAGCCAGTCACACTTGTGAGAACAGTTATACATTAAGTAATATTTTTTTTTTTTGAAACCAGAAACAGTATGAGTTAAATGAGATCTTGGTAGTCATGCTCAAATTATCACACTCTAATTTTAGACCCAACTTTCTTTCTTCTTTTGTTTTTATTATTGTTTTTTTTCAGGAACTTCTTATTTTGTTTCTTGTTGAATACTTTGAATAAATTCTATTGGCCCTTACACTTACAACAGACAATAATAGTGGTTGATAGTGCATTGAACAGACACTGTTGTAACAATTGATTGATTACTGCTACACTTAAGCCATAGCTACACAGCAAATGAAGCCGTAGCGATTGATTATTGCCAATTGAGAATTCATTAAACAGAGACTTGAGAATCTATTAGACTCCATAGCTATTTCATAATTGATTATCGTAGCTACTACTACAACCACATTGTTAAGGTCTATAAAAAAGAAAAGAGCAGATTTATGTCAAAGTTAAAGTTAGCTTTCCATAGCTTAATATGATAATTTATTAATTTCTCTCTCTTAAAGAACTCAAGTTACTTTTTTACTTGTTTTTGGACATATCTAACTCCAATAGTTCCTATTAAAAAAAAAACTCCAATAGTTTTTTTTTCTTTTTGAATTGTGTTAACGGGCACGTTAACCACCCATTCTTCGTATAATATTATCAAAGGAAATTCCTGATTTTGCCCGGTCAACATGGATATGTCTTTTCTTACTTTTTTTTTTTTTTTAAAGACTTTTGGGGCAAAGTCTTACCTTTATCTTAGCGTGTTTCTGTTCACTAGCTGCGTCATTGCCCAAAAGTCCTATATACCCTTCTTCTTCTTTTTTTATTTAAGTTTTTTGGTTTTACTAGTGCGTTTTTTTTTTTTATTTAAATTTTTTTATATCCGGTCTAAATAATGCTATATTTTAGCTATACTAACACTAAAATGATGCTCCAGTAATGGAGCTAAATCTTTTTTATTTTTATCTCCATTGCTACAGTACACATCTATAAATAGATGTGCACTGTTCATAAGAGCTAAAAAAAAATTTATTTTATTCAATTTCTCTCTCCTCTTCCATTAAAAAAATATTTTCTCTTTCTTTCTTTTTCTTTTTCTCTCTCTCTGGCTTCTCTTCTTTCTTCCTCTTTGCTTCTCATTTTTTTTTCTCTCCCTCATCTACTCTCTGCTTCACTGATCTTCATCATCACCGCTCATCCACTTGCTTGGCTTCTCTGGTATCCATCGTGCTGCCAATCTTCATCATCACCACTCACCCACTCGCCTGGCTTCTCCAGTATCCATCATGCTTGGCTTCTCCGGTATCCCAGTCCACACCGACCCACTTGCTAGCGTGGCCCTCGATGGGCCCCATGTACTTCACCGTTCTTCTTGGATCGTTCGCTGAGTGGACTTGTTGGGCCACTCGGAACTCTGGGCTCGACTCAGCCGAGTCATCCTACATTTTCTTCTTCTTCTTTCTTCTCCGATGAAAGCTCTACTGAACATTTATTTCATATTCGTTTTATTTGTTTATTTTTTTCCCGCTATGGTGGTGGTGGTGGTGGGGGTTGTGGCTGTGGTTGATGGTAGAGGTGGTTGTGGTTGGTGTTGTGGATGTTTTTTGGGTAGTGGGATATATTATTTTATTGTGTTGAAAGCTAAAATAGATCTACTGCTGTATCATGTGTGTAGGTAAAATAGATAAAATAACTTTTGGTAGAGCTAAAAAACTAAATTTTTAGCTCCACTATTGTAGATGCTCTTTATCAGCAACTAGCTTCTATCCCCAAAACACAACACATTCAAAAAGTAAAAAGCAACCTAGGGATATGCAAACAACGTGTTTACAATATTGTTACGGACATTCTAGCCTTTTGCCCCTAATTTTTTTTAATTTAGCAATTTGCCCCTATTTTGAAACTATATAGAGATATGCCCCTGTTTCAATACTCGATTACCCTAAAATCGAGTTTCAATGAAATACTCGATTCGTAGAAAATCGAGTTATGCTCGATCAAACTTTAAAAAAAAAAAAAAAAAAAAATTGCATGGAACTCAAGGTTCAGGAAATCGAGTTCCATGCAAAATTTTTTTACAAGTGTAATCGCCCCATATTCAGGGAGACCTATAGCGGCATTTTTGTACGAAAATACCCCTTGGTCCGTCTGGTCAAGAATTTTGACCGAAATGCAATGTTAAGAATTTTGAAGGTTGAGGTTTACTTTGTTGGACATCGGTTTGGTTGTTGGGTTTATGGGTTTGGTTGTTTTATTGGAGATTTGGGTTTGGTTCTTTGTGGGAGATTGATTTTGCAGGAGATCTATATTTTTGTGATTGTTGGGTTTTGTTCTCATTTGAAGATTGCCGTGTGTTTTGCAAGCTTGGTTGCTAAGAAAATGCAAGAAGGGAAACAAAAATATTGATTTTTTAAATTTATGGGCTAGGTTTGCTGAGAAGAAAATGAAGAACATGATTAACAGGGAAGAACACATGTTCTAGATTCTTTATGTTCTTCCCAAAAAAAAGAGAAACAAAATTAATTTAATTTTTTTCTTTTCTTTTTTAAAAAATAAGAAGGTTAGAAATTTTATTATTATTTTATAGATCTGTCAGTTTTCCCATTAGTTTGGTGACGGAATGGTGCTTCAAGGACTTAAATGTTCCGCATTAATTTTTTTTTAGGGACTAAAAGTGGTAAAAATAAAATGTAGGGACTAAAATGGAAAAAAGTCAAAATGTAGGGACTAAAAGGGCATTTTCACCTTTTTTTTTTTTGAAAAAATGCAACTATCAACTATTTTACCCTCTCCTCTCAATTTTTCAAAATTTCCAGTTCGTTTGGTACACCCATTTAACACATGTTTTCAGTTTATAAACAACATTACACGTATTTCTACACACTTTTTCACCTACACGTGTTTCCACACATGTTTTCAAACACATGTTTTCAGTTTTTAAGTGCATGTACCAAACCTATTTGGAACCTCCCATAGGCATGCTCATGACGAGCCCTCAGTCACCTAACCCCGTGTGCTCCACGGCGTGAGGTGGGCCCTGAATGCATCGCCGGGGTGGACCCAAGTTGGCATTTCACATGTACGTGGTATAGCTGGAGCGCGCTCTTGCAAGGCGGAGGGTGTTAATTTCACTCATTGCCACGCAGATCAAGCCTAAGGTGATGATCAAATGCATTATGAAAGTTTTCTTTGGTGCCACTTTTCCTCGAGGCCACACCCACCCGTGCCCAGTGGCGGGGGGTCGATGGTCACAATAGCTGTGTGGTGGGGGGATGCATGCATTCTTGGTTTAGTCCTCACAGCGAACCGGGAATAGCCCAACTTGAGAATCGAGCGCCCTTACGGGTGTCTTCAAATTGTAGTCTGGAGAAGCGTCCTTAGCGGCAGATCAGGCCCAAGTCCCCTAGAAAGGGGTGCTAGAAAGGGTGAAAGCCTCGTCGTGCCGGGACCCTATCGCACCACGAGGCGCTGTCGGCGAGTCGGGTTGTTTGGGAATGCAACCCCAATCAGGAGGTAAATTCCGTCCAAGGCTAAATACGGGCGAGAGACTGATAGCGAACAAGTACCGCGAGGGAAAAATGAAAACGACTTTGAAAAGAAAGTCAAAGAGTGCTTGAAATTGTAGGGAGGGAAGCAGAAGAGGGCCAGCAATATGCCCTGGTCTGATGCAGAACAACGATAGCCGGTCCGCCGATCAACTAGGGTGTGGACCGATATGGATTGTGGCGACGACCTAAGCCCAATTTGTAGTTATGCCCGTGGAGATGTCATTGTTGCGATCGTGGTTGGCAGCGCGCGCCTCACGGCGTGCCTCGACATGTGTGCGAGTTAACGGGCTAGTAAACCCGTAAGGTGCAAGGAAGCTGATTGACGGGATCCCCCTGAGGGCTGCCCCTGCTGACCGACCTTGATCTTCTGAGAAGGGTTCGAGTGAGAGCATACTTGTCGAGACCCGAAAGATGATGAACTATGCCTGAGCTGGGCGAAGCCATAGGAAACTTTTTTGGAGGCCTACAGCGATACTGACATGGAAATCGTTCGCCTGACTTGGGTATAGGGGCAAAAGACTAATCGAAATGTCAAGTAGCTGGTTCCCTCCGAAGTTTCCCTCAAGATAGCTAGAGCCCACGTGCGAGTTTTATCAAGTAAAGCCAATGATTAGAGGCATCGGGGGCTCAACGCCCTCGACCTATAAAAAAAGCTCTTAAATATAAAATCATTCAAATTCTCTCTTCCTCTAATTTTATATAGTGTTAGGTATATGATTATGTATTTGAAGGTTAAGGTTTATTTTGTTGGAGATCGGTTTGGTTGTTGGGTTTATGAGTTTTGTTGTTTTATTAGAGATTTGGGTTTGGTTCTTTGTTGGAGATTGATTTTGCAGGAGATCTGTATTTTTGTGATTGTTGGGTTTTGTTCTCATTTGAAGATTATTGTGCGTTTTGCATGCTTGGTTGCTAAGAAAATGCAAGAAGGGAAACAAAAATATTGATTTTTTAAATTTATGGGCGAGGTTTGCTAAGAAGAAAAGGAAGAACATGATTAATAGCGAAGAACACATGTTCTAGATTCTTCATGTTCTTCCCAAAAAAAAAAAGAGAAACAAAATTAATTTAATTTTTTTCTTTTCTTTTTTAAAAAGTAAGAAGGTTAAAAATTTTATTATTATTTTATTGATCCGTCAATTTTCCCATTAGTTTGGTGACGAAATGGTGCTTCAAGGACTTAAATGTCCCGCGTTAATTGGTTTAGGGACTAAAAATGGTAAAAATAAAATGTAGGGACTAAAAGTGCATTTACGCCATATATTTTTTTCAAAAAATGCTACTATCAACTATTTTACCCTCTCCTCTCAATTTTTCAAAATTTCTAATTTGTTTGGTACACCCATTGAACACATGTTTTCAGTTTTTAAACAACATTACACGTATTTCTACACACTTTTTCACCTACACGTGTTTCCATACTTGTTTTCAGTTTTTAAGCGCATGTACCAAACCTATTTGGGACCTCCCATAGGCATGCTCATGACGAGCCCTTAGGCACCTAACCCCGTGTGCTCCACGGCGCGAGGTGGGCCCTAAATGCATCGCCGAGGTGAACCCCGGTGGGCATTTCACGTGTACGTGGTATAGTTGTGGCGCGCTCTTGCAAGGCAGACGGTGTTAGTTTCACCCATTGCCACACAGAGCAAGCCTAAAGTGATGATCAAAAGCATTGTGAAAGCTTTCTCTGGTGTCACTTTTCCTCAAGGCCACACCCACCCGTGCCCAGTGGCGGGGGGTCGATGGTCTCTGTAGCCATGTGGTGGAGGGATGCATGCATTCTTAATTTAGTCCTCACAGTGAACTGGGAATAGCCCAACTTGAGAATCAGGCGCCCTCACGGGCGTCTCCAAATTGTAGTCTGGAGAAGCGTCCTCAGCTGCGGATCGGGCCCAAGTCCCCTAGAAGGGGGTGCCAGAGAGGGTGAAAGCCCCGTCGTGCCTAAACCCTGTTGCACTATGAGACGCTGTCGGCAAGTCAGGTTGTTTGGGAATGCAACACCAATCGGGCGGTAAATTCTGTCCAAGGCTAAATACAAGCGAGAGACTGATAGCAAACAAGTACCGCAAGGGAAAGATGAAAAAGACTTTGAAAAGAGAGTCAAAGAGTGCTTGAAATTGTCGGGAGGGAAGCGGATGGGGGTCAGCGATGCACCCTCGGTTGGATGTAGAACAGCAACAGCCGGTTCACCGATCAACTAAGGCATGGACCGATGTGGATTGTGGCAGCGACCGAAGCCCGGGTTGTAGTTATGCCCGTGGAGACGTCATTGTCGCGATCGTGGTTGGCAACACACACCTCACGGCGTGCCTCGACATGTGTGCAAGTCAACAGGCCAATAAACCCGTAAGGCGCAAGGAAGCTGATTAGCGGGATCCCCTTGAAGGCTGCCCCCGCCGACTGACCTTGATCTTTTGAGAAGGGTTCGAGTGAGAGCATACTTGTCGAGACCCGAAAGATGGTGAACTATGCCTGAGCTGGGTGAAGCCAGAGGAAACTCTGGTGGAGGCCCATAGTGATATTAACGTGCAAATCATTCGTCTGACTTGGGTATAGGGGCAAAAGACTAATCGAGCAGTCTAGTATCTAGTTCCCTCCGAAGTTTCCCTTAGGATAGCTGGAGCCCACGTGCGAGTTCTATCGGGTACAGCCAATGATTAGAGGCATTAGGGGTGCAACGCCCTCAACCTATAAAAAAAAGACTCATAAATATAAAATCATTCAAATTCTCTCTTCCTCTAATTTTATATATAGTGTTAGATATATGATTATTTTTTATGATTTATTTATATTGGACTCATCGTTTTCTACTCTAAATTGACTCATTTAGCACAAAAATTTAAAAATTTTGATTAGATGGAACACGTGCCATAAAATTAAACTTTAATTGAAATCCAATTTCTACATTGAACTAACTAACTTGGTTCAAAAATTCAAAATTTTTGATTAGATGGGACCCGTGGTGCAAAATTAGACTCTAATTGAATTCCAATTAAAATCTAATTGGATTTTCTCTCAACTTTACTTATATATATATAGATGATTTATAAATTTGAATTTTTTTTTAGTTCTACAAAAAAAAAAAAAAAGACCCATAAATATAAAATCATTCAAAAATGATGTTTTTTATGGGTTACTTATTTTGGACTTCTCGTTTTTTACACTAAATTAACTCATTTGATATAAAAATTAAAAAACTTAGATTAGATGGGACACATGTCACAAAATTAGACTCTAATTGAAATCCAATTTTTACATTGAATTAGCTCACTTGGCACAAAAATTTACAAACTTAGATTATATGGGACACGTGGCGCAAAATTAGACTCTAATTGAATTTTCTCTCAACTTTACCTATTATTATATATAGATATATATATATATATATAGATGATTTATAAATTTGAATTTTTCTTAGTTATATGATTGTGTTTTTTATGGTTTATTATATTGGACTACTCATTTTCTACACTAAATTAACTAATTTGGCACAAAAATTTAAAATTTTAGATTAGATGGGACACGTGGCATAAAATTAAACTTTAATTAAAATTCAATTTTTACACTAAATTAACTCACTGGGCCCAAAATTCTAAAATTTAAATTAGATAAGACACATGGCACAAATGCATACACACGGATACACTTAAAAATGTACAATAAGATGTGTAGGGACACGCTTTGAATCCTAAGCCCAAATGATAATATGATTTAGGCCTAAAGAGCCTGATACAATAAATTTGTAGAGAGTGTGTTAGAAAAATAGGCTCTAATAAGTTGGATAACGGTTATAATGAGTCCAGAAGATAATAAATTAAAAGTAGACTAGATTTATCTAAGTAAAATAGTCCTCGACTCAGTCCGAGAAGATCAATTCTTGTATATATTACTTGAAGTTGGTTACAAATACAATTTTGATTGCTACAGTGTTTCTTCCTCCATTATCCGATCCCTTTCTCTTAGGGTCTCCCTTCTAATTTATACTACTTCCCACTTCTCATCTTTACCCTCCACCTAGTTGGTAGATTGCTTGGGTTGATCCTGGTCCTATCAGCACCCTCCAGAAGTCTTTGAGGGTAGCTGTAAGGCTGAAAAACACTGTTCAAATACCACTTCCTCGTTAATGCGGCGAAGGAGTTAGCTGCAGAGTATTTAATGCGATGGTAGCAGTTTTTCCTTAGATATTTCTGAGCTCCCATCCCCCTTGTACATTCATGATGTATGTCCCTATCACTAAAACTCCCCGAAAGGTCACCTTGAACATTATGATATGCATTTGACCCGTGCTTGGCTTATCCGAGAAGATATCCCTCCTCGGCCTACCTTCCCATTTGTAACCTACTCAAGGGACTCTAAGCTTAACCCACCCACTACTATTTATTCATCCTCATATCACCCTACGTTCTCGGCCAAGTCCCAATGCCTAATATATGATTTGGGCCCCCATCCCCACAAGATGCATAATATAATTTAAATGCAATTGATAGTTATTTTTATATTTTATTAACTCTTTAAAAAATTTTGTAAGGATATTATTAGGTACAAAATATAAAGTGTCTTTTTTTTTTAATTATTGTGAAGCACTTTTTTTTTTTTTATAATTCATTTATTTTAGACTCTTTGGTTTTGTATTTAATAATTCACTTGGATGAATATTTATGATGTGGTCCTACATTTGATTCTAAAATTAAGAAATCAAACTCTTTAAGAATAAATAATTTATGACACATGGTGCAAAATTGGAACTCTAATTTGAAATTCTAATTTGAGTTTTTCTTAACTTTACCTCTTATATATATATATATATATATATATATATTGGGCCTAAAAATATTTAGGGCAATCACCTATTTTTTAATGATAAAATAATTATAAAATTATAAAATCTATGTATAATATTGATTTTTTTCCCCTAGCGGTCACTAACGCAGAGAAGCCAGCACTACAAGAAAAAAGACTTAATTCAACGAAAAAAAGTTGTTGCAATAACAACTAATGTTGTTGTAATAGGTGTTATTGCAACGACAAAAAGTCGATGTAAGCTGTTGTAATAAACTCTAAGGCAATAGATTTATGCAACACTAAATTTTCGTTACAATAAATTCCACATATTGCAACAATTTATTTTGAAAATATCGTTGCAATAGGTTGGATTTTTCTTTTTTTTTAAATTTAAAAATAAATAAATCATTTTTTTAAATATAATTTTTTCATTAACCTATTTTGCAATTCAAAATAGTGCCGATTTTCCCAAATTTTCCCACTGCTCAATTACTCTCCTCTATTACATCAACAAAATTTGTTGTGAAATAAAAATTTAACCTATTACAACAATATAGTTCGATGTGAAATAAAAGATCACATATTGCAACAGCATCTTTCAATGTAAAATAAGAGTTACCTATTACAACAACACATTTCGATGTAACATAATAATTATTGCTACAATCTCATATTGATGTAATAAATTTGAGTTACTATTACAACAAAAAAACAACCTAGAGATACAATAGTATATATATATTACATCCTTTTTTTTTTTTTTTTTTTGTTGCAATAATACTTGTTGTATTATGTCTTTTTTCTTGTAGTCCAGTGACCTCCAATCATATTATATATATAGATCTACATTGCCCTTATCAATACAGCCACATCAAATTTTCATAAATACTCAGTAAAAATGCAGACAGCTATGCCTATGCCATCTTCCAAAGTGAGGTTGAAGCTCTTCATACACAAAAGCAATAACCGAGCTCTCTTCGTTGAAGCAGGCAAAGACTTCGTCGACAACATTCTCCACCTACCAGTTGGAACTCTCATTACGATTCTCAAACCAGAAATAATGCTTGGCTGCTTTGGAAAAATTCACGACAGCATTATAAATTTAAGTCCTGCTGTCAATAGGAAATTCGACGACACAAAATGTCCATCATGTGGGTCACGCAGGCGTTCCGAACTGAAATACTCCCCACTCAATGGAGTGAAAGAAGCTCCATACCTGGTGATGAATGATTTGGAGGTGAAAACCCCTGCCCACAGTCTCTATAATCACTCTGTTAAACAAGTTTCATCTCAAGAAAGACGGGGATCTTGAGGAGAAAGTGGTCGATGTGGGCATGGATGAGGTATGTATATAAGTCAGTTCTTTCCTCACTTTCTGTGTATGCGTATAATGCATTACTTCTTTTACAACTTTTTCTTTTCGTTCTTACCTTTTTTTTATTCAATATAAGTGATTTTTTAATGTTAAAAAATTATTAGTTTACATTCCATTATATTTTAGACTAAACAAATTTGTAAAATTATATTTATGAAAAATAGGGAGAAGCACCGTACATAAAAAATAAAGTATGAAGTTTTTCTCCTTAATTTTTCATCTTTTATTATTTTCAAAAGAAGAAAAAGAAATAAAATTAGTGGAAATTTGAAATTTTGACTTTTTTTTCTACTAAATAGTGGTAAAAATAACTATTTTTCTCTTATATCTGGTTTAGAAAAGAAGTTAACGTGTGTGGCTACCTTTCTCAATCAAAAAACGTCAGGAGGAATAGTTTCATCACTAAGTGGTCTTGTCTAATAACTCTAGTGGCTTGCTGCACTTTTTGAAAAAGAAAAAGAAAAAGTAAGATGTCAAATGGGTGACAGTCTTGCCACTTGAAATGAATCCTGTATAAGAGTTGTACGCAAGATGTATGAAATTTTCAAGTTTCTTTTGCATCAATATCTCCTAAGAGTTTGTACAAAACTCGACCATACAAGCGTTGCGGGGGATTTAGCAGAATTTACAAATTTGATAGTTTTTTGGACAATTTGTGCCCTTGAAATGAAAACATTTGTGAATATTTGAAACAACTTTTGGACGGTTATAACTCTTTATTCGTGATATATAAATGATTTTAAATCTCATATTCTGTACTTCTCTGAAAACTTTCTAAAAAACGCTATTACTCGCAGGGGACTTCTCCGAAATTGATGCATTTAGAATGTACTTAAATGTGGTTGTATCCTAGTGATAAATCTGTAGTAACATTTTAGCAACTCCTGTGCGGGTGCATATAGTGTCTAAGGATAGTGTTTCGTTGTGTTTCCAAATTGTCAAATGTTTTTTTTGATTATTAAATCACTATATATATTTTTTTAAAATATCTTTTGGTAGTGAAAATTTGATGTGTAGTCCCTATTTTTTTTAAAACGTGAGAAGTGTTACTTCCTCTTTGGTAGAACTAAAGTGAAAGAAACTGTGGCAATGAAATTTAGCAACTCCTGTGCGAGTGCATATGGTGTCTAAGGAGAGTGTCTCGTTGTGATTCCAAATTGTCAAATGTTTTGTTTGATTATTAAATCACTATTTATTTTTTTTTTTTTTTGGTAGTGAAAATTTGATGTGTAGTCCCTATTTTTTTTTTAAACGTGAGAAGTGTTACTTCCTCTTTGGTAGAACTAAAGTGAAAGAAACTGTGGCAATGAAATTTGGAAAAATAAGTTTAGAGAATCTTGTATGTACAAGAGTTGTACGTAAGATGTATGAGATTTTAAAGTTTCTTTTGCGTCAATATTTTCTGAAAGTTTGTACGAAACTCGACCATATGACTGTTGTAGGGGATTCAAGAATTTACAAATTTGACAGTTTTTTGGACAAAATTTGTTCCACTTGAAATGAAAACATTTGTGAATATTTGATTCTAACTTGTGATATACAAATGATTCTAACTCTCACATTCTGTACTTCTTTGAAAACCTTCTAAGAAACACAAAATCGTAGGGGACTTCTCTGAAATTGCAGTATTTAGAACGTAATTAAACGTGGCTGTATACTAGAAAAAAATTTGTAGTAACATTTTAGCAACTCCTCTATGGGTGCATATAGTGTCTAAGGATAGCGTTTCGTTGTGGCTCTAAATTGTCAAATGTTTTGTTTGATTGTTAAATCACTATTTTTTTTTTTTTTTTTGGTGGTGAAAATTTGATGTGTAGTCCTTATTTATTTTATTTTTTTAAATGTGATAAGTGTTAAGAAACTATGGCTATGAAATCAAGAAAAAAAATTAATTTGACAAAATATCGTACGTACGAGAGATGTATGTATGCTGTACGAGAGTTTCATATTTCTTTTGCATCAATATTTCTTGAGAGTTTGTACGAAACATGAACGTATGGATGATGAAGGGGATTCTGCATAATTTACGAATTTGACAATTTTTGGACAAAATTTGTTCCAATTGAAATGAAAACATTTGTGAATATTTAAAAAAGTGTATGGTCGGTTGTAACTCCTTTTCCATGATATATAAATGATTCTAACTGTCACTTTGAATGTCTTCTTCTTCCAAAACTTTCTTTTTAGAACCAAATAATTGTATTCTAGGGATAAATTTATAGTAACCTTTTAGCAAATGTTGTGTGGGTGCATACATTGTCTAAGGAAAGCATTTCATTGGGACTCCAAATTGTGTCTTGTTTGATTATGAATCACTATATTTTTTTTAATTATATTTTTCAGTACAGAAAACAAGATGTTTAGCCCTAATTTTTTGGAATGTGAAAAGCATTAATTGCTCTTTAGTAGAGGGAGAGTGACAAAAAATGTGGCAAGCAAATGAAAAAATAAAGTTTATAGAATCTCGGACGTACGAGAGTTGCACAAAAGACATACGAGAGTATCAAGTTTCTTTTCATCAAAATTAATTGTGTGTTGTAAGAACTTCGACCGTACGAGTGTTGTACGAGATTATGCGGAATTTACGAATTTGACCCTTTTTGGGCCAAAAGTTGTACAACTTGAAACGAAAACTATTGTGAATAGTGGTAATAGTTTTTGGATGGTTTTAAGACTTTACCCATATCATATAAATTATTGTATCTCTCACTTTGAATATCCTCTTCTTTCAAAACTTTCAACGGAAAACTAAAAATTCTTTGGAACTTCTCCAAAATTTGTGTATTTAGAGCGTAATAAACTTGGTTGTATCCTAGGGATAAATTTGTAGTAACATTTTAGTAACTCTTCTGTGGGTGCATATATTGTCTAAGGATAATGTTTCATTGTGGCTCCAAATTGTCAAATGTTTTTGTGGGGGTAAGAGCCCAGACTTGTATATTGGGCCTTGGGCCTTGTTCGTGGATACGTCCGAGGAGAAATAAATAATTAGAAGAGGCCCGGGAATAGAAGACCACGCAAGGAAGGGAGGGATGAATATAGTCCGAGAAGGCTGACCTTCTCGGATAGAATGAATGTCGCTCGGGCAAGTGCTCGGATGATTCAGGTAATCGTTCAGAAAGTTACAACGATAAGGATGATCTTTAGACATGTACAGAGGAGGTAATAATATGGAAATATCTCAAAGAAAAGCTGCTACCGCCACATTAAATGCACTGCAGCAACTTTTTTGGCCGCATTTATGGGGAGAAGACCCCTGAACAGTACAATTCTCAGCTACCGCCATTCACAAATAACAAAAGAGGATACTTGATGGGACATGTACTCGAGTGGGGATTTGGATGGATAACAAGTGTATGATCAAGATGGCCTGAAAGGACCTATATAATGTAAAAGATCTCCCATGAATAGAGGATGAGAAAAAGAGAAAGAAAAGAGGGAAGAGAGAATTACTGTAGTACTAAGAGTTGTATGAAAGTTCATAACTACTGCATTGATTCATATTCAACCTCCTCGGACAATCTTTTTGTCAAGCTTTATGTGCAGTTTACTCTTGTTTATTATCCAAATATTTTCTAGCCGTTAGTGCATATCATTAAAACCTAGCTCTTTGGCCCACTCTCCACAAATTCACTGTATTGGGATCACCAAACCATCGTCCAAACAAATTTTTGGGCCTGGGCCAATAATTTGTGTCCCTATAGTTTTGTTTGATTATTAAATCACAATATTTTTTTATTATATTTTTTGGTTGTGAAAATTTGATGTGTAGTCCCTTTTCTTTCTTTTATTTATTTATTTATTTTATTTTTAACATGAGAAGTGTTACTTCCTCTATAGTAGAACTAAAGTGAAAGAAACTGTGGCAATGAAATTGGAAAAAAAGTTTAGAGAATCTCGTCCGTACAAGATTTGTATGTAAGACGTATGAGATTTTCAATTTTCTTTTGCATCAATATTTCCCGAGAGTTTGTACGAAACTTGATCGTATGAGTGTTGCTGGGAATTCAGAAGAATTTACGAATTTGACCATTTTTTGGACAAAATTTGCTCCAATTGAAATGAAAACGTTTGTGAATGTTTAAAACAGTTTTTGGATAGTTATAACTCCTTGCCCATGATATATAAATGATTCTAACTCTCACTTTGAATGTTTTCTTCTTTGAAAACTTTCTTAGAAACACTAAAAATCCTCTGGGACTTCACCAAAATTTCTATTTTTAGAATCTAATAAACTTGGTTGTATTTTGGGGATAAATTTATAGTAACCTTTTAGCAAATGTTGTGTGGGTGCATACATTGTCTAAAGAAAGCATTTCATTAGGGCTCTAAATTATCAAGTGTTTTGTTTGATTATTGAATCACTATATTTTTTAATTATTTTTTTAATACAAAAAATGAGATGTTTAGTTCCAATTTTTTTTAAAGTGAAAGCGTTAATTCCTCTTTAGTAGAGAGAGAGTGACAAAAAGTGTGGCAAACAATTGAAAAAGTAAAGTTTGTAGAATCTCAAACTTACGAGAGTATCAAGTTTCTTTTCATCAAAATTAGTTGTCGGTTGTTCGAATCTAAACGTACGAGTATTTTGCGAGTATGCAAAATTTACGAATTTGACAGTTTTCAGGCCAAAAGTTGTACAACTTGAAATGAAAACTATTGTTAATATTGGGAACAATTTCTGGATGGTTTTAAGACTTTACCCATGATATATAAATGATTGCAATGGTCACTTTAAATATCTTCTTCTTTAAAAACTTTCTAAGAAACACTAAATTCCTTAACGCCTTCTCCAAAATTGCTATTTTTGGAACGTAATAAACTTAGTTGTATCCTGGAGATAAATTTGCATTACCTTTTAGCAACTCTTGAGTGAGTGCATATATTCTCTAAGGATAGCATATCGTTGTGGCTCCAAATTCTAAAACATTTTGTTTGATTACTGAATCACTATATTATTTTCTTTATGTCTTCTTGACTCTGGGCTTGTCCTTCCGCGTATCTTTCATGGCATTGCCTCCTTAGACTAATCTCCATAGTCAACTCTTGATTCTAACGGGTTAATTCTGCCATGGCTACTGCCATGGATTGTACATGTTGGATGGAAGGCGGTTGCGTGACAGGCGCTAACTGTCGATCATGGTAGGGATTACTAGAGGCATCCCTACTCTCTTGGTGGCCTAAACTAGTGGCCCTTGATCTTGTCCGAACCATGCAGCCTTTTGTCGAAGAAAGATAAACTGCAAAACACAAAAATAATCTTCCCCACAGATGGTGCCAACTGATGATGCACAGAAAATCAGTAGGTTGAATGCTTCGGGCTTCGATGATCTAGTAATTGCTTGGAAGTCCTAAAAAGAAAAAACAAACTATCAAAGGAGATCGGGGCTAACCGGCCAAAAACCCTCCGTTGCTTAAGTTAGTTTCTCTCTTAAATTCTAGGGTTCCAACTTTTTGGGAATTGTTAGAAACTTACCTTCATTTGATGTGAATGAGTGTTTATATTATGTGTTCTTGAAGCGGTTATTTGTCTTGCAACTTCTCCTGTATTTGAGGAGGTTAGAGGATTCAAAGTTAACTTTCACAACCGCTATAGGAGTTATAATATTTGATTTCTTTCTTCTATAACTGTTGTTGGAAGTTAAGCACTGAGGGGGAGGTTATAGCGGTGAACCAGGATCTTACTCATACCTTGGAAATAATAACACATGGTTCAGTTCACTAGCTCATTAAGATAAATCTCTAGGGAATTTTCCCAAGTGTGGGGGGACGTCCTGGCACTTCTTCATGGACAACCCATAGGCTTATAGGACGACCATTTTGCTAAGTACGGCCATTCTTGTCTTTTTGGCTTGGATGACTCTTATGGACGAGTTTGGACTTGGCCTAATTCTTAGTTCATTATCAGTTTTAATTTCAATTTGCACAACTTTTGGCCCGAAAACTATCAAATTCATAAATTCTGCATATTCTCGTACAAAACTTGTACGTGCGAAATTCGTACAACCCACAATTAATTTTGATGAAAAGAAACTAGATACTCTCGTACATATTATAGACAAATCTCGTACATCCAAGATTCTATAAACTTTACTTTTTCATTTGTTTGCCACATTTTTTGTCCCTCTTCCTCTACTAAAGAGGAATTAATGCTTTTCACATAAAATAAATTTTGGAATAAACATCTCGTTTTCTGTACTGAAAAATAAAATATAATAAAAAAAATTATAGTGATTCAATAATTAATCAAAGAAAACACTAGATAATTTGGAGTCCCAATGAAATGCCTTCCTTAGACAATGTGTGCACCTGCACAACATTTGCTAAAAGGTTACTATAAATTAATCCCGAGAATACAACCAAGTTTATTCGGTTCTAAAAATAGAAATTTTGGTGAAGTCCTAGAGGATTTTTAGTATTTCTGAGAAAGTTTTGAAGGAAGAAGACATTCAAGGCGAGATGTAGAATCATTTATATATCATGGACAAGTTGTTATAACCGTCCATAAACTGTTTTGAATATTCACAAACGTCATCATTTTAATTGGAACAAATTTTGTCCAAAAAATTTTCAAATTCGTAAATTCTACAAAACCACCTGCAACACTCATATGTTCGTGTTCATACAAACTCTGAGGAAATATTAATGCAAAAGAAATATGAAAATATCGCACGTCGTATATACATATCTTGTACGTACGAGATTTTCTAAACTCTTTTTTTTCTTAATTTCATCGCCACAGTTTCTTTCACTTTCCCTCTACTAAAGAGGTGGTAACACTTATCACATTTAAAAAAAAAAAAAAAAAAAAAAAAAAAGAACTACACATCAAATTTTCACGACCATAAAAATAAAAAAATAAAATTATAGTGATTTTGTAAAGTTGTTATTTACAACTATATTTTTTGTTGGCTTTTATTCCGTGACAAATTTGATTGTAATTTTATTCAATCTTTTGTACCCTGTATTTATTGTGGGATTGGTTGTAAGGGTTGTGTGATAGAGAGAGGGTGTGAAGACTCAAGCATTTGAAGGCTGAAGAATTCTCGCGGGTATGTTGCGACCTAACTTCCCGCGAAGTGAACCATGTGAGAAGCACGTGCTGGAAGCTGAAGAGTCATGCCAGGCTGTCGTTTTCGCGAGTGTCTCGCTAGTAAGGCCTTCCCGCGAGACAGTCGCGAAACATTCTGCCTGGAGGATTTTTATGAGTGACTTTCTTACCCTTCACCCATACTATATATACCCTCATTACCCACATATGTTGGTGTGGCTATTCAGAGAGAAAAACCCTAGATAGGTTTTCTACAACTCACCCACCCATCTTTTGAGAGAGAGCTATTTTTCCTTAGTGAGAAATCATTGTAGCCTCTTCTCCATCCCTCTCCCATTATTATACCTTGAGAGGAGTTTTGTACCCAAACACAACCCACACACATTCAGAGTGTAGAGAGTGTTTTGGAGCTATTGGGAAGCATTGGAAGAAGCCAAGGATGGCAAATGCAACATGGAGCTTGTTGCGGGATCCGGAGAGCTAGACAAGACACGGTTCCGAGAAGCCTTATTAGAGTAGGAGCTTGGAGGGCTTAGGTGCATCGGGTAGATTAGGCTTGGAGGGTCTCTTGCTAACCCATGTATCCCAACTGATTGTCTAGTGGATCGATTTCCGCTTGGAGGGCGGCGAAGAGGTTTTTCGCCGAGTTCTTCGGTTTCCTCTTCGAGAACACGTCTCGGTGTTTTCTGTGTTTGCACCCTTCTTCCCTACTCTTATTTATTTCATTTTTACTGCTGTGTTGCTTTAAATATGGATTAGAGTAATTGTATTGCTTATACGCTTGTGTTTATACTATTCCGCACTTAGTATTAAGTTAGTGTAAAATCTATCAAGCCGTAACTTTAATTTGGGGGTCTAAACCGCTCGTGTGTTTTCAACACGATTTTCGAGCTTTCAGATTTAATAATTAAACCAAACATTTGACAACTTGGAACCACAACGAAACGCTAGTCTAAGACACTATATGCACCCGCATAGGAGTTGCTAAAATGTTACTACAGATTTATCCCTAGGGCACAACTATGTTTAATTAAGTTCTAAATACAACAATTTCGGAGAAGTCCCCTACGATTTTTAGTGTTTCTTAGAAAGTTTTCAAAGAAGTATAGAATGTGAGAGTTAGAATCATTTATATATCACGGGTAAAGAGTTATAACTATCCAAAAGCTGTTTCAAATATTCACAAATGTTTACATTTCACATGGAACAAACTTTGTCCAAAAAATTGTCAAATTCGTAAATTCTGTTGAATCCCCTACAACACTCGTACAATCGAGTTTTGTACAAACTCTCAGCGAATATTAGTGCAAAAGAAACCTGAAAATCTCGTACATCTTTCATACAACTCTCGTACGTACAAGCTTCTCTAAACATATTTTTTCTAGTTTCATTGCCACAGTATCTTTCACTTTAGTTGTACTAATGAGGAAGTAACACTTCTCACATTTAAAAAAAAAAAAGGGACTACACATCAAATTTTCACAACCAAAAAATATAATTAAAAAATATTGTGATTTAATAATCAAACAAAACATTTGACAATTTGAAGCCACAACGAAACGTTATCCTTAGACAATACATGCACCCACAGAAGAGTTACTAAAATGTTACTACAAATGTATCGCTAGGATACAACCAAGTTTATTAAGTTCTAAATACAAAAATTTTGGAGAAGTCCCAGAGAATTTTTAATTTTCCATTGAAAGTTTTGAAAGAAGAAGATATTCAAAGTGAGAGTTACAATCAAACAAAATGTTTTAGAATTTGGAGCTACAACAATATGCTATCCTTAGACAATATATGCACTCTTGATAAAAGGTACTGCGAATTTATCTCCAGGATAAAACCTAGTTTATTACGTTCCAAAAATTGCAATTTTGGACAAGGCTCTTAGGAGTTTTAGTGTTTCTTAGAAACTGTCAAATTCATAAATTCTGCATTAACGTGTACAATAATTGTACGTTCGAGCATCGTACAACTCCCAAGTAATTTTGATGAAAAGAAACTTGATACTCTCATATGTCTTATGTACAACTCTCGTACGTTCGAGATTCTAGAAACTTTATTTTTTCATTTCTTTGCCACATTTTTTGACACTCTTCCTCTACTAAAGAGGAATTCACGCTTTTTACATTAAAAAAAATTTTGAGACTAAACATCCTGTTTTCTCTACTGAAAAATATAATTAAAAAAAATATAGTGATTCAATAATCAAACTAAAAACTTTATAATTTGGAGCCCCAATGAAATGCTTTCCTTAGACAATGTATGTACCCACACAACATTTGTTGAAAGGTTACCATAAATTTATCTCTAGAATAAAACCAAGTTTATTAGGTTATAAAAGTAGCAATTTTGGTTATGTCCTAGGGGATTTTTTGTGTTTCTAAGAAAGTTTAAAAAGAAGAAGACATTAAAAGCGAGAGTTAGAATCATTTAGGCCTCGCTTGGGAAGAGGGAATGGAATGGAATGGAAAGAATCATTTTAGAATATTCTTCCATTCCCTTGTTTGGGAGTTTTAATGGAGGGAATGAAAAGTCCATTCCCTTGTTTGGGAGTTTAAATGGGAGGGAATGGAATGGGTAGAAGGGAATATTCATTCCTCTCTATTCCCTTAAAATCTCAAATTATCATTCCTCCCAAATTAGGAGGAATGAGAAGGAATGAAATTAGATTTAATGATTTTTTTACTAAAACTCCGAAAATACTCCTATATATTCAACTCTTTATTTTAAAATAGGGGTGTAATAGTAATATTGTCATAAAATGATTCTATTCCATTCCCTCCATACTGCTCCCAAATAAGATTACTTACATTCCATTCATTTCCATTTATTTATTTTAAAACATCCAATCAAGGTTACTTAATTTTATTCCATTCCATTCTTTTTCATTATTTTCCCTTACTTAAATACATTCCATTCTATTCCATTCTTTTTCATTCCCTTATGATCATTCTATTCTATTCCATTCCATTCCCTTATGAACTCCCAAGCGGAGCCTTATATATCATGGGTAAGGAGTTATAACTGTCCATAAACTGTTTTTGATATTCACAAAAATTTTCATCTCAAGTGGAGCAAATTTTATCCAAAAAACTGTCAAATTTGTAAATTTTGCAGCACTCGTATTTTCAAGTTTGGCAAAAGAAACTTAGAGAGGGAGTCTGTGTGAAGAGAGAGGAAGAAGAAGAACAGGTTTAGGGAAGAACTTGATATTTCGAAAATTCTCTAATGAAAAAAATGTTTTAGACAATTTACTTAGATTAACGTTTATTTAGAAAAAAAATTTGAAAAGTAAAAAGAAAAATAATTTAATTAGATTAATGTTTATTTTCCTTTTTTTTTTTTAAATATTACTTAGCTTTTTTTAAAATTAATTTTTTATTAATTAAAATGCGTGGTATTTAAAAATGCCAAATAATTATTTTTAATAATATTTTAATGGACACATAAGCACCATGTCAGCAAGCAAGGCACTCCGTTTATCACATATGAGATTTTTGTTAGTTGGTTGACGGTAGAGACCATTTTAAAAATGATTTTTTTTTTTTTTTTGGGACTACATTAGTAATGAGATCAATTTTAAGACCAAAATAAAAATTGACTTAAAATGTAAGGAACAAAATGCATTTTCGCCTTCTATATATTCATTTCTCGTATGGGACATGAAGCAGCTTAGAACTATGTCCTTTTTAGTAGTCATATAATGGGTTGCCCTGACGGCCAAATGGCCTATATGTTCAGCCGGCACTGGTTCGATGGAGATCCTTGTCCATACCCAGATGTTGTTATCAGGGCTGGCCCTAGACATTTTGAGGCCTAAGGCAAGAACTAAAATGGGGTCTTTTTTATATTTATGTATTAATTAAATTAATATTTATTTAATATTTTTATATTATAGTATATTTCATTTAAAATCTATTTTTCTTGACTTTTGAGATGCAAATTGACTAATTAAATTTTTGTATTCAAGTTCTTCTAACATCTCATTTTCAATCGATAATATAACTAATCCACTTAATCTTTCTTGGGATATTGTATCATTTCATTATCTCCTAACTCTTTTTGGTGAATTTCTTGTTCATTTGTGATACTTTCATCTAAATTTTGTGTTATATTTTTTTTATTACTTATAACAAATTTATCCATTGATTCTTTTTGAGATTCGATTAATTTTTCTTTTTTTTTTTTCTTTTTTTAAGTTTTTCATATCCAGATGCATATTTTTTAATAGACATTTCTAATCAAATAATATATTTATAAAGACTAAAATAAAAAATAACTTTCAAGTGTAGAGCATATAAGAAATAGAACCTGATTTATATAAAAAGTATTGTTGTAGTTTCACCGAATAATACCAAATTTTTAGCAATCTCAGCCTGCATAAATAAAAATTTATTCGTTATATTACCGATCACTAAAATATATATAAAAACACAAGATTATATATATATTTTAAAAAAAATAATCATAGCCATAACAAAAACAAGTTCAGCCCAGCCAAGAACCTGCCAAGACCAACCCACCACAAAAAACATAAAACAAATCCTAATATCCTATTACATTTACACCTAAAAAAAAAAAACGTAGCACGGCCCATTACCCAGCCAGAATCAAGCCTAAGCCTTAAAAGTTATTTTAAAGCAAGCCTAAGCCTTATAAGTTATTAGACTATTAGTTATATCTGAAGCAGTGAAGTTCAAAAGTCAAAACCCATTACCCAGCGTCCCAGCCAGAATCAAAACGCAGCACTGACAGCAGCAGCGAAAAATAAAAAGGGCAGTCGGCGGGAGGAAAGGAAGCTTGAGCCAGGCTGCCAGGCCCACAAAGCTGATCTGCCGCTGTGAGGAGGAGATGCCGATGTGTCTGACCCTGTGAGTTGTATTTAAATTTTTTGTCATCCTCTAATGTGTCGGTGTGTTTTCCATTTTTGTTGGGTGTGGCCGAATTTTGCATGAACAAAATTTCAATGGAATTGTGTGGGTTTGTTTGTGGGTTTTGTATTTTTTGTTTCTTATCCGTGGGTTCCTCTGTATTTCATTTGATTTTGTGGGTGTCTTCCTGTCTTTGAAGTGGCTCTAATTGAAATGCAATTAACTGTTTGTTGAAATGCCTCTATGAGCTATGTATGGAAATCTTACCATGTGGTCGGTATTGGATCTGCTTTATCTTATCTACAAGAATAGTACTTACGAACGACAAAAACACTACAGCTAATATGGCCAACACATAAGTTTGAACTTTGATTGGGATTTGTGAGAGAGATTAAGCAAAAAGGAAAAATTTTGTTTTGTATAGTGTATTTTTATGACTTGAAAACCTGTTCATATGAGATTTTGGTACCACAAATGTAAGCTAGAAAGACAAAATATAAAACATCTGCAGTATAGCACAATGATCTTGGCCATGTTTTCAGACAGTGGTCTTTTCTTTTTACTCTAAATGAATAGTTGAATGGTTGATAGGTTTATATAGATGCACAAATTAAGATAGGATATAGTTTGGACTAGAAAGAGATGAAAGGTACAAATTTGATTGGTTAAGCTGTTAAGGACTGAAAACAATAATTTAAAGACTAGTGTGTAGATGCATTCAAAGACAAAATATAATTCTTTTTTTTTTTGCTAATTAATCTCATCTTATGCATTCCAAAATATGTTAACTACGAACTTTTTTATTATTAAAATCTAGATGCCTTCAGTTTACTACACTCTAATTTACACTATGATCATGTTATTAGTGCACTTTTGGGACAGCTAATATTCTATTTTTGCTTTTTCCCGTCTAGCAAAATATGGATAATGCTAAACGACCCCAGATGGAAGAAGCCGTATGGATAATGCTAAACGACCCCAGATGGAAGAAGCCGATTTGACTAATACGGAAATCTTGAAATATTATTTTTTGTTGTGCAATGCAACAGTCCCAGACAACAAAAAAATGGGTATTCGGGAGTTTAAATATCTTAAGAAGGGATTGGATAAGAAGTTTAACTTGGATTTTCGGTTAGTAGATGTTGTGAACAAATATAGAGATTCATTACAAGTGGCAAATTTGGGAAAAATTTATTAAGAATAAGGAATCCATCTTAGCCCTCGTCTGTACAGCGGACGTATCATGGCTGCAAAGTAAGTCCGAGGTAAGTGTCAATTCCAGTCGAGAGAGTGTTGCTTTTATTTTGCACAAAATTTGGAACTGTGTATATAATTTCTAACTGTTGTTTTCTATTATTTCATATAGGAATGTCTTGATACACTTTCTGTAGACAAAGAAGGTCAGCCAAGTATAGGCCTCTTGAAATTTTTATTTGGACGCTCAGCAAATGGCAGCAAAGGAAGTAATTCTTTGAAGCCAACAGTACAAGAGCATGTTGGGGACTCTTCAAGGGACTTGGAATTCCATGAGCCAAAAACCAACTCCTCCAATGAAATCATTTTAGATGACAGCCATAATATTTCTTCGCTTACCACATTTGAAAGTAGCAAATGTGTAAGATCAGGCTACCGTCCAAAGAGAATAAAAATGAATGGTAGTAGTTGGACACGGACTGCTTTAGAGGTTGAGGTGTTTCAGGTGAATAAAGCAATGAGGTTGGTCTCTAAAACTAGTGGGTTGATGTCAAATGGACCTTTATATTTATTCACGACGAGATTATTGATGAATCGACATGAAAGATCGATGTTTTATTTAGTCAATTCCTCGTTGCGTTGGAGATATCTAATAGAAAAGTTTATAAAGTGTAGTCCAAACAGAGTGAAACTGGAGCCGACCCAACTGATCTGTGCCGACCCAACCGACCAGTGCCGACCCAACCATACCACCTTTGGCACCGACCGACTGAGCCGAAGCCAACGATCGGATGGAGAATCCTCGCCTGAGTCTGTGGACCGTGCCCAACAACTGACCGTGAGTCACTGAGTCACCTCTTGCAGCTTGGCAGGCTCACCATTCACGAGTCACAATGAGGCCAGCTACCGCCTAGTTGCCTACGTTCGTCTGCCAGTAACTCACTACTTCTCTCTCTCTCTCTCTCTCTCTTTGTATGCGACACAACAAAGTTTGAACATATGAAACCCAGTTCTTTAATAATGGCTGGTTTTCCTCTTTCTTTCACTCTCAAAGCTAGAATATATTTGGAGTTGTATTAGTAATGGCTGAGATGGAGTCATTCCATACATTTAGTAGTAGCCTTTAAAAGTAGAGAAGAAACCCACCCCTATGGCTCTATGCAACAGAGGAAAACCTAATAATCAATTAATTTTAGGCTGTGAAACCGGTTCATTTTATAGCTGTAGTCTGATAATACAAACTGATTCGATATTTGATTGTTATTATTTTGTTTCTTACATATTCCCAGTTACCAAACAGAGCATTAGGGTTTGAAACTTTGAATCCCTCTTTGATGGGTATGAGGGTTGTTAATATTTATGTGCATGTGATTTCCTTTGTTGAAATTTGATGATAGTATGGTATGGTACAAATAGGAGCTACTGAGGCATGAAATGGTGGTGGAGATCAAGAAATTAGGGCGTGTTTCTCTGATTGATCTTGCGGACACTACGAGACAAATCATACTTCATCATAGTAACATATATTAACACATTTTGAATAAGGGGGAAAATATTAAACTTACAATAGTGGAAAAACAAATAGTTTTGTTCATAACATTTATAATCTTAAAATAGACCAAAAGTTAAATAGTTTAACCCCTTGAAAGTTTATGGGTCTAATGTTGTGAGCAACCAAGCCAATGATGATCTTTTTGCATACCTAGACATATCAGAACTTAAAAAAAAAAAAAAAAAAAAAAAAAAAAAGTTAAATTGATTACAAATGAAGAACACATACAAATGCAAAATTAGTTCTACCATCTCAAATCTAAATCACACGAATCAGTGTTAGATAGCTTATAATTTCTTTTTCCTTTAAACATGTCTGATAAAAATCTCCAAATCAAAAAAATAAAAAATTATTTTTATGGTAAGCATTAAATGTAGCTTGTACTCATTTTCTTGCCCACTTATCCAATTTGACAATAGGTAAATTATTACGTTTTATATTTCCCAAATTTTATCATGATTTTAATTGTCTCATTTGCAACAAACAAATGTCCTAACACCCAAACACAAATCCATGACTACCCAAAGTGTACCAACCACAAGTTAACATAAATTCATTGGAAAGATATTTAAAATAATAATAACATTAAGTAACACCTTTTTCCCAATTCAAAAAAATAAATTCAGTTAAAGTTTTCAATTAGAATTACTTAATATATCGGTTGCATTCGCTAGTAAATTACATTATCAATACAATTTTCTATTAACGTAATATTTATCTTCAGCTTTACAAATTGCAAATGGCTTCAATAACATAAAAAGGAAGCACCAACTCACTTAAAGTTAAATAGGGGAAGCACTATTTGTCATTGAGCAAGAACAGAAGAAAGAATGTGTAGGACTTTAGAAGCACTAATTGCATATGTTGCTTGTGATTCTCTTTCAATGTTTTAGAGCATTAGGCTCCTCCATTGGCTATTTATCTATACAAAAACAAAAGATCTAAACCCTAGACGTTTGTCTCTAGGACTATGATCTAAATCAATGAGGCTAATTTTTAACCATTTAAATAAAGTTAGCATATATTTATATATGCTAGAGTCCAAAGCTTTTTGTCCAAATTGCTTAAAATAAACAACTATTATATATACCTGCCCTGATTTGGCAAAATTGAATTGTAGACAACATCATGAAGAAATTGTTTGCAAAGTCCTTGACAGGATTTCTTCTTTTTTTTTTTTTTCTTTTTTTGGCTAAAAGAAAATTTTCGTTAATAAGAAATAAAGGATACATTTTTGAATTAAACCTCCCAAATGAAAGAGGATGAGAGGAATTACTACAATATAAAGACAAACTATTAGTGGGTGCAACTTTTTCTATCGTTAAAGGATTACTGGATTTAAACTTTTCTTTGTCCAAGCTTTAGGATAGATTCCATTTCATCTTGAACTACTACTCTCAAAATTGAAGCAGCATCAACATTTACTTTGACTGTACCTAGTAGGGGTAATATCCATCTTTTGATTACTTGAAGTCCTTGCTCATGATCGTCTATTTGACAGGTACTTGGCATTAGCTAATGCACTAATTGAATCATTAGCCATTATACAGCTTTAATTCTCATGGATATGACAATAGAGTAGGCCATTCAAACCTGATGAGTTTGTAAACCAAGACATCAATCATCATACTGCTACTTTTCACATAAATTTTTTTAATTACAAATAATCCCTTGGACAATAGTATCATTAAAAGTACATAATCTCAGCATGAATCTCCATTAATACACCAAAGAAATCATGCATAGATTATGCAGTCCTCTCCAATCATCTTATAGGTCACATTTATATATAAAAAAAAAAATCCTCTAACTTCCTTTTAAGTTGTAAACTTATAGTTATTTCTTTCTGTAGATTATGCATGTGTGATCCTAACAAAAATTGGGGGTCTAGAGATTAATCTAGAGATATCCTAAACCTTCCTACTTTTTGAAAGGTATTAGAAATAATGCATTGAAATACTAAAGGAAAAAAATGGCAATAACGCTGAGACACCCTAGCCAATAATTTTCCTTCAAACTAAAGTTTTGACTATTTGCAATCCACACTCCAAAAAAAAAAAACGATTAAATAGTAATAATCGAGTTGTATCTCTCTTCATTAACTACTTAAAATCTAAAAGATAGAACAGCAAGGAAACATCTTAAAGAAACAAACTTACCTTTCTTTTTTTTCTAAACAGTTGCATAATTTTTTAGTGGTGCATTGGTCAGATCCAAGGCAAACTTCACATATGCCACAAAATCTCTTTCTTGTGATTTGGCTAAGTTGCCCTCAGTTCCTACACATATATCAAGTGCACTCAATTTGCATAGAGTAAGATTGTAAGAAAATGTAATGATTAAGTATTCTAAATGGCACAATGGATTCTACATAGCCACCTTCCCTAATCATATCAAAATATGCCCAAATGATCCAAAAGCCAAGACAAAGTATTCAAATTAAAAACTTTCACCCCTAACCATAACAATGTTTGCCATATAAACAACTTTTGCATGTCAATTCCCAATTATTAAGAGTACGAATTTTGGAGCAAAGCAAATGAGGATGGCTATTTTGCAATTAACGATATACGTCTTAACACAACTTCAGGTATTGTTTTATCAAATTTTATTGTTTTTCTCTCTCCTAATCTCCCATTATGTTATGCATTAAAATATGAACTTTGATAGTTTTAGAGACATGTAATGCAGCGTCAAAATTGATTAAGAAGTTTAATTGATTTTAAAAAATTACGTGTCTTGTTTTATTCAGGTCCAATTTCTTTGCCATATTTGTTCCCTTTAAGAACAAAGAATGGTTTGGGAAATGTTTATAGATTTTATTTATCAGGACCTATATTTGTTCTACGTATTCACTGAAAAATTTAAACAAACACATAGAGAAAAAACACAAAGATAACCAAGACAATAGTTATTTAAAAACAGTGCAGAAAGTTATTCAAAACAGAGTAGATTTAATGAAATAGTGCAGTGCAGTGCAGATTTTTATGAATCAGTGCAGTGTAGATTTTGTGAAATAGTGTAGTGAAGATTTTAGTTGCAAAAAAAAAAAAGCAGATTTTATGTAGAGAAATAGTGCAAAAAAATAACATTTTGAAGAAGAAATCTTTTTAACAAATTGGATCCATAGACCAAATTTTATTCACTGAGAAATTTAAACAAACAAATAGAGAACAAACACAAAGATAACCAAAACAGAACCTTCAAAAACTCACATTCCTCATTTTATAGAACTTGGCATATAAAACAAAAATCCCAAAGCCAAAGCTTATTAGTAAAATCACATACCAAATAAAATGGAGGTTATGATGTGGTTTTGGAGAAAGAAATGGGTAGAGAAAAGAGAGGATAGACTAACAGAACACAATGTATTCAAGGCCTAGTGATACCCATTGAGAAGCTTCAAACAGGGCAAAAAAAATTGTTTAAAAAACCTTTCTTTTAAAGGTATAGATAATAGGTTATACAATATTAATTGATTTTTTTATATTCTAAATAAAATTTAATTTGTGGTAAATTATGATAAAATAAGCTTCAAGACCCCAATATTTATAAACTACTTAAGTCAGAACGTAAATTCCCAAAGTCATAATCTATTCATTCTAAAGACAACCACACACAAAGACATTTAACGATCTTTCAAACATTACCCTAACAAAAACGTGTGTGTGAGAGAGAGAGAGAGAGAGAGAGAGAAAAAGGGTGTAATTATAGAGAGACAAAGTGAGAAAACTGGTGAATCTATTGGACAAAATTCTGTTTTGATTAGTATATTAAAGCCAATGAATGTTTTAGAAACCAAAGAATGTTGAAGGCTGATAGCAAAGGGGTTTTGAAGAGACCATTGTTGATTTATTTAAGTTTTAATTTTCTTTAAGAATACCTTACAAATTGACTCCTTGACTAACTCTTCTCCCTTGCTTGGTTGAGTAATTGTTCTTGCTGAAAGAAACTGAGACAAAGGGAAAAATACAGAGGCGTTTACAATTTAAAAAAAACAGGTTAAATAGCCAAAATTGATGATATAAACTTTGCAACATTTTCTAATAGTGCAAAGCAATAAAAATAAGGAACCAAGCCAACTAAAACTTAGGCAAAAGAAATTTTATTTTAAAAAAAATTAACCCAAGAAAACTTAATTTTGCAGAGAACTATCCCAAATACATCAATTGGCAAAATGTAATCCAATGGATGAATCCAATGATACTGATATCGAAAAATAGAAAAGAGAAGAAATCAATTGGAGAAACGACGGAATCAACCTAATGGAAGTCATAGGATAGAGAATGAGAAGAATGATAGTTAGAATGTCCTAACCTGCTAGTTTTATCTAGCAATGTTTCTTGAAAACACCTGGTGAACGTTATAAATCTGTCTAAACAGAGGTAATTCAAACAACAAATACATAATTGATAGAATCTATTACAAAGTATAAGATAAATGAAAGAGAAATTAGTCTTTCATAAACAACGCTGACCCAATCTCCAAGTATGTTTGATCATATCTAAAACAAATTAATAAAGTACCAATAAACCTCATTGTCATAGTCAATCTTTCTTTAAAAGACTGGTTTTCAATTGGTAATCTTATCACTTCTATGATACCATTTCTATTAAATGCTCTTCAATTGGCATATCTCATCCACATATGTTAAGAAATCACATTGGGTTAATTTGCAAATTTTAGCAAGTAACAAATATTGATTTCGGAATTTAATCAAACAAATTGGAATCAAAGAGAGACTATATACCAATTAGGAATAGCTACCACATTGAATTCAAACCCACAATCCCATTGATTAAATAGTACAAAAAAATTAATATTTTTTGGTCAAAGTAATTTCTCTTTCATGTACAGCTTTTGAACATAGCTTTTTTATTTATAACAAAAACATATAAACATTATAAATACCAAGACAAAGAATGTACAATAGAGGGAAAATGTGTAGTTACTGGCTATAGATTAAATCAGACAGATATTACAATTTCACAAGTCAATTCAATCCAAATACGTGAGGAAAAAAAAAACTAAAATATGGAAAATAATTACACAACAAAAAAGGGCATGAGTAACAATAAGGAAAATCCAATTGGATAGCAAAGCAAAAAACCAATCCCTGATAAGCAAACAACACTGGTTACAAAACATATAACATGGGAAAATAAATAAATAAATGCAACTTATGCATAGGTTAGTGCTTTTTAATTAACTTTCGTATTTATTTGTTTCTAATTTTAGTACAAATGAAATTCAATTATAAAGTCATCAAAGGATAAATATAATTAACAAATTAGTAAATAACAAAGTACTGGAATTGTTCTTCCGTGAAATCTAAAGACCAAAACCCACAAACACCAAAAAAGAATAAATGCTATAGAGTCCACAAACCAAATATAAAACTTGATTTGAAACTGAAATTAATGATTACATAATCATCACTAATAGAAACTCAAATCCTTCAAAACCAATACAATGTAATCATTGAGCTACATTGAATAGTAAAATTGCACAAAAACAAATAACCCTGTTAGGACATATGTGTTTACATGTTAGGAACATATGTCATATTTTATGTAAATTGACTAATCCTTTGACAAAACGCACTCTACTTGTAATTGGGTAGTTCTAGGTGTTTTTAATACTTCAAGAAACTATGTTTCAAGATCAAAGTGTTGAAGTCATCAAGTCTGTCCAAGAAAAAGCAAGTTGAAGTGCAGAAATTTTAAAGCTCAACACCTGCTCGACACCTACCTCGACACCTGCTATCTGTCGAGAATTAAAAAGTCAGAATTCTGATCTGATTTTCTTGGGATCCGTGAATGTGTTTTTGGGCCTTCTTTTCTTCTAACCCTAAACATATTTAAGGAGTGTTTTAAGAGCCGTCAACATAGACACAAGTTGCAAAAGCATTGAGCAATCCTTGTTCAAGCAAATTGTGCTCTAAGACGAAGTTCTTAACCTAGGTCATCTTCTTCAAGAAGTTGCTGTGTATTGTGCACCTTAGGGTTTTGTGACCAAGCATCTTCCTGATCTTCATGCATAGGATGAACTGAAGAACTTTGCAGCCAACCTCTCATTCTAAAGTTGGTGATTGAAGTCGCGTACTGGGATCCACGCATCTGGTTAGTCACGTACTTGGGAGCCGTGCATTAAAAGGGGGAACTGTCGCTACAGATCAAGTCCAATTGGGTATTGGGGTAAGGGTTCAACTGTAGGTTGGTAAGGTACTTGGGATTCCTTATTTGTAACCGCTTGATTTGATAATAGTGGAGTTTCGGGAGTGGTGACCTGAAAATCACCCGGTGGGGTTTTTGCCGTTAGGGTTTTCCCCATTCGTGAACAAATCACCGTGTCTTTTATTTTCCGCTGCATATTTAGTTATTCAGTGATTTGTTTGTGCTGCCACGTATTTGCATGTTAAATTGATTAATTAATAACTTGGCTAAATTAATTAATTAGTTTAAATCACAAGGGGTCATTCAGTTTGTGGCCTAACAAGTGGTATCAGAGCGGGCACACTCTGATTAGTTATTAATCTTTGCTGTGATTGATCCATTGACCCCTGTTTGTTATGGATAGAGGACAATCTCTTATTATACCTCATTTATTTGATGGGACTAACTATGCCTACTGGAAAGTACGCATGAGAGCTTTTTTGCAGTCCTTAGATGAGAAGGTGTGGCAAGCTGTGGAGATTGGCTGGACAAAGCCAAAAGAAGCGCCGGCTGATTGGGATGAAGCCAAGATCAAGGCGGCAAACTTCAACAGCAGAGCGTTGAATGCTCTATTTAGCGCTGTCACCAATGAGGAGTTCAAGAAGATATCCTCAACAAAAACTGCCAAGGAGGCGTGGACCATCCTCCAGACAACCTATGAAGGAACAAAGGTTGTCAAGGATTCAAAGCTACAGAGGCTCACTACTAGCTTTGAAGAAATTAAGATGGAGGAGGATGAGTCGTTCGATGAGTTCTATGCCAAGCTGAAAGACATAGTGAACTCAGCCTTCAATCTTGGGGAAACCATCCCTGAACCCAAGGTTGTAAGGAAGGTGCTCAGATCTCTACCTGAGAGATTTCATGCCAAGATTACGGCAATTGAAGAATCAAAGGACATTGATAAAATTCCTCTGACTGAGCTGGTTGGAAACTTGCAGACCTACGAGCTAGGGTTATCAAGGATAGGCAAGTCAAGCAAGGGCAAGAGCATGGCCCTGAAGGCTAAGAGCAGTGATACAGATGAATCTTCCGATGATGAAGATTCAAAGATGAAGTCCTACATTACAAGGCAGTTCAAGAAGTTTATGAAGAATGCCAATGGAAGGAGCTTCAACAAAGACCGCAGGCAATCCAGTTCTTCACAGTTCAAGAGCCAAGACAAAGGAAGAAAGGATGCCAAGGATGGCGGTCAGTACACTGTTCCGGTAGGACCAAAGTGTTTTGGGTGTCACGGGTTTGGACACATGAAGAATGAGTGTCCTACTTATCTGAAGAGCATTGGGAAGAGCAAGGCTCTAGCTGCAACCCTTAGTGACACTAAGCCTGAAGATGATTCCGATGATGAGGATGACGGAATCCTAAATGCTTTCACTGCTTCAGTCAATTCTACTGATGGGATTGTTGAAGAAGAAGAAGAAGAATTGGTGGACACTGAATGTGAAAAGATGGATGACAAAGATGATATCCATTCAGCCTATGAGAAGCTTTGCAAGCTTTCTGAAAAGCATGAGAAGCTATACAGGCTGGCCACCAAGAAGCTCAGTGATGTGGAACTCGATAGAGAAGAATTGTCCACAAAGTTTGATGAGGCGAATCAAACTATTGGTGCACTGAGATTTGAGAATAACTTCCTGGCTGAGAAGACCAAGAAGCTTGAAGTAGAGCTGTTTCAAGTTAGAGCTCAACTGGAAAGGACTTCAAGTGCAAAGCTTGATGAGATGCTCAACAACCAGAAATCTGCTTCAGATCGAACAGGTTTAGGGTATGGTCTTTCTATCTCTAACTCTGCTTCTACTAGTTCTACTGTTTTTGTTCCTCCTGCTAATAATGTTAAAATTGAGAATATTGATGTTAAAACTAAATTAGATAGTGAGAACATAGACAAGGGTAAATCAATCTTAGGAGCACCCCCTAAGTTAGAAAAGAAAGATGCTAAACTCCCTAGGGATAAGAAGGCTAACTCTCAGAAGCCTAAACAAAAGAAGCAGCATCTCTGTTATCATTGTGGAGCTGCCGGTCATACTCGACCAAATTGCTACAAGTGGCTAGCCACCCAAAAGAGCAACAGTATGACAGCATCTGGAAGCCAAAATCAGCTTCAATCCTCTCTTGCTCCTCTTGGAGATCTTCTGAAAGCCATCATGTTCCTTTCGAACTTGAACGGTTTTAATTCTTCCCCCTCACCGCCGGTTCAAGGTTTCAATCAAAGGAAAGGCTCTTCCAAGGTATGGAAGAAAAAGGACTCTAAGTGATTTCATCACTTTCTTTTCCCTTCTTGTTTTTTTTTTTCTTATTCTTTGCATTGCATGTGTGTTTTGCATTTTTTTTAGTCAGTCTAGTTTTATGCATTGTTTTTGCTTTGTTAACATGTTTTTGTGTGTTTACTTTCAGTTTTGTTTATTTTGTTTTTGATATAAAAATAAAAAAAAAATTGAAAAATTGAAAAATACAAAAACAGTGTGTGTTTTGTGTACTTTGGTACTTGTGTACCTTAGATGGCCAATGAAACAAAGTTTTCTAAACTTTGTATCTTTTGTAGCTTAGATGAACATCCTTATGCACAACTAAGCAAGTGAGCTTTGTGGCTCGTGTTTGTGATGAGTAAGATTAGGTTATTTCTTAGACTTAACACTCATATCACTCTTTTTGACGGGTAGGACTAGAAAATCCTAAGAGAAAGGCATAAATAACCATCTCACCACTATTGCCCGCCAATCATTAGTGACATCTGTATGCTTCGGCATAGCAAAAGTGTGATGTCAATGACATTTGTGTGCTTAGGCATAGCAAAATTGAAATGTCAAAGTATCAATGGGTATTTCTTTTCTTTCTCATAAGCCCATGTATGATATGTTCAAAAAGAAAATATGCAAAGAAATAAAAAGCAAAAAGATTAAAAATGCTTTAAAATGGTTGCAAGCGTGTATTCTAGGAGATGTGGGAGTTATAGGATGTACCTCAAAGGTGATAGTCCCCATCAAACAGTTATGATTGTGTGTGAGTTAAAGTTATTTTCTCATATCTCAGATCGTCATAACATGTATACACATATGCAATCTTGCGATGTTTTTCACACACAACACGCAATATTCTTTGCTACTATTGATACATGTGCAGGTACAATGTGATTTGGCCATCACAAAGGTTTACATGTGCTTTTGTATGCTCACTAAACTGTCATGACTTATTTTTGAAATATAAAATTTGTTAGACTTGTTTAGTGTGTGTGTGTGTTCTTGGGAGATCCATGTGCTTAAATTTTCATTGACAGATGATTTTTGAGAGATTTATATGTTGGTTGGATCATGGTTGAGGTGCATGTCTTGATTGCATTCATGTTTGTGTTTTTCACTTCTCGAAAAACTGCATTTCATAGCTGGCTCGACACCTTCTCGATACCTCCTCGATACCTGGTCAGCTGTCGAGCCTCTAAAGCCTTTTCTTATCGCAATCTCGACACTTCCTCGACACCTGGTGGATCGATCGAGATTTCTCTGTCTGCTCGATACCTTCTCGACACCACGTCGATCGATCGAGCTTCTGGTGTTGGTTCAGCTGTTTGGTACCTCGATACCTCCTCGATACCTTATCTGTCGAAGGCATATTTTCTCGACACCTTTCTCGACAGCATCTCGATACCTTCTCGACACCACGTCGATCGATCGAGCTTCTGGTGTTGGTTCAGCTGTTTGGTACCTCGATACCTCCTCGATACCTTATCTGTCGAAGGCATATTTTCTCGACACCTTTCTCGACAGCATCTCGATACCTCTCGACACCTCAGCTGTCGAGATTTACTGAGGTGTCTATATAAGCCTCGATCGCGATTTTCTTCTCATTTCTCGATCTCTCTTCGATCTGTCCGAGGCGGTTCGTCTTCCAGGAGTAGTTTTCTTCACTCCAACCTTCATCCAACGTGATTTTCAGCTTTTCTTGCTTCAAATCAAGTGGTATGATCTTGTTATCCTTTGTTTTTCATGCATTTCATGATTTGAAACTTAGGTTTTGGGATTTTCTTTGAAAACTTTGGGTTTTTCAAAATCATTGAGTTTTTATTGAAATTTTGGGTTGGGTTTTCAATAAAAAGTGTTTAAAATGTCATGCATTGCATTCCATGTGCATTAGAATGATATTTTCATGCATTTAGTTGTGTGATTCTTGTATGTGTGCTGCTAGGATTGGATTGGGCTGAGCCCATGATCTTTTTATGTTTGCATGTCACATGATCATGCATTCCCATGCATACGTCCTTTTTGTTCAATATATTGTCATATTTGAACTGTTTGGGACTTTTCTGATTGTCTCCCTCTCTATCTCTTTTCTTATTCTTTTACGTTAGTTGCATCTATGGCACCTAAACGTAAATCCACTCCTGCTCGGAACCCTCTGCGTTCTGGAGCTTCTTCCTCTTCTGATACTGCTCCTCATAATCTTCGGTTCCGTGATGGAGATGCCTACAAGGCATTTACTGAGAACTTTTCTAAACGAGGTGTTCATTCGGAACGCCACGTTGTTTTGGCGGACTTCGCCGACACTGACCTTCCCTCTGTCATTCACAGTAGGGGATGGGAGTCACTGTGTGACGTCCCGGTCACTTGTCCTCTCGTACTACTTCAGGAGTTTTACTCCAACATGTACGGGATAGATCGTTCAGTACCTCTCTTTCATACTCGCGTTCGAGGTACACGCATTTCTGTCACACCGCAGCTGGTTACGGATGTGCTTCATGTTCCTAGGATAGAGTTTCCTGACTATCCTACTTGTGAGCGACTGAGGACTGTGTCCAAGGATGAGCTCATTTCTGCTTTCTGTGAGCGCCCTTCTGAGTGGGGTGAGCATATGTACACACCATGTAGACCTTTTGCTAAAGGTCCTAGATTCCTAAACATGGTGATGACTTTTGTACTTCATCCTCTTTCTCACTATAACTCTATCACAGAGTCTCGTGCTCGTTTCTTGCTTTCTCTACTTGAGCATCTCACGATAGATTTTCCTTCTCACTTCATTTTCTCTATCATAGATGTTCATTTAGATGCGGCGTCCCGTGATAAGCTCATCTTTCCTTCCGCTATCACGAGGATACTACGCCATTTTTCCATCCCTTTCCCTGTGTCCGACCACTTCACACACATCTCTGCCATAGATGCTGCTACCGTAAAACGTAGTCAGGCACAGTTCAGGTCGAGACAGCCGGATTCCACTCCGCCCTCCCGTTCGGCTCCATCCAGATCTGCTCCATCTACATCGACTCCTCTTCCTTCCTCCAGCGATGTATCTCTTGGAGATATTATGGCGCAGCTGCAGCGCATGGATGCTCGCCTTGATACACTCACCACTGAGTTGTATCAGGTGAACGTTCGTGTTGGTCGTATTGCACGACGGCAGGCGACCATGGGTGGTTTTGCATCTGAGGCTTCTCCTCCACCACCTCCTCCAGTTGCTTCAGATTCTGATACTGAGGATGATGATGATGATGATGGTGATGACGATGATGCTTCTGATGATGATGATGGAGATGCTAGCTCTACTGATGAGATGTCTACATGACACTCTACCCTTTGCCACTCGTGACAAAAAGGGGGAGTAGTTTTGGATTATGAGAGTAGTCATCTTAGGGGGAGAGTTAGTATAGGACATTTTTGATAGGGGGAGTGTTCATACTTTTTGAGGGATGTAGTGAGGCTTTAGATGTATCTTTTTCTTTTCATTCTTATAGATACATTGGTCTTGTATATCAGTTTACATACATTGTACTTATCTTCTATATATGTGGATGTATGTTTCTTATTCACCTATCTTTTCATGTGTTGTTTCTTTTCTCTCTTTATACACATGTTCTTTATATTTGTATGCAATCTAATTATTTCTGTTTCACACAAGATGCCTTGATGAGTTTTGTTTATAAGTGTTTCAGAAATACAGGTTGTCAAAGTCTACTTGCCATAAACTCTCTTTTTGCAAAGTTCTTCAAGAGTTTGTGTTAGGATAGATTTTATTGTATGTAACAAGTGAATATGAGTTGAGTGATTTATGACTTCTCTCATATGTTCATTTGTTGGTTGTGGTTTTGTCACGGATTGCCAAAGGGGGAGATTGTTAGGACATATGTGTTTACATGTTAGGAACATATGTCATATTTTATGTAAATTGGCTAATCCTTTGACAAAACGCACTCTACTTGTAATTGGGTAGTTCTAGGTGTTTTTAATACTTCAAGAAACTATGTTTCAAGATCAAAGTGTTGAAGTCATCAAGTCTGTCCAAGAAAAAGCAAGTTGAAGTGCAGAAATTTTAAAGCTTGACACCTGCTTGACACCTACCTCGACACCTGCTATCTGTCGAGAATTAAAAAGTCAGAATTCTGATCTGATTTTCTTGGGATCCGTGAATGTGTTTTTGGGCCTTCTTTTCTTCTAACCCTAAACATATTTAAGGAGTGTTTTAAGAGCCGTCAACATAGACACAAGTTGCAAAAGCATTGAGCAATCCTTGTTCAAGCAAATTGTGCTCTAAGACGAAGTTCTTAACCTAGGTCATCTTCTTCAAGAAGTTGCTGTGTATTGTGCACCTTAGGGTTTTGTGACCAAGCATCTTCCTGATCTTCATGCATAGGATGAACTGAAGAACTTTGCAGCCAACCTCTCATTCTAAAGTTGGTGATTGAAGTCGCGTACTGGGATCCGCGCATCTGGTTAGTCACGTACTTGGGAGCCGTGCATCAAAAGGGGGAACTGTCGCTACAGATCAAGTCCAATTGGGTATTGGGGTAAGGGTTCAACTGTAGGTTGGTAAGGTACTTGGGATTCCTTATTTGTAACCGCTTGATTTGATAATAGTGGAGTTTCGGGAGTGGTGACCTGAAAATCACCCGGTGGGGTTTTTGCCGTTAGGGTTTTCCCCATTCGTGAACAAATCACCGTGTCTTTTATTTTCCGCTGCATATTTAGTTATTCGGTGATTTGTTTGTGCTGCCACGTATTTGCATGTTAAATTGATTAATTAATAACTTGGCTAAATTAATTAATTAGTTTAAATCACAAGGGGTCATTCAGTTTGTGGCCTAACAAACCCAAATTGATTGCAAAGCAGAGCAAACATAAAAATAAAGATCCATGGACTAATCAAAAACATTAATGTGTTCACAAGATTTTAGTTTCAAGTTTAACACTTTTACTACTGCTTTGGTATCAGTTTAGTAAAACTGCCATTATTTCCGATTGCTCAAAAAATAAATCATAGCAATTTTAAATTGCAACGAAGAAAAATGAAAGAAATATTGCAAAAGAAGCCTAAGAAAACACTGAACACATGGGTTGAATTGTCAACAACACACCATTTAATCAAATCTATGTCATTTATTTCTATGTTTCTATTTCAAAGAAGGTAGTAAATATTCGAAGAAAACAATCATTTCAATTTGGAAAAGAGTATAATGTTACTAAAACAGGAAAAACAAAGATTATAATCTGAGACCAAATCATTCAAAGAGAGAGAATAAACAGCCGGATTTTAATTCAAATCCAAATAAGAAAAAGTACCATTAAGGAGTTCCAGAGAAATTAGTGCATACCTTCTAAATAGTGAATACACCTGGTTTTAATATGCAATAACACTAATCAAGCAGCGACAACCAAGAAAGAAAGAATACCACCTTTTAAGCTCGTGAAAAGAAAAAGAAAACACAGACACAAACTCTTGTTTAGAGAATGACCAACCTGGCATCAAAACATGATCTAGAAAAAAATGATAATTGAAATCTCATAAGCTATAACTAATGCAGATTTGAAATAAGTATAAGGGAAAATTGGCTAAAAAAATTAATTTGTAAAGAACAAAAGCTGGCTAAAACATGCAAATCAGAGCCAATTGAAACACAAATACAGTAACTGGACAAAATCTAATACGAAGTATGAGATAAGTAGAAGGGAAATCAGACTATCCTAACCTATCAGTTTGTTCCAACAACGTTTCTTACAAAAATGCTTGGTGAACATTATAAATCTATCTAAACAGGACATTCATCATGTCACTTTTGATATATAACTTAAATATTAAGCATATGTCAAAGCATAAAAAGGAATGTTCCACAGCAAAGAAAAAAAATAGTCCAATCTCTCTCTATTAGTTAATGAACCACCAACCTCTCCTTCAATTTCACATACACTGTCTGTGGAAGACACTAACAAAAACTTTGTAGACACAAAGGAACTGTTTGGGTTTATTTTATATCAACTAAAATAAAAGGGAAAGATTTGCTCTGATTTAATCAAATAAAATATATGGCACTTACGATTTGCAAAAAAAAAAAAAAAAAAACAGTAAAAGAGAGACCAAAATAAAGAGGTTGAAGTAATCGTTGTAAAAAACAGCGCCTAAAAATCTGTTGCAAAGTGTATAACATACATTAGTTATCAATCTGTTTGTTTGTTATTTTAAAATGTAGTAATTAACCCAAAGAATCCCATAATCCCACTTACAAAAAAATTTAAATTACTATACACTTTGAAGCATCCATGTTGAAATCTGTTTATAATCCCTAATGTATAATACAATAGACCAAAGAAAAATAACAGTTTATACCTTGTACAAAAGTGTATATACAGTAGTCAAATTTTGGCCGAATCACTTTCACAAATGGTTTACTTATTCATAGCCCGTTGACCTCATGTAAACATTCCCAGCAGAATTCCATTCAAGCAAACTATAATCCTAAACATGTAAATATCATAAAATTAGTATTTTAAAAAATTATCACATTGGACCCATTATAATAGCTTGACATATCAATGGCCAAAAATATCATTCAGATGCAATGACTAACATATCAAACAAACATAAACACACAATAATAATAATAATAAACAAACAAACAAAAACAAAATTGCTTCTTCTTTTTTTAATTATTAAAAAAAAAACTCTTAAAAATTGCCAATCTAAGAACCAAACACAGAGGCAATAGTTTGACAGAGCCATTCGTAAATGGGTTAGGGGAAACAATGGGGAGACTAAGTGAAATTGACCATGAAGGCACTCATCCCACTAGTTGATTAGTTCCTAGTCAATGCTCCTCGCGAGGCGCTGACAGGACCTCGAAGCCATCCTCATGTCCCACGCGTGCCTCACGGCCTCCGCGTTGCCGATGTGGACCACGTGAGCGTGCTCATGGCCTCAGATGCAGAATATCATGTGGGTTTGCCCCCTTTGCCAACGTACCAAGTGAGCATCACTGCTCTACGCCACACGATCGTCATGCTAGTTGGCGCCCTTCCTTGCCCTCGGGTGAGCCAGGGCCTCCGGGCGACGCCAACATCGACGAGGAATGCTACCTAGTTGATCTTGCTAGTAGTCATATGCTTGTCTCAAAGATTAAGCCATGCATGTGTAAGTATGAACTAATTCAGATTGTGAAACTGTGAATGGCTCATTAAATCAATTATAGTTTGTTTGATGGTACCTGCTACTTGGATAACCGTAGTAATTCTAGAGCTAATATGTGCAACAAACCCCGATTTCTGGAAGGGATGCAGCCAAGGGCAAGGCATGCAACCAAGGGCAAGGTAGCCCCATGGGCAAGCAACGAAGGCCAGGGCATGCAGCCAAGGGCAAGGGGCACGCTACCAAGGCTACCATGGGCCCATTTAACTTCGAATGGATAAAGAATTACGGCCTCGTAACGGTTATTCACCGACTCTGCCATAGTAGAAAGTTGTTCAATCCTGATATTTTTTTTATTGTCAAGGTTTTAAGACGCAACCATCTATATTGCGTAAACGTTTCATGCCTGAGCGGGGCGAAGCCAGAGGAAACTCTAGTGGAGGCCCGCAGCGATACTGACGTGCAAATCGTTCGTCTGACTTAGGTATAAGGGCGAAAGACTAATCGAATCATCTAGTAGCTGGTTCCCTCCGAAGTTTCCCTCAGGATAGCTGGAGCTCACGTGTGAGTTCTACCAGGTAAAGCCAATGATTAGAGGCATCGGGGGCGCAACGCCCTCGACCTATTCTCAAACTTTAAATAGGTAGGACGGCGCGGCTACTTCGTTGAGCCGTGCCAAGGAATCGAGAGCTCCAAGTAGGCCATTTTTGGTAAGCAGAACTGGCGATGCGGGATGAACCGAAAGCTGGGTTACGGTGCCTAACTGCGCGCTAACCTAGAACCCAGAAAGGGTGTTGGTCGATTAAGATAGCAAGACGATGGTCATGGAAGTCGAAATCCACTAAAGAGTGTTTAGCACTCACTTACCGAATCAACTAGCCCCCAAAATGGATGGTGCTGAAGTGCACGACCTATACCCGGCCGTTGGGGCAAGTTCCAGGCCCCGATGAGTATGAGGGCATGGCAGTCGCTGCAAAACTTGGGGCACGAGCCCGGGCGGAGCGGCCGTCGGTGCAGATCTTAGTAATAGTAGCAAAAATTCAAATAAGAACTTTGAAGGTCGAAGAGGGGAAAGGTTCCATGTGAACGGCAATTGCACATGAGTTAATCGATCCTAAGAGACAAGGGAAGCTCGTCTGATAGTGTGCTAAGTGCGAGCTTCGAAAAGGAATTGGGTTAAAATTCCTGAACCGAGACGTGGCGGCTAATGGCAACGTTAGGGAGACTAGAGATGTTGGCGGGGGCCTCAGGAAAAGCTATCTTTTCTGTCTAACAACTTGCCCACCCTGGAAACGGCTCAGTCGGAGGTAGGGTCCAGCGGCTAGAAGAGCATCGCACATTGCGTGGTGTCCGGTGCGCCCCCGACGGCCCTTGACAATTTGAAGGACTGAGGGCTACCACAACTCACAGAGAGCCAAAAGAGGCATCTGATGGGACAAACACTCAAGTGAGGACTCAGATGACCGACAAGTGTAAGATCAAGATGGTCTGGAGGGAGTTATATAATGTAATAGACCTTTCATGAAAAAAGGGGATTGAAAAAATAGAAAGAGGAGACGATAGCAACCAGAATTGCACTTGTAATCAATTCTATTGGAATATATGAATGTTGGCCACCTCGGACAACACATTCACCTAACCTCACGTGTATTGCTCTTGCATGATGGTTTTTCAAACCTATCCTAGCCGTTGTTAGATTCACTAAGGCCTAGTTCTTCGACCCACTCTCTACAAATTTATTGTATTGGGCTTATTAACCCACAATCTCATGCACATTGGGCTTGCGCTGTAAACCGAGTCCTTACATCCGGTCTAATCTTTTTCTTTTACAATTCACCTATTCTTTTTTATTATTCCTTTTATTTTATTTACGCAAACCTCACATGGTGGAAGGAATCATTGTTTTTTTTTTTGGTAGAAATGAAGGAACTGTTGTTGAGTTTGGGGCATTAGTATTTAGTATTACTTTTGTTGAGATTTTCTAGGGTGTATTCTTTTTCTTTTACAATTCACCTTTTCTTTTTTATTATTCCTTTTATTTTATTTACGCAAACCTCACGTGGTGGAAGGAACTGTTGTTGAGTTTGGGGCATTAGTATTTAGTATTACTTTTGTTGAGATTTTCTAGGGTGTCAAACTTCTTTGGAAACACAACACACCCTGGACTGAAAAAGATTATATAGAAGCAACCAAATCTATGCAGAGTCATGAACAGTCCGGCCGTATCTAGGATATCTCAGAAAATCTTTTGATAAAGGACCGAACAATCACATTCGCATTGCAATTTTTCATCTGGCTTGTCTAATTGAGAGACAAGCGAGTGGTTGACTAATAAATAAATAAGAAAGAAGCTTTATTGGGAGGAGAGTATCAGGTATGAGATAGAGGAGAGCATATATATTTAATAGAAAAAAATAAATCGAATTTAAAAATTAGCGAAAAAGTATTAAAGTGTAAAATTATAGTGATATCAACTAAAAGTTAGATACATCAATTTTATATATAATAATAATAATAATAATAATAATAATAATAATGGTTGAATTTCTTCACTTTGACATTCAGAACACTGGGTAGAAATCACATTGAGTGAGCATCTGCAGGGACCATCGCAATGCTTTGTCTTAATTAAACAGTCGGATTCCCCTTGTCTGTACCAGTTTTGAGTCAACTGTTTGACACCCAGGGAAGACTGTCGAGGCGATTGTTCCCAGTCCATCCCCTGGCCGGCATGTGGCGACTCGCTCTCACCGCGGGAGCAGTTCGAGTAGTTCGCCGACAGCCGACAGGTTCGGGACTGGGACCCCCCGTGCCCAGCCCTCAAAGCCAATCCTTTTCCCAGGTTACAGATCCATTTTGCCAACTTCCCTTGCCTACATTATTCCATCGACCAAAGGTTGTTCACCTTAGAGACTTGATGCGGTTATGAGTACGACCGGGCATGGGAGGCACTCGGTCCTTCGGATTTTCAAAGGCCGTCGGGGGCGCACCGGACACCACGCGACGTGCGGTGCTCTTCCAGCCGCTAGACCCTACCTCTGGCTGAGCCATTTCCAAGGTAGGCAGGCTGTTAAACAGAAAAGATAACTCTTCCTAAGGCCCCCGCCAACATCTTCGAACTCTCTAATGTTGCCGTCAACCGCCACGTCTCGGTTCAAGAATTTTAACCCAATTCCCTTTTGAAGCTCATGCTTAGCACGCTATCAGATGAGCTTCCCCCGTCTCTTAGGATCGATTAACCCATGTGCAAGTGCCATTCACATGGAACCTTTCCCCTCTTTGGCCTTCAAAGTTCTCATTTGAATATTTGCTACTATCACCAAGATCTGCACCGACGGCCGCTCCACCCAGGCTCGCGCCCTAGGTTTTACAGCGACCGCCATGCCCTCCTACTCATCAGGGCCTGGAACTTGCCCCAACGGCCGGGTGTAGGTCATGCGCTTCAGCGCCATCCATTTTAGGGGCTAGTCGATTTAGTAGGTGAGGGCTACACACTCCTTAGCGGATTTCGACTTTCATGACCACTGTCCTGCTGTCTTAATCAACCAACACCCTTTGTGGGTTCTAGGTTAGCGCGCAGTTGGGCATCGTAACCCGGCTTTCAGCTCATCCCGCATCGCCAGTTCTGCTTACCAAAAATGGCCCACTTGGAGCTCTCGATTCCTTGGCACGACTCAATGAAGCAGCCGCACCGTCCTACCTATTTAAAGTTTGAGAATAGTTTGAGGGCATTGTGCCCTTGATGCCTCTAATCATTGGCTTTACTTGATAGAACTCGCTTGTGGGCTCCAGCTATCCTGAGGGAAACTTCGATGGGAACCAGCTATTAGACGATTCGATTAGTCTTTCGCCCCTATACCCAAGTCAGACGAATGATTTGCACGTCAGTATCGCTGCGGGCCTCCACCAGAGTTTCCTCTGGCTTCGCCCTACTCAGGCATGAAATTTTTACGCAATATAGATGGCTGCATCTCAAAACCTCGACAGTAAAAAAAATATCAGGATTGAACAACTTTCTACTGTGGCAAAGTTGGTGAATAACCGCTACGAGGCCGTAATTCTTTATCCATTCAGCGTTAAATGGGTTGAAATAAAAGAATATTACAAGGCATGGTCGGAGGTTGTAAAACTTGTGCCTTCACGTCAAATCGATTGGAAATTAGGGAAAATAATAGTAAATGACCCATGCGAATGGGAGGCGATACTTCTAGTTAGTCATCACTTTACTTTCTTCTCTATCAATGTCGCCTTCTCATTGTTGTCTTTTTTTTTCTTGATATGTTTGTTCCTTCTGTGTCTTAAGTTTGCATGTCTTCCTCTATTTTGCATTCATTTTTTTTCCAAGTTGAAAACAAATACAAAACTCACATATTAAAGTATGAAACCAAATGGTTGTCCGAATGATTTAGAGAGAGATTGAAGCTCTAAAATAAGAATGGTAGGGGCGACGCTACGTTGTAGTCAGGGGGTTCAAGGTAAAAAGCAAAACCACTATGAAAGAATTGAAGTTTGTACAATAAGACTTAGACCACTAACATCCTATTACTACCTCAAGTAGAAAACTTACTACCACGACCCCATGATAGCTTCGAGTTCACGGACTACTTTTTTCCTTGGCCTTTGCAACACAAGCACCCACACTTGTGATAAAGAACACAAACTCTCCTATTTGTGACTCCAAGACCACCCTTGAAGGTTTAGATCATCAGCACCTTTGATGACTAGAGAAGGCAGCAACTTTTACAACATTGGATCTTGAGATCCTTCAAGGAATAACACTAGTAGAAGACATGAGAAAGCTTTTGGGTACATAACCCTAGATAAAAAAGAAGCACACTCTTCTCTCTATGAAAAGCCATGAAAACCCTACCTAGGGTTAGCTTATGATGTCCTTTAAAAACTAGGAAAAACGGATCGCGATTTGGGTTTCAAACGGATAAGTTATGGCCTTTTTACGTTTGTTGATTTTTGCTGATATGCGACTTTCGATCGATTGAATCTAATTTTCAATCGACCAAGTCTTGCAGAAATTGAATAGTAATTTCTTACAATTACTCGATTCCAAACTTAATTTAAACCAAACTTTGAGCAAGTCTAAACCTAGATTAAATGTTTTGATCATGGTTTGTCAACATATACAAATTGAAGCTCAAATACATTAGTTCCTAAAGTCTTAGAACCTAACACTAATTATTAACCAATCACAAAATTATTTAATCAATTTTAATTGTTTAACCAATCAGAATTAATTTAAACTAATCATGTGTGGTTGACTCTAGCTAAACACAATGCATGTTAACTGTGCAAACTTGATCATGCAATATCTTTTGATCTGATGGTCCGATTTGAAAACCGAAAACCCCTCTGCAACCGTTAGAATCTCAAGATCATTTTTATGGTATACAATGAATGATTTAATGCATATAATGCAAAGATAATATGACGCATGTAATGCAAGAACAAATTGATGCATGTAACGCAATTATGATTTTTGGGGTACATGGATTGGTCATTCAAGTCATTCTCTTTGATTAAATTATGGGTGCAAAATTGAATGTCTACAGAATGCCCCTAATTGACAGAGCTTGAAAAGTAAATGTCAATGTAAAACAAAGACATTGATTTTAGCGACTATAATTTGGAGGCAGAGAAGGCCGTAGATAAAGCTAAATAGGACAACTACGAGGTGGGGGTGGCAGAGACTGAGGTCTCAGAGGTGTGTAGGATCTACTGTGTCCAAGTGTGGAATGAGGCCCACAACCAAGCTAGGGTCGAGTCCTCCTCTACCCTTAAGAGAGCAGAGAATGTATACTATCCCCCTGCCATCCATGCATCAAGCTGCTCGGGCTCCAAGGCTGACACTGCCTCCAAAGAGACAAATACTGGCGAGGATAGCCCTGCCAAGGCCCTCCCCTCTTCTAGCAGTCTTCCTAAAGAAGCAAAACAGCTTAGGGTTACTGAAAAGGAAAAAAACACAACTAAGGAAGTGGTCGCTGATGCCATCAAGCCTCCAGCTGTACCCAAGGACTCCTTTAAATTAGTTTAAGAATGAGGCTCTACTCTCAGAAAGGCCGCGGTGTTTTGAGGGTGGTTGCCCTTCTCTGTATGCTGCTAAAGCTAATGATTATCTTATCTAGCCTGTGTTACCAAACCGCCCTCCTCTCACATACACACACATTTCTCTCAAGTCTCAAGAAAGAAAGTTGCCTTAACAAAGAAAGTCTTTCCTTTTCAATATATGTCAAGCTGCCTTAGGAGAAAAAAAGACAACCATGGAACAGTTGAAACCACGCAACCTTAATGCAGTGATCACTCCACAAGTATAAGTTCTTGTAGGGTGTGGGGGGCAATGGCTGAGATTTAAGTTTCTAGAAGAGAGTTTCACACACATATACACTTAGATTAGATTAGAATAGAATTTTTATCTTCTATAAAAATAATTAAATAAATAAAAGTTATGTAGTAAAATTTATAGTATTTTTAACATTTTCCTATTTGAATTACTTGTGATTAGTAACATGTCTATTTGTAAGATCTATTTATTTAAATTTGTCTTTATTTCTATCTCTAGCTTTACTCAATTCTTTGAGCTTTTTAATTGTGAAAAAAGATGTAAACTAAAATGTTTTAATATCTACCAACAATATTTATATATAAAAAATAATAAAAAAAATAAAAAAATTTGCCCCCAAATTTGGGCCCTTCTCCAATAAAGGGGCCATAGGCAATGGCCTAATTGGCCTAAGCTTAGGGCCAGCCCTGCAAACAACTATAAGGAACAATATTTGCAAATATCTATCCGTTCTTTATCTCTTACAAAGTGAGTTACATTTCTTAAGTAGTTACTTTTCTTTTTATAATATTAATGTTGATATGTTCATAGCTAAGCATGAAAATCTTGTTTTTGTTAAATTATTTGTTCATGCAAATATTGTTTTTGTATTATGTGTTTTGCAACATGAACTGATTTGTATGATATGTTTTAAATTATTTGTTCATGAATTCTTGCCTAAATTTTCATATAGCAAAAATATATTTCAAAATTGACATAAATTTTCCTTAAAGAAATACTTACTTTGTTAGCCTATAATATACACGTATGCTACAAGAACCCCCCCCCCCCCCCCCAAAAAAAAGGTTAGTGCTCATAAACCCTAAAATCTAAGTTTTAAGTATAATAATAATAATAATAATAAAGAAAATTATACAATATTAGAAATATTTATCTATTGTCGTATGGATGCATGAGAACATTATATAATCTATCTTGTTTTAGAAGAAGCAAAATGAAGAGCTACATAAAATAATTAACTTAACCATAACAAATCCTTCTAAATGTTAATGTTATGCTAAGTTACTTAAGAAAAGGGAAACAAAAAATAATTTATCTACTATGATGGATAGTAATAAATTACCAGTGAACCAATCCTCTTTAATAGAATTCTCTCAGCTCTAGTTATTTAAACATTGAATATTTTTAATGGATTACTTTCTTGTATTGCAGTTTAATGGTTGTGTAGTGTTAATATATTAATACTATTGTTATGTTTTAGTGTAGATAGCAGAAAAGTTGTTCATTTTTCTCATCCATTTCGGTGGAATAATTAAACATGCCGAAAATGGGGTTTATTACGAACGGCCACCTCCTTTTATGGTTCCATTAAGCCGGGGTGTTACATTTGAAGATCTATGTGATGGAGTAGCATCCACGCTTCATATAAACTTACTATTTGGTATAGATTTCTTTTTCAATGTCATCCACATCCTGTGATTTGTCAGAAGTTTTTATAGAAGATGCTAATGGTGTAAATGCAATATTCGATATGTTAGGTTGCCAATATAGATTTGTAAGTACAGAGTTGTACGTGGGTGTAGAGCTCATAAGAAGCCACTGAGTTGTTTTTCCCATTCGATATGCTAACGAAGGACCGAGTGCATCGTTTAGTTATTCACATGGCGGGCACTTTCATGATCCATATGCCACTCATATTGGTCATTATTCTGAAGATGCGGCTCATTCTCCAATCAACATTGGTGGTGCTGACTATCATGCTTCATATACCCATGTTGCAACTGACGACCAACATGTTTCTTATCAGCCAATGAACACCAGTGATGCTAATTATGATAATCCAACTGAGCATGTTACACCAAAGACTGCTTGTTTTGAGTTTTAAGCTCAATTTTCCAAATAACTTTGAATAGTACTTATATCACAAATAAACTTAATTTTCTGCAATATTCAGCCAAAAGACTCAAATTGTCATCCATTGGTGTTATATTAAAATAAGATTAAAACAATCCACATCATATTTTAGGATAAATGGAAAAAAAATGATACAAAAAAAAAAGATTAATCTCATATTCAAATATATTTAAAAATAAATATGAATTTAATAAAATAAAATTATTATACCTTGGAAAATAATTGCTTAATCCTTCATTGAACATTTGAACTCTTTTTCATCTTTTTTTTTTGAAGTGAGTTTGATAATGGTAAAGTGAAGGAAAGTGAGTTTGATATTGATAAAGTGAAAAGAGATAAAGGGTAAAATATTGATAAAGTGAAATTAGGTGGGAAATAAAAAGTAAAATGAAGGGAAATATGTTAAAGGGGCATTTTTGACCTTTTTTTTTTTAAATACAATTTTTGTCTTATTATTATTGAAGAAACCAATATACACATCTTATTACACAAATCAAAGCTGAAAAAGTAATTTTTTACCCATTTCCTATGCAGGTGAGACCCAGGGCTGGTTCTTAACAGGTGCCGGCTGGCACCTATTAACAAAAACGTTTAACGAATTCAATTTATAGCTTTCAGTCCTTGTCATCTTACTACTCTCTTCTCAGCCACCTTATTTGGGAAAAAATTATATTTATATTACCTTGAGAGCCAATATATGGTCAGTCTCTCATTCAATCATTGAATATATCCCATGTAAAAAAAACCTTGATAGCCTTATCGACTATAGTCAGTCATTTTTTCACCAAACCATTAACTGAACCAACATACGCAACACTGAGATTCGGATACCTTGTTACTATCATTTTCTTAATTAATTTCGAAAGTTATATAAATATTATCCTACTATTAGTTTAAATATTTCGACAAATCCGAACTTATAACAATAATTCAAAAAATTTAATTTATTAATATAATTGAATAAAATTTTACTTTAAATATAAATATATGAAATGATATAAAAATACTTGTCTCCAAGTGTGAAGTATGAAACGTCCAGCACAAAAATACAATTTAGAAAGGAAAAGAAAAAGTAAACTAATGAAAATTGACATGACAAGAGAGCAGAGATTTATGTAAGACTTGAGACTTGAGAGTTTTTTTTTTTTTTTTTTTTTGGTGAAGGAGACTTGAGAGTTGAGACTTCGAGTATGACACATTGATTCTTAAATAATAATTAAATAAAGTATGATACAGTGACTAATTCATATGGCATCTTTTTTATTTTTTTAATACATTTCTTTTTCAAAAAACTCAAGTAGCAATACTGGAACTCATTCGTCATTTTTTTTTTTTTTTTTTCAAAAAATGTAAATGGCAGAGGAAAATTTTTGAGTACTCTCGAAATACGGAAAAATAGTGTTCTTTCATTTCACATTCACCTTACCATGAATTTATGAGTGAACTCTACAATAAATGTAAGACGAAAAAACATCACTCTCTATATTTTAAGAGTACCTAAAAAAAATTACCCCTGAAACTTGCTGGCTAAAATTTTTTTAGAATAGAATGTCACATTTTTACGCGAAAACTTGTAGATAAATGAAAAATTATTTTGCAATATAATCTTTGGCGTTTTTGCGCGAGACTTGTGCAATATATAGAGAGTTAAACTCGGTGGTGGTAAGAATGGATAAGGCCACAGTGGTAAACATAGTGAATGGTATTGTATTACAGCGAGGATCTAGTTCTCACCAGCCCTCTCTTAGTTTACAAAATTGTACAAATAGTTGTCACCAGAACTTTCTGATGCACATGCCGAAGTTTTGCCTCGAGCCCTGCAAACGAGAGACCCATCCCCACCTTCCACACACTGAAACACCCTCCCAAGCTTCCCCCTCAATAAAACCCCCGTACTCCACGCTTTTCACCACACGCGCCTGTCGTTTTCTACGTCAAGAATCGGTCAAAATTCTTGGTCAGTAAGATCTTGGCATTTCCAAATAAAATTTAAGTGTTTTTTTTTTCTTTTTTCGAAAGATTTTTTCATTTGTTTTTTAAACCTTTATATATGATGCCCACAAGTTTTCGAAATCGTATTTGCCCTAAAGGCATTTTCGAACAATGTTTTTTTTTTTTTTTTTGTTAAAAAAGATTTTTCCAATTATCTACAAGCTTTCATGTAAAAATACCAACATGACAACATTGTATTCGGGGGCATTTTCAAACAAATCTATTTTAAATTTAGGAGGATTTTTTTTTTTTTTTGGAAGAGAAAACATAATACCATTGCCATAGGAAAAGGTGTACAACAAGGCCTCAGCCAACAACATTCAACCCAGACCAGACTTTATCAGAAAATCTAAGAAAGGCGGAGAAACACCTTTCCAAATACAACTGACATTATTACATTTTGCATACTGGGCCAGTTCATAGGCAGCCCTGTTGGAATCCCTTTTCAGATGCCTAAAAGAGCAACTCAAGAAGCTTGATTTCCCGAGCTAAGATAACACCCTGCTCCATAGCAAAGAGCTCAGTCCATTCAGCCGAAAAGTGCATAGGTAAAGCTTTACTAAGGGCAGCAACCACAGCTCCATTAGCATCACGGATGATTACTCCCACTCCTGACACCCCGTGACCATCCAAAGACGACGCACCGTCCACATTAATTTTGAAAAAACCTGAAGGCGGTGCCTCCCAGCCACCATTCGATGGTTGCTTCGCGGACAGGTGCATCGGGTTGGCTTCCCTGAAGTCTTCAACAACTCCCTTTGCCATTTCCCAGACTTGCAGAGAAGAAAGACCACGCTCATAATTTAGGAGGATTTTTTACAGCAAAATAAAATAATAACTAATATTCTCTTTAACATATACAGGTAACTGGCCCGCTACGGGCCATGACATTTATCATATTCTTTAATAACATATTGATGCCTCAAAAGTCTGTTGGGAAGATGATTAAAAATCTCCTGAATTACAAGGTTCAAAAAGGGCAAAACAAAAACAAATATGTGACTGAGAGAAACATGTTCTGCTTGAGGACGTATTCCGAAGACCATTTGAATGTTTTTCCGGCGCTAAAAACAACGGAGTCGGGTTAAAAACCGAACAAACCATGTTGGGCGAAATCATCGGTTCTCTTCGAAAAAGTTTAGAGACTGGATCTACCTGCACAGATATAACCGAAATTATAATTTTGAATAGAAATGGGACAGCATCTTCCGCCGAACATGCTACCATTCATAATTTAGACCCTCTCGCTTAAAATCATTCTGACAAAGAAAGATAACCTCCTCGCCAACCAAACCACAAACAAAGAAGCCCAAATAACAACAAGAAGGAACGAACCATACATAAAAGACAATGCAGAGTTTTTCCGCGCTAAAAATCATTCTGACAAAGAAAGATAACCTCCTCGCCAACCAAACCACAAACAAAGAAGCCCAGATAACAAGAACAACAAGGAACGAACCATACATAAAAGACAATGCAGAGTTTTTCGTCTTCACTTTTTCACTTAATTTATTCTTTTCTATTGTGTGATTTGGATTCATACGTCAGTTTTGTATTTGTTTTCAACTAGGGACGAACATGAATACAAAACAGAAGACATGAAGAAAAAAAAAAACGAGAGAAACTACAAACATATCAAGAAAAGAAACAGATAACAACGAAAAAGTAGCAATAACAGAAAAGAAAATAGGACTAACTCTCGATAATTTAACATTCATGCTATCAAGGGTAGTGTCAAAGTTGGAGTTGATCTCTTTTCCAATTGTAACAAGTTTGTTCCATGTTCTCAACTTTCTTACTTGATATGAATTTAGATATTGCAGCGTTTACTTGATATGAATTTAGATATTGCAGCGTCCACTTTTAGATGTGTCTCTCTTTCTCTCTCTGCTATATGGCCTCTTTGTTCCAAAGCCGATTTTCCTACGCATCTCTTTATGCAGTACTTTCGGGTCCAAAACCCAGCATGACCCTTCCCTAACTCCCTAACCCTGCCCATGGTTTGGGCTGACTGGTGTTGGTTCCTTGGGAAACACCAAAAACAAAGTACGGGGGTGAACGACATCGCGGGTTTAATGAGGGGGAAGCATGGGAGGTGTGCCTCAAGCCCTGCAAACGAGAGACCCAACCCCACCTTCCACACACCCCCCATGGGTTGAGTCTCTCGTTTGCAAGGCTTGAGGCAAAACCTTAGCATGTGCTGATGTGCATGTGTCTCCTATTATTAGATGCCTCCCTCGTTCTCTCTCTCTCTCTCTCCTATCACGCTTCTGAGATTTGAACAATTGCACGCGTATCTCAACCCATGTTTCCCTGTCCAAGAAATTTATACAGATTTGAGATTGTAGTGTGCTCCAAGTCACGTGGTGGGCTAGACATTAAGAGGTTTTTGGTATCTGTTTTTAAATGATAATTTTTAGTTTTTATCTAATATTATTTTTATGCATTTTTTTCACTCATATATATTTATACACATATTTTTAAATAAAAATTTTTAATTTTAAGCATAAATACCTAAAACCCCAAAAAGCAAAGCTACTCTACTCGTATCCAAAAAAATTTGAATTAAAAAATGAGGTTAACGTGTGTCAGGTGGCTACCTATCTTAGTCAAAAAATAGTCTCATCACATAGCTAGTAACTCCGGTGTCTTGCTTCTTGCATTTTTTGAAAATAAAATAAAAAAAAGAAGATGCCGTATGGGTTACATAACTTACATTACATCCTGCCACCTGCCTTTTTTGAAAATAAATATTAAAATGGCAAAGAGAGAGAGAGAAATAGAAGGGCGGGAAAAAGGTTTTTCTTTTTTGGGTTTGGAAATCATTTAAATTGCAAGAATAATTGTTAATTTTTTTGTATGCCACCTAATATTATTTGTAGGAATTTATGCAACTCAATTGTATAAAATCTCTGTTTTTAATTATACTGGAATTAAGCTACTGAGTAGTTCTAGTGCAAAAAAAAAAAAAAAAAACACAACTTGTGTCACAACTCGTCATGTTATTAATTTTTTAGTATGCCACCTAATATTATTTGTAAGAATAAACATTAATCTAAAATTATTTTCGAAGAAACAAATGAAAAATTCAATAAAAATAAAAAATAAAAATAAAAACCTTGAGCAAATTTTGTACGAAAATACTGCTAGGACAGACCAGTCAAGAATTTTGACCAAAATGCAATGTTGGCATTTTTGCACAAAAACTTGTAGATAGCATATATGGAAGTCCAAGAAACAAATGTAAAACTCTTTAGATGAAAAAAAAAAAAAAAAAACTCGGGTACGTTTTGTATGAAAATGCCTATAAGTCCAACTAGTCAAGAATTTTGATTGGAATTCAGTGTCGGCATTTTTGCATGAATACTTGTAGATAGCATGTATAGAGGTCCAAGAAAAAAAAGAAAAATTCTATAGAAGGGGAAAAAAAAAGTCGTGTAAATTTTGTTCAAAAATAGCCCTTAGTCTGACCGATCAAGATTTTTAACCGGAATGCAATGTCGGCGTTTTTGCATGAATACTTGTAGATAGCATATATAGAGGTCCGGGAAACAAATGGAAATTTCTTTAGAAAGAAAAAAAAAATTATTAAAAAAAAAATCGAGTAAATTTTGTATGTAAAAGCAGCCAGGACCGACCGGTCAAGTATTTTGACCGGAATGCCATTTCGGCGTTTTTGCACGAAAACTTGTATATAGCATTGTAGGGTTGAAATTTGATGGGTTAGGCATAAACTTTGCGTATTGTGAGCCCAACGAATCCCCAACAATGAATTTGTAGAGAATGGGTTAAACAGCTGGGCTTGTTATGGATTTAGCAACGGTTCATGCATGCATGTAAGAGTAAAACGATGTTTAGACTAATATTCGATAAAAACTCTCTTGGGTCTGAAGAGACTTGGTACTTATCAAGTTTCTTAATACAATTTTTTCTCGCCCCTCTCTTCAGGGACCTATTCCCCTTATATATACTCTTCTTTTCTCATCCTCACCGTACACTTGTTCTTCATCCAAGCATTAGCTTGAGTACACGTCACATCAGACTTTTGCTTTAGTATGCCGTGAGTGGTAGTAGCTGAGGCTGAACTGTTTAGGTGTCTTCTCCACATAAATGCGGCCAGGAAAGCTGCTGCAGTGTATTAAATGCAGTGGTAGCAGCTTTTCCTTCAAAATATTTTTATGCTCCCCTCATCCCTAGGTACGCTCAGGATTTGCTCTCCTCCGTAAAATCAGTTGGGAAGGTCGCTTTTGCCCCCAGCATATTTGATTGATTAAGCACCATGATGATCCGGCAATGGAACCTCTTCAGACGAATCATAGTATTCCTCTTCAAGCGCATTTCCACCAGACGGGCCCAGCTCTGATCCCTTTCACCTTTTCGGACCAATAAGCGTATACAAAATGGGCTCTGGGCCCAATTCGCAGCGTTGGGCTCGCCCCCACAAGCATATATAGAGGTTCAAGAAACAAATGGAAAATTCTTTTGAAGGAATTTTTTTTTTTAAAGAGCTCAGGTAAATTTTGTATGAAAATGACCCTAGGTCCAACCAGTCAAGAATTTTGATCGGAATGCAATGTCGGCATTTTTGCACAAAAACTTGTAGATAATATATATAGAGGTCTAGGAAACAAATGAAAAATTCTTCAAAAAAAAAAAAAACTCGGAGAAATTTTGTACGGAAATGCCCATAGGTCCGACTGATCAAGAATTTTAATAGGAATGAAATGTCGGAGCTTTGGCACGAAAACTTGTAGATAGAATATATAGAGGTCTAAGAAACAAATGAAAAATTCTTTAGTTGAAAAAGGAACAACTTGGGTAAATTTTATATGAAAATGCCCCTTAGGTCCGACGGGCCAAGAATTTTGACCAGAATGAAATGTTGACGTTTTTGTATGAAAACTTGTAAATAGTATATATAGAGGTCCATGAAACAAATGAAAAATTCTTTAGAAATAATAATTTAAAAAAAAAAAAAACTTGGACAAATTTTGTACGAAAATGGCCCTAGGTCCGACCGGTCAAGAATTTTAACCGGAATGCATTGTCGGCATTTTGGCAAGAAAACTTATGGATAATAGATATAGAGGTCCGAGAAACAAATGGAAAATTCTTTAGAAAGAAAAGAAAAAAAAATTCGGGTGTACGTAAAAGCCTCTAGGCTCAGCCAATTAAGAATTTTGACCGAAATGCAATTTTGGCATTTTTGCACGAAAATTTATATATAGCATATATAGAGATCCAGGAAACAAATGGAAAATTCTGTAGAAAGGGAAAAAAAAAAAAAAAAAACTCGGGTAAATTTTGTACGAAAATGGCACTAGGACCGACAGATCAAGAATTTTGACCGAAATGCAATGTTGACGTTTTTGCATGAAAACTTGTGGATAGCATATATAGAGATCTAGGAAACAAAATGAAAATTCTTTAAAAATAAAAGAAAAAAAACTCGGGTAAATTTTATACGAAAATGCCCCAAGGTTCGACGGGTTAAGAATTTTGACCGGAATGCAATGTCGGCGTTTTTGCACGAAAACTTGTAGATAGCATGTATAGAGGTTCAAGAAACAAATGTAAAATTATTTAGATAAAAAAATAAAAATAAAAATAAAATCTTGGGTAAATTTTGTACGAAAATGACCTTAGGTCCGACTAGTCAAGAGTTTTGATCAGAATGCAATTTCAGCGTTTTTGCACAAAAACTTGTAGATAGTATATATAGAGGTCCGGGGAACAAATGGAAAATTCTTTAAAAATAAATGAAGAAAAAAAAATCTCGGACAAATTTTGTACGAAAATGCTTATAGGTCCGACTGGTCAAGAATTTTGACTAGAATGAAATATCGGTGTTTTGGCACGAACATTTGTAGATAGCATATATAGAGGTTCAAGAAACAAATGAAAAATTCTTTAGTTGAAAAAGGAACAACTTGGGTAAATTTGGTATGAAAATGCCCCTTAGGTCCGACGGACCAAGAATTTTGACCGGAATGCAATGTTGACATTTTTGTACGAAAACATGCAGATAGTATATATAGAGGTCCAAGAAACAAATGGAAAATTCTTTAGAAATAAAAGGAAAAAAAAAAAACATTTGGCAAATTTTGTACGAAAATGCCCCTAGGTTTGAGAACAATCTCTCACAGATCAGTGGGTCTCTATTAGATCGGTGGGTTTAAAATTTCTAGGTTTGTTTACGAGTTTCTCGAATTTGGGTTTGAAATTTATGGGTTTGTTTCTAGGTTTGATTTTTCATGTGATGTTCTGGGTTTACTAGAGATTGAGGGTTGGGTTTGGGTTTGTGTTCTTTGTGTTTTGAATCTTTGAAGTGCTTTGTATTTTGTAGATCTGTGCCCTTTGATTTTACATGTTCCATGTTGGCATGTTCTTGATTTTTTTAATTTCCTTAGCAACCAAACATATTATTCGAGGAAGAACTCACGATGACTGGGAAGAACATAATGTAAAGAATTTTTTTTTAATTTAATTAATTTAATTTCTTTTTTAAACGGTCTGGTTTTAATTTTTTTATTTAGTTAAAATTAATTAATTAATTTTTTTAATTTATTAGCTGATATGGCATATTTAATAGTAAAATAAAAATTTGTATTATTATTTTAATAGTTTTGTCTGACACCTAAGCAATTTCCGGTGGTGGGCTACCGGAAATGACCAAAATAGAACGCGTTAATTGATTTAGGGACTAAAAGTGGTAAAATTAAAATGTAGAGACTAAAATAAAAAAAAAAAAACCAAAATGTAAGGACTAAAAATACATTTACGTCTTTTTTTTTTGGTGGGCAAAGTCTTACCTTTATCTTAGCGTGTTTCTGTTCACTAGTTGCGTCATTGCCCAAAAGTCCTATATACCCTTCTTTTTTCTTTTTTATTTTTTTTAACAATGATTGAAATTTTGATAGTTTCATCATAATTACATATTTCATCTTATATTAGAACTAATTTAGCTTTCAATAATTAAAATTAGACAAATATTTAAACCTAAACATGTTAACATTTTGTTTAAAACAATTCTGTGTGCGTTGTACCGATTAGTGACTAGTTATATATATGCGTGTAATAATTTTAGCAATTTTAGCCGTTTGTTTGAAGTATTGATTTGCATTTAGCACGTCACTCACGTTATCTGCAACTAGCTTCTATTCCCAAAACACAACACGTTCAAAAAGTAAAAAGCAACCTAATGTTATACGAATAATGTGTTTACAATATTTTTATGACAAATATTAATAGTATATTGATATCAGTTTTAACTCAAACTAATTAGTAAAATTATTATTTTTCATTAATAACAATATGTCAATTTGTTTTTTTTTTTTAAATACTAACTAAACGTTTCCCTACACTAATTATATAATTTTTTATTGAAAATTTTGAATTCATTTCAATTATACCATTTTTTTTATCCACTAAAATATATATATATATATATATATGGCTTTAGAAACTTTCAAAAATAAAAAAAGTGTTAGCAAGAAAGGACGGATCTAATTCTCACCAGCTCCCTCTAGCTGACGCACATGCCGAGGTTTTGCCTCGAGCCCTTCAAACGACAGACCCATCCCCACCTTCCACACACCCTCCCAAGCTTCCCGCCCAATAAAACCCCCGTACTCTTTTTATTGTTGATTCCCAACACCAGTCAGCCCAAACCCTCCCTCCACGCTTTTCACCACACGCGCCTGTCGTTTTCTATATGGTTTTCTATGTGGGTTTCATTGGGTGTAGGAATATCAGGCGCATGGGGACTTGTTCCATTAAGGAAAAACAAAAGCAAAGCTACTCCAGTTTCCTTTTAGTCATATCCAAAAAAAAATTTGAACTTAAAAAAAGAAGCTAACGTCTGTTAGGAGACTACTTATCTCAGTCAAATAAACGTGTGTCAGTAAAAATTGTCTCATTCTTAAGTGGTCAATTTTAATTTTTTGCCACTTGCATTTTTTGGAAAGAAAATATTATAAAAAAAATTGCCGTATGGGATACATAACTTACATTACATCCTGCCACTTGCCTTTTAAAAAAAAAAAAATTTTAAATGGCAAAGGGAAAGAGAAGGGTGAGAGAAGGGTTTTTTTTTTGGGTTTGGAAATCATTGCAAGGACAATTGTTAATTTTTTAGTATGCCACCTAATATTATTTGTAGGAATTTATGCAACGCATATTGTATAAAATCCCTATTTTTAATTATACTGGAATCAAGCAACTTGCAGGAACCTTCCAAATTTCAGTTACTTGGGCCTGGCTTTTTATAGAGTTTTTGGTATATGCACTTCAAAATAAGTATTTTGTTATTTGAAATTTTGTGTGAAAATACGTATAGGTGAAAAAATATGTAAAAATACATGTAATTAATATAATAACAAATATTTTATGAATAAAACACTTTTCATTTTGACCACCGTGCATCTTTGGTGTGGTGGTTACTTCACAAGTATATATGCTTGTGAGGTGTTGGAAGCAAGAGCCGGAATTCAAGTCTCTATTAGAGAATTTTACACACATATACACTTAGATTAGGCCAAAGTAAAAATTTTATTTTGTAAACAAAAAAAAATCATTAATTGTTGGCTAAGGGGTAAGGGCTAAGAGCATTCACATCAGTCCGTGTATAAGTGTGTATAATAGAAAAAATGCTCAAATTTACACATTTTTGTTCAAAAACAGCCCACATCAGTCTTTTTAAAATCATGCAAAGTCTTCTAAAATTATCCACATGCTACAGTACCCGTGTAAATTTACACGGGTACTGTAGCATGTGTATATGAATTTTTAATAGTTTTTTTCTCTCTCCCCAGTACTGTAGCATGACTTTTTCTGGTACTGTAACACTGTAGCACTGTAGCATTGGGTTAAAGAAATGAATATTTTATTTGAATAAATGTGTATAATAGACAAACTGATGTGGGTGTTTTGTAAAAATAAGTGTGTAAAATAAAAAAAGTAAGTTTTAGACTTGTAAAATGAAAAAAATTTTCACGGACTGATGTGAATGCTCTAAGACAGTAGATTTCTTCAAATTTATTTATTCTATTTATTAATGACCTCTCATCTCTTCTCAAACAGCTTCAGCAGTTCTCCCTAAGAATCTTCTCAAACACTTGTTTCTTTTTCTCCATCAAACTCTATGGCCAGCGAAAAATTCTCAACTCCCCCATTGACGAAAAAATGTGTTTCTGATTATGCACCAGATTCAGAGGAAGAAGTTGAACTTAAGAAGAACGAGAGCAAGAACCGTATTCCTGTTGCTGTAGCCGATGCTAATGCTACCAAACAGCCTGCCAAAACTCTGAAGAAGAAGAAGAAAACAACTAAGACCCATCAACCTCAATCACAAGGTGCTGATAATGGTGATGACCCTTCCACTCACAAGTCAAAAATCATATTTAAAGGATTTGAAGCTCGTATCAACGAACAAGGAGTCCAGCCTGATTTCCTTCCCAAAGACACTGTTGCAAACTTAGTGAAGCTGTGGAAATCTTTTAAGCAGGCAGAATTTGAATGCTCCCGACGTGAGGCACACTTCAGTGAGAAGCTTTTCGAGGCCGCCATTGATATCTACAGCCCAAGCTACTGATTGTTTACCTCATTATCCGTTTTGTCCATGCTTAGCTTCTACTTATTAATGTCCAGGGTACATGCTTTGATGCTTAGAATTTTTGGGATTTTTGTTGAGACTGGGTTTATGATATATGAGTTGTACCTGTATGTAGTTGCTATGTTTGCTTGATTCTTGTTTTTGCCTTTTGTAGTAATTTTTGCTTCTCTCTTTTCTGTGTTTAATGTAAGGGGGTGTTTAATGTAAGGGGGAAAAGTAGAAAATTTATTGAAAATGGGAAATGACATTTATTTAAGATTCGGTGTGGTGGTAACTTGTTTGTTGTGGCTTGTCAGCTAACTCTGGATTTAGTTTCTGGAGTCAGTAAAAGCTCTTATGATCTGTCTGTTTGGATGGCATGAATTTGGATTTGAGGAGCTCAAATTCTTTGTTTGGGTAACTCTAAAGGAGAAGAATCAAATCCGTTGATTTGAAATCACCTCACAAACCCACCTGATTATAACTCCTCTCAGCATAAATGAACTCATAGGCCATGCCTCCCCTGAACTATGGAGTATATATGAGAGGGTTTTTCCCCCTCCCTCTATTTGTTCTTGGCCATTGGATGATATATGACATTGAAATTCAACCATCCTTACTCAGATACCAGACAAGGAAACTACTGTTTGGGTCATAATTTTTTTTAAAATCACTTTGGCTCTACTTCTTAGAGTTTTTTGAAGTTGTTTTATATGGAACCAATTCTAGCCAAAACTCCAATGATTACTCATTTTACTTTTTATTTTATTTTTACCCATTTAGATTGAAGATAAAGCTTGTGCAGGCTAGCAACAATGACCAATCCTTCCGACCAAAACTCCAATGATTATTAATTTTTAATACACATACACACTTGAGTAAAAGAAAAGAAAAGAAAAACAGTAAATTCTTAATTTGACAAAACTAAAAAGTGGTGGAAGGGCTAGCTATATGCCTATATATTGATCTCTCTCCTCCCCAAACAGCCAAAACTAAAATAGTGTTGTACGTGGTGTTGCAAATCCAAAGCTAGCATTTGGAAGCAACTAATAGCCAAAACTCCAATGATTACTCATTTTACTTTTTATTTTATTTTTACCCATTTAGATTGAAGATAAAGCTTGTGCAGGCTAGCAACAATGACCAATCCTTCCGACCAAAACTCCAATGATTATTAATTTTTAATACACATACACACTTGAGTAAAAGAAAAGAAAAGAAAAACAGTAAATTCTTAATTTGACAAAACTAAAAAGTGGTGGAAGGGCTAGCTATATGCCTATATATTGATCTCTCTCCTCCCCAAACAGCCAAAACTAAAATAGTGTTGTACGTGGTGTTGCAAATCCAAAGCTAGCATTTGGAAGCAACTAATTAAGAACACAAAGTAGGAGAGGAAAAAAACAAAATGGGTAGTTGTCATTTGTTGCACTTGCCATTAGGGGAGTGCATCACAACATTCAATCTAGAGGATGCCGTGTGCAACCATGGCTTTTTCATGATGGCTCCAAACTCATGGATTCCATCTACTAAAACTCTTCAACGACCATTACGACTTGCAAACTCCACCACCTCTGTCATGGTTTCTATGTCACACCCTCCAAACAATAGCTCTATTCTTATTCAAGTTCATGATATTCAAAATGTTTCTCTTGAAGACGAGAAAGCTATACTTGTATGTACTACTTACTCTCTCTCTCTCTCTCTCTCATATATATATTGTTGAGTGGTATTAGAGATACATACAATAAATTTTACTATATAATCTTTAAAAATTAAATAATAAAAATAATTTAATATTATTTTTTATATTATTGAAATTATACCAATCACTTTCATTTCAACACCGCCCCAATTTATGAGTTTTTTTTTTTTTTTTAAATTTGTAATAGTTTTAACATTTTTCATGTATTGTTTGGTTGTGCATATTGTGATTATATATGAATATGTTAATGGATTTTAGCATAAATTCGGCAGAAACAAGTGGGTCGGATGCTAAGGATATCAGAAGGAGATGAAAGGAACGTGAGGGAGTTTCAAAACATGCATCCAGAAGCAAAGAAGAAAGGTTTCGGTCGACTTTTTCGTTCTCCCACACTCTTTGAAGATGCTGTTAAGTCCATCCTTCTTTGCAACTGCAAGTAAGTTACGTTGTCATTTGCTTTTCTTTTACATATGTTCTTCTTCTTCTCTTTGATTTGTTCTTCTTCTTTTATAGGTCCAGTTTTTTTTTTATTTTTTATTTTTTATTTTTATTTTTATTTTATTTTTATGGTTTTTTTGGATTTTGAACTATTATATTCTAAAGAGCTAATTCGGTTTTAATGTTTTAAAACATAGAAAGACAACGTTCTTAATAAAAATGAAATTGACCACACAAAAACAATTTATGGATAAATTGCTTATTTTAGTGCAAATTAAAATATATACTAGCATGGATAGACAACATTCTTAAAATGACTCGTTGTATGACTATGAATACAAGCATTATTTTAGTGCAAAAATAAATATTCACATAATAATGCCAACACAATGACATCTTTCATTTAATTGTGCTTATTTGTTGGAAGTTTTTAAGTTGTTTTATAAACCTTTTGTGGTGTCATAATATTCGCATTTTTAGTGGTATTTAAGATCAAGCTTGGGGATTACGTACAGTATCCGTAAAACTGAATTTTTATTTTTATTTTTTATGTTTTAGAATCATCCCTAAGACTGATTATAATGGCCATATATTTTTTTTCTGATTATAATGGTCATATTATGATTTAGAATGTTTGTGCAAATAGAATAAAATGAGGCCTCTATATTAATTACAAAACCACGTTAGTTCAAGATATTTAAAGAAGACTAGTCCATTGAATAATTATTAATCATATTTTAATATAGATCATTTGTTATTTAAAAATACACACTTCCCTAAACAAATACTCATGGGTGGGGTGCAAAATGTTACAAAGTTAATATTTTATAAGGATAAGTGTAAAAGGTTGTATATTTTAGTGGGTAAATGTAAAAGAATATATAATTTAGGAGTTAAAGTGTAATTTTTCCTAGTAATTGGATTAAAGATATCTTTTGTTGTAATGAGTTTGCTAACAAGAGATGCTACGTACACAATATTTTCATAAAAATTTCACAATAAATTCTAAGTGGCATGTTATTGCTAGTTCTTATTTAGGCCCATCACAAAAATTACTTTTTTGTCTACTAATAAAAATTTGCCACCTAAAATTTGCTGTAAAATTGTTATAAATATATTGTGGACGTAGTAATTTTCTTTGTCATAAGCCAATAAGGATAAATTGATATGCACAAAAAGTAAAAATAAAAATAAAAGAACGGAAAAGAAGAGGTGGTGCAACTATTAAGGATATGCTTGTATGAGAAAAAGTATGTCAAACTGCAATTACTTCTTCGTAAATCTTTTCTTTTAAATATTACTTTAAATAAAAATTACAAGTAATACACTAATACTATAGACCCAATTTTTTTTTTTTTTTTTTTTTAATTTTTTTTTTTTTACAATTGCTTAAATAGAATGTTTTAAGACGAACATTATTTTTACGTGGTTTACACAACTTATATTATGCACTAATTAAAACAAATCATGTTAACAACTATAAAGAAAGTTATGAAAATTGTTGTGGGTAAGATTTTAACACACGGATGTGTCTGTGTATGTATTATACAATATGATATTCAAAAGGTGGACGAGGACATTGGATATGGCTAGAGCTCTATGTGAACTTCAAGCGGAGTTAGCTGATGGCTGGAACAGTGAAAATATAGTCAAACATCCCAAAAAGAAAGGGTTAAAGAGAAAGAAATTTGCTCGAAAACAAAGTAAGGTCAACAAATGTGTGGATGAGAATTGCTCAAATTCACAACTTCTAGAAGGCAATAATATTAAAGTTAAGGCATTAGGGAATTTTCCAAGCTCAAAAGAACTAGCTACCCTTACCAAGGGTTACTTGAAAAAACGTTGCAAACTTGGGTATAGAGCACGTCACATTTTTGAACTTGCTGAACGTGCAGAGGATGGAAAGCTTAAGCTTAAGCTCAAGAAAACATCCAGCTATGAGGAAATATATGACAAATTGAGTAAAATCAAAGGCTTTGGTCCTTATGCATGTGCCACACTAATGATGTGCATTGGATTTTATCAAATGGTCCCTATGGATACTGAAACAAAGCGACATTTACAACAGGTTTTGAGAGTTTCAATATTGGTAGCTTCATGTAAATATGCCATAAAATCATAATTGTATGGTCTTTTTAATAACTATTATATATTCTTTGTGTCAGGTTCACAAGACAAAAAAAGAGAATGCCAAAGAAGATGTCAAACGTATATATGATAAGTATGCGCCATTTCAAGCGTTGTCATTTTGGTATATATTTATGTTCTCATGTGTTTATTTTCAACATCAATCAATAAAGTTAGAGTTACAACAATAATTTCACACCAACACTTCATTTGTCTACCACCTCACACCTGATCCCACCATATATATATATATATATATATATATATTTTTTTTTAATGACCCTTGTGTGAGGTGGTAAGTAAATTGGGAGGTGTAAAAGTTTTTGTTGTGATCCAAACTTTTTAATTATGCTTTTTGCTCCTTTTATATGATTGTATATATTATTATTGGTTTTCTGAATTCATTATTTTTAGTCTTCAGTTTTGAATTTCAGCTAAGACATTCTTCGTGCATTTGTTTTCAGGCTTGAGTTATTGGAGTTCTATGAAATAAAGTTTGGAAAGCTAAGCATGTTGCCAAACTCTAGTTATCATATTGTTACTGGCAGCTAGGCTTAGGTAGGGCTATTGGTTTGTTTTGGAAATTTGACCAAGTTTATCTAAGCCAACAATTACTTTTCTTGTGTAGTCGTGGGTTTAACTAAGATGAATCGGTTTGTTTTGGAATTGACCAAGTTTAGATTAAGATGATCCACAAAGAGCATAAACGTTGGGGTGCTTACTATTTCATTGTTTAGTTGATCTTATTTTAAATTTTTTGAGCAAGAAAAGATGTATTGTTGAACCTATGAGCTCTCATATCACTATAGAAGATGAAGAAAATGCAAAATGAAGATGCATTTTTTTTTTGAATGATTCTATAGAGTCTTAGTTTCTCTTTGTGGTTGTTTAGAGAGATTAACAAATATCATGATGTTAACGTGAGATTGTTTGAGAGTTTTTTCCCCCTTAAAATCCTTGTTTTATGTGTTTTGTTAATGGATTGATGCTATGACATAATCTGGTCCTTTTATTATAAAAGAAATGTTATCATATTGAAAAAAAATAATAATAATAAAACTCTAACTAAAAGAAAACGCTGGGAACACTAAAAGATGTTAACTCTAATAGGACAAGCATTATAACCATGATAACAAAATTAATTTAATTATAAAATAATTTTAGTCTAGATTTCCTATCTAGGTCATAATAAGCACAAATGAGTACTCCTAAAACTTAAGAGGGGAAAATGACCTAAATAAATTTTATTTTTTGGTAATGACGTAACAGAACTTCACTCAAATTAGTTATACATTAAAGAGCATACCTAAATAAATTATTTTGTATAAGCACTATAATTTATTTTAGCCACATAAAACACTTGTAGAGTTTGTGAAGTACTAGTGAGTCATTTAGCCACAACCAAATGGATACAAAAAAGAAAAGTTTTAGAGATCGATGTTTTTATAAACTATTTTGTCCTTTTTGAAACGGTATTGTTTAGTTTACATCATTTGTACACCCCAAACACCAGACATGCCACACCAGCAGCAACTGCTCTCAGCCGTCTAGCTTTCAAAATCGATTTGAGGTTCAATTCTCAAGAAATTTTTTTTCCAAAAATGAAAATTATTGTGTGCCCTTAGAACATACATTAGCAAAATCAATATAATATATGTGTGTTAGGTTCTAAAGATTTAGGATTTTATGTATTTAGAACTCTAATGTGTATTGTTGGCAAACCATGATCAAAACAGGTTGTTTAGTCTTGTTTAGACTTGCTCAAAGTTGTGTCTTTTATGTAAAGTTGGAATTGAGTGGCTGCAGAAGTATTTGTTACTTTCGGCATGGCTCGATCGATCGAAGAATAGACTAGATCGATTGAAAGTCGGCCAGATTGTTTTTTCTGCAGAATTTTCAACTCAGCCCTACCTCATTAAACATTTAAGGTTTTATGTTTTTGCCCTAGGTATTTAAACAAAATCCTAGCCACGTATTTGGGAGTTGTACCTGTTGTATTGTTGCTCATACTTTTCTGTTTTGTATGAATCTCTTGTGAGATCTTTGAGGAGTTTTCCTTTACACAAAACTTAGGATTTTCAAGGTAGAGATAATATCAACATCTTGATGATCAACTCGGTTGCTGCCATTGGAGCTTAAAGAAAAACAAGAGGGGAGCTTGTAGCTGATTGAAGAATCCAAGAAAGAAGGAGTCCGTGGATTCGGAGTTTGCACGTGGTCGTGTCAGTAAGTTCTACTGGTGGGTAGCATTAGGAGGTCAAGCGGGGAGCTTGTAAGTCTTTTTGTATGAACTTCGATTTTTTCATAGTGGATTCAGGTTTACCTTGAAGATAGCTAGGTCAAATCATTCTCAGGTTTTTACTGTGTGGTTTCCTAGGTCATCATATCTTGTGTTATTTATTTTCTGCTACTTTATATATTCTTGATATGATTGTGTGATTGTGATAACCTAGATTTGCATGAATTGGACTAAGTTAATCACTTGGCTAATTAACTAGGTTAATCTGATTGGTTTAAGTGGTCTAAATTTCCATCAAGTAGTATCAGAGCGGGTAGCTCTTCTATTGTAGATCTTTTGATCTCTTAGTTGATCCTTGACCCCTGTTGCCATGGAACACATACACTCTCTTGTTGTTCCTTCTCACTTTGACGGGAATAACTATGCCTATTGGAAAGTAAGGATGAAAGCATTCCTGAAATCCATTGATGAGAGAGTTTGGAATTCCGTTAAGTATGGATGGGAGAAGCCCACTACTCCTGTGAGTGAGTGGTAAACTTCTTAAAAAGAAGCAGCTCCATTTAATAGCAAAGTTATAAATGCCATCTTTAATGCTGTTTTTATGGAGGAATTTAAGAGAATCTCAAATGTTGATGTTGCTCATACTGCTTGGAAAATCTTCCAAACTGTGCATGAAGGCACAAAGGCTGTCAAAATAAATAAGCTGCAGCAATTAACTTCTAGATTTGAAAGCATTAGGATGTCTGATGATGAATCCTTTGATGAATTTTATGCCAAACTGAATGATATTGTTAATTCTGCTTTTAATTTGGATGAAGTCTATGATCAACCTAAAATTGTTAGGAAGATACTTAGATCTTTAACTGAAGACTTTAGACCAAAAGTGACTGCCATTACAGAGAGCAAGGATGTGGACTCCATCCCTGTGGATGAACTTGTAGGATCTCTTCAGTCTTATGAGTTAGACCTACGCAAAATTAACAAATCCAAGTCAATGGCCCTTAAGTCTGTTGATGATGTTGATATTGGTGGATTTGATGATGAACTCTCTGCTACAGAGATAGCTTACCTTACCAAGAATTTTAGAAACTTTCTTAAGAATACTAATAGGAGGGCAAGGAATACAAACACTGCTGAACTTAAAAATTTTAGGAAGAATGATCCCATTAAGGTTAGCAACACTGAAAAACCTAGAGAAAGAGTAAGTCAATCTTCCAACAATTCTTTGGGTTCTCAATGTTTTGGTTGTCAAGGATATGATCATGTTAAATCTGAATGTCCAACATTCCTGAGGTCTAAGGGCAAAGCTATGGCTATAACCCTTAGTGATAATGAGGTTTCTGATGATGAGTCTGGATGTGACGAGGATGGAAACTTCATTGTTTTCACTGCTACTGCTGTAGTCAATGAAAGCATATCTGCTGAGAAAAACCCTTCTGATGGGGAACTCTCTGAGGACGTAGATCTTCAAGAGGCCTATAATAAACTTTGCAAAGTTGCTGCAAAGGATGCTTTGAATGTTGAACTTGGCCTGAAGAAAATTGAATCTCTTGAGCTTGATAAGAAAAATTTGCTTGTTAAGTTGTTTGATGCTAATGATCTTTTGAACAATGTGAAAACTGAGAATATGATGTTGATGGATAAAGTAAAGAAATTAGAACTTGATTTATCTGTTACTAGATCTGCTAGTTCTAAACTTGATCAAATGTTGAGTGTTCAAAAGTATCCTTCTGACAAATCTGGTTTGGGTTTTGTTGAGAGCATCTCTGTGTCTGCACCCCATTCCACGATTTTTGTTCCTTCATCTTCTTTTGAACCTTCTGTGAGTGAGATTGTGAGTGAAACCGTTAAACCCCCTGTTAATGAGGTTGTCAAACCTGTGGAAGTTTCACTACCTAAGAAGATTAGGGTTGATTTGAGAGAGTCTAAATCTAAGGAGCCTACCAAATCTAAGGACAAGATGCATGGTAAACCTATTTAGGTTTGTCATTATTGTGGAAAGTCAGGACACATTCGTCATAACTGTTACAGGCTTCAAGCTGCTAAGAGAGCAAACAAACCAAAAGTGTCTGTGCCTCAAGCACAAGATCCTATGGCACTAATTGGTGAATTGGTAAAGGTTTTAAACCTTTATTCCAATCCTGGAGTTGGGAATCACTCGAATGTGAATAAGAACTCCAATGCTTATGGTGCATCTAAAAAGTTTTGGATGCAAAAGACTCGATCTAAGTGAGTCTTTCTAACATGGTCCTTGTGCTTCATTGCTCTATTCATCTGTGACCATTGTTCTTTAGTTCTTGTGTTTTTTTTTTTGTTCTAGGACTTGCATTGCATTACATTCATACATTTCACTCTAGGATTTATTTGTTTTCTTTTTAAATATATAATAATAAAAAAGAAGGAAAAAAGAAAAGAAAAAGAAGAGGAAGCAAAACTATGTTTGACACTATTTTTCTTGATTTTTGAAAATAAGGTTGGTCAATCTATTTACACATGTCATGTCTTGTGTACCTTGTTTAGCTTTGATAAGCTTATTCTTTGCACTTTACTAGTTAAAGTTTTGTAGTGCATGTTGTGTGGGAAAGATGTTTATGGTGTTTATCACTTTGTCTTAATCTTGAAGTCACATGTTATTTGACTGTCAGACTTGATCCTTTTGAGAAAGGCATAAATAACCATCTTAGCTCTGTTCACTAGCCAATCATGAACACTTTAGTGCATATCATAAGTTTTTGTGCTCAAGAAAGTGTAGCATATGCACAAAAAGAACATAAGGTGTAGCCTCGGTTAAATCTTATAATTAAAATTGGTGTGTACTATTAGGCTTGATGCCAATTCACTTAATTAAAACTGGTGTGTACTATTAGGCTTGATGCCAATTCACATAATTAAGAGGTAAAAATTCAAGAAACATAAATGATTGCAAGCTTTTGTTCTAGGAGATATGGGAGTTATATGATGTAACTCTTTTGGTGATAGTCTCTTTTAAATTCTATGTGATGAATTGTGTAGACTTTGTATTTAAATGCTATTCACATATCACCTCACATGTATCTCAAGCTTTTGCTAGATGCACACACTTCACAAGTTATTCTTTGTTAAACACTGTACATGTTATTGTGTGTGTTTTTGGTCTGATCAACCAAGTTTGAAAATATCTTGAGAATTGTGCACAACGTATTTTGTTGTTTGAAGAATTCAAAGGGAGAATGATTGAAAATTTGTTGTGAGAGAATTGGGTTTAAAATTTTGGGTTTTTGAAAACGCATTTCATCTCATACTCATGCATTTTGTTCATTAATTTTAATGCTTTGAGGAGTTGTTTCAAAAATGTGGTTGTTTTTCAAAACCTATGATTTTCTCAAAATTTAGTGAGCCTCTGCCTGTTTCGATCGATCCAATCTGTTTTTCGATCGATTGAATGTAATTTTCGATTAATCGAAGATCGTGGAAAAGGTTTTTTAAAAACTCAGATCTGACTTGTTCAAAGTCAATTTTTTTCAAAACTTTTCAAACTTTTCTTCTCTCTCCGACTCGGCAAGGCTCCACAAAGATTTTTTTGTCGTTTTCTTCTGATTTCTTTGCAAGTTTTCTCTCTCCTCAAGCCGGTAAGACCTTAATACCCTTCCTTTTGAATTTATTTTCATGTTTTCATGTATAAATCCATGCATTTTAGGGTAATTTTCGGACTATACAAAATTTGGGATTCTTGTTGATTCAAACCCTATTTTGTGTAATTGATCCATGGGTTTTTGTGGGGACATGATATAAACAGTACATTGATGGTTTAATTTGATCAATTTTGGGTTTTGTGAAAAATTGAAAATTCTAGGGCTTGTATTGAATCCGAATTGGGGATTTTGTTCAATTAGGTTAAAATTGATGAAATTGGCTTGTTGTTTTGATGTAATTGAGCATTATAATCTGTGTGTTGTGTTTTGTGATGCTCAATTCATTAATTTGTTTTAAAAATTTCATCAAGTGGTTCTTCAATTTTGGGGTTTTTGTTAGAAATCCTATGTTCAAGCCAATTTTGTTAATCTAACCTTTCATTAAACTTAATTTTTACTGCATTAGAACATGCATCATGACATTTTAATTGTTCATGCATCATATAGATTTTTTTTTTTATTATTATGCTAATTTGCAGTCTACCCTTGGATTTTTTTTGTTCTTTTGGTTCTACCTTGTGTCTCTGTCCTTTCCTTAGCATCATGCCTAGGAAGACTAGAGCCCGTCGGTCTGTTCCCTCTCCTTCACCTCCCCCACCTTCCTTTGATCGTGAGAGGTTTTCGAGTGAGAAAAACCAAGAGATTTTTGAGAAGCTGAACCTTCAGAGAAAAATTTGGGCTAAGCATTTTGTCATCTTAGATGAGGTTGATTATGCCATCAGGGCAAATTTTGAGCGTTGGGGCTGGTTACCTTTATTGAATGTTTTTGATCCTCCTCCTCTCGCTACCCTAATTAGAGAGTTCTTTTCGAACATCTCTATCCGCGTTTATGATTCCAACACTCTAGTTAAGAGTTGGATACGAGGCGTAGAGTATGTCATTACTCCTACGATAGTGGCTGATGCTCTAGGGGTACCTTTGGTCTAGCATCCTGTTTACCTTTATGATGAATCTCCTTTGTTGAGTGATGTCATGTCTTACATCACTGGGTCTTCTATCCAGTGGGGTTTTGATCCTCGGATCATCACTGCTGAGTTTCCTGAGAGTATCTATCTTTTCTTTAGGATAGCGTGTCATTCATTTTGGCCCATTTCTCATCTTCACACCTTTTCTCTCGAGCGGTGTGTATTTTTGTATGCTCTTGTCACTGATGCTCCTATCAGTTTTCCTCACTTGTTTCTTCGTTCTTTGAACGAAATTTATAGGAGTTCATCCACATCTTACGCTCTTGTTCATCCTATCTTTATTTATAGGATTTTGCTTTATCTTGGTTTAGATGATTTCCCTTCTTCTGAGCTCGTTCATGTGATTGCTCCCATAGGTGCGTCTTTTCTTAGACAGAAGGCTGCTCATCTTCGAGCTGGCTCTAAACATTCTAGGTCTGAGCCTTCTAGTACCGCACCCCCTTCTTCTTCTACAGGTCCTACTCGTGAGGCTGTTCCTGATCCTGCTGGTGCTACTGTTCCTCCACCTCCTTCGGATGACTTCGATGTACGTCGTACCTTGGAGACTGTCATGACCGTTCAGGCGGTTCATGGTCAGATTTTGGTGGACTTGCTTGATGAGATTCGTGCTCTGAGAGCTGACTTGGCGCATCTTTGTTCACCCTCACCACCTCCTTTTGATGATGGCATGTGATTGTCCTTTGGCATTCTGTCACAAAAAGGGGGAGTAGAGTTTGGAGACTTATAGAGGAGTTTTTGTAGTTAGGGGGAGTTTTTCTTTTGTTTTTTGCGGAGCTAGTGGAGATTTTTAATATTAGATTGTATCTAGGTGCTTCACCGTGTATACTTTCTTTTTGATTTTTTTATGGGCTATTCTTGTTGGGAAATACATTTTTGATATATGATTTTTGATTCTGTGTTCACTGCTTATTAATTTATATTTATGAGTTATTCATTGATATATGTCTTTATTATGTATTGTGTGAACTTTTAAGAATGTTTTAATTTTTGGTGTATCTAACTTAGGGGGATAGTTAGTTCACATATCTTTTAATTTACTGTTTTTTTGTCACACATGCGTTCATGCGTTTGTTGAGTGTTTCAGGAATATACAGGTTGATTCGATTTGGCTGCTGTCTACACTTGCAACTGATGGATAGTAGTTAGGATTGAATTGTGTTTTATGAGCATTACTTTTTGTAAAGGGCTTTTTATTTGTACACTTTGAGCTTATAATTTGTGTTTTGTCACGGATTGTCAAATGGGGAGTTTGTTAGGTTCTAAAGACTTAGGATTTTATGTATTTAGAACTCTAATATGTATTGTTGGCAAACTATGATCAAAATAAGTTGTTTAGTCTTGTTTAGACTTGCTCAAAATTGTGTCTTTTATGTAAAGTTAGAATCGAATGACTGCAGAAGTATTTGTTACTTTCGGCCTGGCTCGACTCGATCGATCGAAAGTCGGCCAGATTGTTTTTTCTGCAGAATTTCTAACTCAGCCCTACCTCATTAAACGTTTAGGGTTTTATATTTTTGCCCTAGGTATTTAAACAAAACCCTAGCCACGTTTTTGAGAGTTATTCCTGTTGTATTGTTGCTCATACTTTTCCGTTTTGTGTGAATCTCTTGTGAGATCTTTGAGGAGCTTTCCTTTACACAAAACTTAGGGTTTTCAAGGTAGAGATAATATCAACATCTTGATGATCAACTCGGTTGCTGCCATTGGAGTTTAAAGAAAAACAAGCGGGGAGCTTGTAGCTGATTGAAGAATCCAAGAAAGAAGGAGTCCGTGGATTCGGAGCTTGCACGTGGTCGTGTCAGTAAGTTCTACTGGTGGGTAGCATTAGGAAGTCAAGCGGGGAGCTTGTAAGTCCTTTTGTATGAATTTCGATTCTTTTATAGTGGATTCAGGTTTACCTTGAGGATAGCTAGGTCAAATCCTCCCTAGGTTTTTACCGTGTGGCTTCCTGGGTCATCATATCTTGTGTTATTTATTTTCCGCTGCTTTATATATTCTTGATATGATTGTGTGATTGTAATAACTTAGATTTGCATGAATTGAACTAAGTTAATCACTTGGCTAATTAACTAGGTTAATCAGGTTGGTTTAAGGGGTCTAAATTTCCATCAATGTGGACAGCAGTTACACATTTCAAGCTGATAAGTTATTTGGTAGTTTGATTGGCATTGTTAGGTTCTAAGGTCTTAGGATTTTTATGTATTTAGAACTCTAATTTGTAATGTTGGCAAACCATGATCAAAACAATGTATTTAGTCTTGTTTAGGCTTGCTCAAAGTTGGTCTATTATTGTAAAGTTGGAATCGAGTGGCTGCAGAAGTACTTGGGACTTTCGGCCTGGCTCGATCGATCGAAAATCGCACAAGTTGATTTTTCTGCAAAATTTCTAACTCAGCCTTACTTCATTAAACGTTTAGGGTTTTATGGTTTTACCCTAGGTATTTAAATAAACCCTAGCCACGTTTTTGGAGGTTGTCCATATTGCTTTGTTGCTCATACATTGCGGTTTTGTGTGAATCTCTTGTGAGATCTTAGAGGAGCTTTCCTTTACACAAAACTTAGGGTTTTCAAGGTAGAGATGATTTCAACATCTTGAAGATCATTATAGTTGCAACCATTGGAACTTTAAGAAAAACAAGCGGGGAGCTTGTAGCTAATTGAGGAATTCAAGAAAGAAGGAGTCCGTGGATTCGGAGTTTGCACGTGGTCGTGTCAGTAAGTTCCACTGGTGGGTAGCATTAGGAAGTCGAGCGGGGAGCTTGTAGTCCTTTTGTAAGAACTTCAATTCTTTCATAGTGAATTCTGTTTTGCCTTAAGGATCGGTGGGTCAAATCCTCCCCAGGTTTTTCCCGTGTGGTTTCCTGGGTGATTATATCATTGTGTTCTTTATTATTTCTGCTGCTTTATATGTTTTATATACATGATATGATTATTTGATTGTTTTAACCTAGTATTGCATAATTTGACTAAGTAACAACTTAGCTAATTACTCTAGGCTACGCAATCTGGTTGTTTTTAAGGGGTCTAAAACCGTTCAGGCATAATTAAGTTTTTTTCTCTGTTTTAGGAATAATGGTTTTGATTGGCATAAATGGATTCTTTTTTCTAGAGTTGATTTGAGCTTTTTTTTTGTGTGGCTGTATGGTAGTGCCAGTGGATCTTCTAATGTGAAGCCAGCATCAAGTAATGATAAAACTATATAAGTAATTTTGAATGAAATAATACCCAGGAAGGACATTCAAAGGTGTGAAGATACTCTCTCCACTCTTAAAGCCATGCAAGAGCAAACTCCTACTCCTACATTGGAGCGGGACATTTCTCGCCTTGAGAAAGAAATAGAGTTTTGTATTCACAGGAGAAGCTTTGTTATGAAGCTCATATTTATAGAATTGAGCTATGTTACAGTTTGGTGTTTTCAGTTAGGGTCTTTAGATCTCGGAATTGTAACTAACCCCTCAAGCTAAAGAGGTTATAAGCTGGCTATAGCATGCCTACTTTGATAGTTGGCACTAATATTTAAAGTGACAGATTAGAAACTGAAAATTTTAAGAATTGAACTCCTTAGGACCTCTCATTGCTGAAGCATAAATCATACATAACATACCACTAGATCAAATGTCTAGCAGTTCAACCTCGATCATCTAAGTACCTAACCATCTTAGCCATTTGATGTTTGTTGGTTTGACTCCCAACATACTTTTATTATTCATTTACAAATTAAAACCAAATGTCAAAAATTCAAAATCCATTGAATAGCTAAAGGAGCAATTTGCATGTATTGTGAATCCAACTCCAACAGAAAGATGAGGAATAATCAATAATGAGCGATGCATTCAATCACCAGTTTCTGATATTTGGATGGATTTGGATCTATTGGATCTAAGATATTTCTGATAATAAAGCCTCACTTCTCCTGCTGAAGATAGAATCCAACATAAAAACTAACCATATTTGATTTGATATCAGTGAAGTTGCATTAGTCACTCGAATTTTATTCTATGATATTCTCGTTCTTTGAAGTATAAACTTATTACTTATAAGATGCCCTTTCCAAATATCTATACATCAGGATGTGCAGCAAATTGATTTTGCATTATCTTAGAGATCAACCTCAGTCCATAAGCTACAAAAGTAAAGAAATCATATGGAGCCGAACCACTGCCTTTTATGCCCTCTCCTTAAAATTAGGATCACTGTCAGTCTTTTATATCTCTAGCATGTGTGAAGTGCTTAGAAGATCTTGCAAAGAGAACGCCACCTCATCGAAAGAAAATGAAATCATGCAAGAAAGCTTAGGATGGTCATAGAGTGCGAACTTCTCCTAAGGCTACCATATCAAAGAAAGCTTCAAGAGGGTCTTTTTGGTCTTCAATAGGTAAGAGAGGTAGTTTATTGTGTAATTTAAGGAATTCATTCCCTGTAGAGAAGAACTCCTGATGTGCAAGCCTATTAGAATTTGCACAGTTTGGAATACCAAGTTAGTTTCTCCCAAAAAGTAATGTCATAACGAAGTCATTGTATTTTACATTTTGAGATTTGACAATGAGCTTATGTTCTTCATATTTGTTAGTGTAAATATCTAGGGAGCACCGTCAAGGATTTTGTATCAATGTTCATAGTTTTTATTGACTTTGCCTTCTTAAAAGCACCCTTTTCTTGTCAAAATTCTTCAAAACTCCGAAAATACATATCCAAAAGAAAATAATAAGGCATAAAAAAATTCATAGCTTTATATATTAGATTGCTTAACACTGGTATTTTCTTTTATGTAAGAAGGTCCTATTGTTCAACGATTTGTGATGAATAAATTGAAATAGATCTTTAGTTTATAATTCACTCAGTAGATGAGGACAGAATTTAAACTTTAGGTGACATGAGTAATGATATATTTATTAATCTCTATTTGTATTGCCAAATTGATCAGCCAATTAATTGAAGCAAACTTTAGAAATTCAATTCATTAAGCCAAGCCTATTGCCATCTTTTATTTATATCTGCTATGACAGCCACTTTAGAATGCATGATCTTTGGGACTTGATGAAGTCAAGATTTTCACCAATGAGCCACACGATATCCACGAGCTCGAGTATGAACCTACGCAACAAAGAGAAGAGAAAACCTTGCGAAGAGCACCGGTGTGGTGCCGGCCGAATACCCTCCGAAGGTTAAGTCAGAAATATTCTCACAACTCTAGAGTGCTAGAGAGGGTAAATTATGCGTACCTTGATTTGTGAGGGTATCGGGGCTTTTATAGTAGTCGAGAGTTGACCTCCCCTTCTTGGAGTAGAAGTCTTGTCCTTATAGGAGTCTTTATGAGAAGAGATCGTGGAATCCCTTCCTTGTAGGACAATAAACGTGATTGCCAAGGTATTTCCTTATGGAGAGACTCATTAATGAGGCATCTTCTAGAACTCCACTTTGTATTAGAATTCTATTAAGGTGAATGTGGAATTTCGGCCCATTTATACTCGGCCCGCAAGGGATGGGCCGTCAGGAAGGCGGCCCGTCAGGCCCATTACCAAATTTTATCCTCTTCAGGACTCTTTAGCAATAATTCATCCATTCGCTATTTGAAAGAAATTATCATGTTTGTCCTTATTCCACATCAACTAATCCTACTTGATGTGTTCAACTTTCTATTATAAAAAGAAGAAAATATACTCTTATTGTTAGCTTGGTCTATCCTGTTGAGTACCATGTTTTTTCTTACTAATCGAGTTGTCAAACTCTCCCATTCCTATTTCAATATTTGAGATTTAAAGCTTTGGGGGAAGAATTGATGTAATCATATATTTGTTGAGTTGCAGAGACTGGGCTATTAGCTATTTATGTAATGCTTGGAAATTTTCATTGCATTTGGAGACCTTTTGTCATTAGAGATTTCTATTATGTTATTTTCTATATGGAATTGCTAAGAGTACTTGTATTTTATAGATTTTATTATGAAGATAATTTGACCTTGATTCTTAAGAAGGTTTAGATTTGCTTCATATACTTACGTGTTGGAGTAATTTTGTACAGGTATTTATATGTTAGTTTAGCTCAAATACTTTAGTCCATAGAGATATTGATTTGGTTAGTGACACTGCAGGTAGCTTCAAAGCCTTGTCTTTACAAGAGGCTCTGTTTGAATCGCTAGATTATCTGTGTCCTGCAATTGTGAGGAGAGCTACCATTCTAGCGGCTGAAACAAGTTTCTATTATGTCATATTCGAGGGAGATTCTACGTTTATGTTATTAATGTTCTAAATGATCAAGAGGAATGCTAAGCCTCAGTATATTCTGTAATTGAGGATGTGAAAATTGCTGACAGAGGAGTAGGACAATGGGAATTCTTGCATGTGAGAAGGCAGGGTAATGAAGCTGCTTATTGGATGGCCTGAAATGCGATAATTTTTTTATTTTTTTATTTGGAGAATGTGTGGATTGAGAGCCATCCTAATGTAATGTTGTTATAATTGCCAATGAAACTCTATAATGTTTTCTTTCAAGTTAAATGAAATGAAGTTATTGTTTCTATTTTCTCTTAAAATAAATAAATAAATAAAATAAGGGTATATGAGTGTGAATTAATGACCACTATCTAATTGCCCTAAAAGAAGACCCAAAAAAAAAAAAAAAAAAAAAACATGGGCTCATCTAATTTATCAAAAATTTAGTCATTAAAAAAATAATATTAATAATATCATAGAGGAAAATAGACACAAAGGGTGATAATGTTGGAATTGGGAAAAAAACATTAATAAAAATTTGATTATCTCCCACTCTCAGGATTGAGGAAGATAAACAAAAAAGAGTGATAATGTTAGGACTCACTGTACATTTGCAAAATACACACTTAAACAATTCAATCCACTCAATTTGAGGTATTATAATCTCCTCCCACTTAAATTATTAACGTCATAAATAGAGTTCATGTTGTGTTACAGTGCCCCTGAGCCACACGTGGTTACCAGCTTTAATACCCATTTGTAATGACTTGTGGAGAGTGCTAGCCATGATTCAAGATATTTCAATTCAAGTGTGATCCACAAATTGAATATGTGAGAGAAAACAATTCCAATGGTTCAAAAATCAATTATGGTTAAGAATCTAAAGTCCAAAGAACTAATAAGGCCTTCAAGATGAATGAATCATTGAAGGCTTGAAGATTTAAGCATCGTTTGACCGAATATGAAGAAAGAACTTTAATGTACATAAGGTCTCTTGTCAAATAGTCATGCATGAACATGGTGATCATAATGCCACTGAGAAATTGGTCCACTAGATGATCCCCATTAATGAAGAAGCAAGATGGATAGCCATCCGCATTTGGCAACACCAAGTAGGATTACGATAGCAAGTAGGCTATGATTTTATGAACCTTTCAAGTTAAGATATATTTTTGAATTTCGGGACAAGCCTCTTATGTGTGAGAACTTCTTTTCTTTTCATCCCAATGTCTTAGGGTATGCCATAACTTTTGTGCCATCTTTTCAATTTTACATCTTTTATTTGTCCTCTAGAGTTAGGTGAACACAAGATATATGGTTGAACAAACAAGAGATATAAAGGATACCCTCTTTTGATAGGATCTAGGATCTCTCTATATGTAGGTAAGCTCCTCAAAGCTAAAGGGATAGATCAATAGGTCACTCACAACTAGGTGGGCCATGATTCCAACTTTAGTCCTAAATGGACCGTAATAAATTGGTGGCAAGCCGTTAATGTACTTAAAGCCCATCATAGGCAATGGCACGGGTCATGAATTGGTGGGATGAACTTTGGAAAGTCTTGACCTGAATAGAGCCTTCACTTTCCCACTCATCACCAACAATGGCAAAAGGACAAAAGAACCAATTGAAAGTGTGTGCAAACAATATTAAACAAGCCTTTATCAAGATCAAGAAAAGGAATACATTAGAGTCAAACTCTCTATCTCTAGCGGAATCGCTACTGTGGGTGCAAGCACTTCCAACAGAGACTTTTTTGGGAGTTTTCTCCAAAAATTTATGGGAAGTATGCCTTGGCCTACGGTGGACCATAGTGAAGGGTATAAATGGAGTCACCACCTAATTTAGGTCTAAGAACCATAAATATAGTGCCCTTGTGGATGGATTGATCTTTACCAAAACACGTGTCCGAAGTTTAGGTATGAGGGTGGGAAGGTGTTAAGCACCTAACTCCACCCGACCTGTGAGTTGGCCTCCACTCATTGTGTTCAAAGTCTTAATCTCGTTAAAGGCATACTTAACATGTTATTCTAACTTACACACATATACTAACATGCATCTAAAAGCAAACAACATGACATATCATCCCCAAGCCTAGCATTCATCTATCATGGCATTAAGCATACATCACCAAAGGAAGAAATATCTCAAGGCAGATCTGAACAAATCATCTAAACATCCAAGCATCAAAACTCATGGTATTCAACCAAGCATATTAGGCAACTTCATATTTTAAAGCTAGAATGCATGTTCATGTGATCTATGCATGACTTACCTCACTGCAACACAACACCTATGCATCAATTCATGTTTATATTCATATGCATGTTCATGGCATTCAAACAATCTAAAACCCTAATCAACATTAAGAAGATAAAACAAAACAAAACAAAACAAAACAAAAGAACAGGTACCCAAAGATATGAAAGAAAAGCTTAAATAGAAGCTAAACATGTAAAAGAAAACAAAGAAAAACCACATAGAAGTGAATTAGGGTTTTTGGACATGAGTATTCGTGCACATATATAGGGTATGCGTGCACATCCCAACTGTATGTGTACGCACACTTTGAGTTTGCATATACATGTATAAAGCAAGACAAAACAGAAGAACGGGTACCCAAAGATATGAAAGACGGGCTTAAACAGAAGCTAAACATGTAAAAGAAAACAAAGAAAAACCAAATAGAAGTGAATTAGGGTTTCTAGACACGAGTGTGCATGCACATACATAGGGTATGCATGCGTATCCCAACTGTATGCGTACACACACTTCGAGTTTGCATACACATGCATGAAGCATGTGCACGCATACACGCCTAAAACCCTAACTCTAAAACTCTGAATAGAAAAACAAAGAAAGCAGGAAATCTAACGACCTAGCATGCTTTCCGTAGACACTCGATTTTGCACCCATAATTTAATCTAGGAAGATGACTAAAGTGACAATTCATATACCCAAAATTTGGAGTTGCATTACATGCATTAATTCATTTATTACATATCATAAAAATGATCTTGAGGTTCTAACGATCGCGACGATATGTCTGATTTCCAAATTGGATTGTCGAATTGAAAGATATCACATGATCAAGTTTTCACAATCTGTATGCGTTTTGTTTGGGTGGAGCCGATCACGCATGATTAATTTAAATTAATTCTGATTGGTTAAACAATTAAAATTAATTAAATAATTTTGTAATTGGTTATTGGTTAATGTCAAAAATAGGCCTGCTTGCATGGGAATAAAGTGGATAGTCATATAACAAAGAAGTTATGGATAATCAAGGGTTTTTTTTGGAATATTTATCTACAAAATAATTATCACTTTAAAGACCTGAATATCGAGAAAAATGGATTAATTTTTAGAATATGAATTAAAAATGTGTCTAGGTACTCGGCTAAAAAATCCTCAAAAAAGGAGTCCAAATTGGACCAAAACTCAAATGTGGGCTTGGCACCCAAGATGGCCATTCGGCACTGTTTGTTTTTAGACCCCTTAAACACAACTAGATTAACCTAGTTAATTAGTCAAGTGATTAACTTAGTCAAATTATAAAGTTCTAGGTTAACACATATAAATCATATTATGCAAAGTGCGAAAAATAAATAACACATGATATGATGACCCAGGAAAACCAAACCGGTAAAAAACCTAGGGAGGATTTAACCTAACTATCCTCAAGGTAAACCTGAATCCACTAATGAAAGAATCGAAATTTTACAATAGTGACTTAGACCACTAACATCCTATTGCTACCCACCAGTAGAAAGTTTATTGACACGACCACGTGCAAACTCCGAGACCACGGACTCCTTCTTTCTTGAATTCTCCAGCAAGTACAAGCACTCCCGCTTGTATATCTTTAAGCTCTTTAGTGCAGCAACTAAATGATTATCAAGCTCTCAATGAAATCTCTTTCTTGATAATCCTAAGCATGTGTGAAGGCAACCACCTTTCAGATCTCATAAGAGATTCACACACACAGCAAATAGAGCAACCTCAAAAACGTAGCTAGGGTTTGCCTTTTATACCTAGGGCAAAACATAAAACCCTACACGTCATATGGGCTTAGGGCTGTGTTGGAAAATTCTGCAAAAAAACATTCTAGTCGACTTTCGATCGATCGAGCCAGTAAGAATTGCACACTCAATTCTGCAGTTAACTCAATTCCAACTTTACATAGACAACATATTTTGAGTAAGTCTAAAACAAGACCAAACACTTGTTTTGATCATGGTTTGCCAACAATATAAATTAGAGTTCCAATACAAATTAGAGTTCTAATACATTAGTTCCTAAAGTCTTAGAACCTAACAAGCACTCTTAGAGTGCCGATCGGCACTTCCCAAGTGCCGATTGACCTTAATTTACGACCCGGCCCGGCCCGGTGACTTCCTAATTAAGATAAAACCTATCTTTTTCGACTTTTTAGAGACCACGCGTTCCAGTTTGTATCTGATCTCATTTAGCATCCCAACCTCTATAAATAAAGGAAACAAATCAAAATTAAGGGCTTTTCTCTTCTGGCTTTTCAATTCCCCTTACGTTAAAGATGTTCTGGAGACATGTGCTTTAAGAACTTCTTTTTTGTAAGTAAGGTATTTTAGACCTCAAAGAGGTGAATAAACTTTTTTGATTTCTAAAATATTCATTCATTAGAAGAGTATGCTCAAGTTAGAGGTATTCTATTCTTCTTCTTTCTTTTCTTTTTCCATTAATTATTTGTTTTTGTTTGATGCATGAATATGCTTAGTGTAGGGGCCCTTTTTTGGGGCGGCCCCCGTACAATAAATTTGTAGAAAGTGGGTAGAAAGACTAGGCACTAACAAGCAAGACAACCGTCAACGTGAGATTCATAAGAGCAACCACAAGAATCAGACTAAGTATTCGTAAGAATAAAGACAGAATTTCTACTAAGTGTTCTTGAGAAGAGTTCGTCCTCGGCCCAGCCCGAGGAGCTCTTTCCTTAGAACAGATGAATACAGAGGTTGTCCTTGGACAACCTGAAGAACCCCTTTTCTCTTCCCATCCAGGGGGCTAACCTCCCAACCACATCACTTTGGGGGTTCTAGCTATTATATACTCTTATTCAGTTGATCTCTGCCGTTCACCTGTCGGCCATCTGAACTTGTGTCTGAGGGCTTGTCCCATCAGCCGCCTTTGTAGGCTTTTCTGTTAGTTGCAGTATCTAAGGCATTACTGTTTGCTGGTCAATTTGCCATTAACGCGACCAAAGTGTTGGTGACGTGCATTTAATGGGTGGTGACAGTTTCCTTCCTTCAATGTTGGCCTGACGAGGATGTGGGCATTCTCGGCGAGGTCCCTTGATGACTTGGGCCCCTTCTACTTGTCCTCGGACTTGGTACTCTCCTCGGCATGGATCTTGGGCCCGATGTAGAATGGACCGGGGTTGCCAAACATTTGGGCCCCACAATAGCCCCTCAAAATTCTGTTGCCCGACCTTTCAGACGGGGAGGAGGATTTTGATGTTCTCGGGCCTATTTCCTGGCCTGTCGAGCCTTGCCTTTTTGTCAATGTCACAATCCTTTCAACTGCCCGGGGGACGTTCCTGGCGTTTCGGTATCTGGAGCGTGCCTCAATTAAATTTCGGCGGCTTCGTGTCCCTCACGTTCAACGGTGTGATGATAAATGGACGGTGGGGATGCCTTTGGCTCATTAGGCGAGAAAACCTGTGCGGTTATTTTTAATGGGGGGTATAAATACCCAGTTGAACTGATTCGTCCTTTCACTTTTGCATCTAAGAGATTTTGTGCACATACTCTGAATTCGGTCACATCTTCAACTGTACTTGCAACTCTCTCTAGCGCAAAAGGCCTGCCCGATGAGCTTTCCCCCATTTTTGTAAGTCTTCTTCTCTTTCTCTAGTTCATACTGTTCATTTGGGCCCCTTGTTAGTTCCTTAGGATGGGTAGGCTTACGAAATTAGTTGAGTTTGAGGAGTCAATAGACAAATTCGTCGCTGACTATAGGATCCCCGATACAGTGGGTCTAAGGTACTGCGGAGAGGGGGAATGGAGTTCGAAAAGGAAAGAGGGTGAGGTGGCGATTCCTATAATCGACTTTCTGGAGGGTGGAGTGAGGATCCCCATGGGGCTGGTGATGAGGGACTATCTTAGGCACTTCAACTTATCTCCCACTCAGTGTGCCACTAACGTGTTTAGGATTTTAGGTTGTATGGATGCTTTGAATGAGAAGATGGGGTTGAGGCTATCCCATCATGATGTAAATTGGTGCTATAAACTCCAGCGCCTGAAGGAGAAGTCGTATTATATGAGGACGAGGGACGATAGGGTCCACCTCATCCAGTGCCTCCCTGAGTCCAGCAAAGGTCTGAACAAAGACTTCCTCATTGTGTCTGGGGAGTGGCATGGGGGCCTTCCTTGCCCGACAGTGGAGGGTACACTAGGTGGGGCACCCAGACTGGGAGAGTATTTAGTTCCTTGTGCTTTTATGTCTTGCTTCATTTGCTTTTGACAGGGGCTTGCTTTCTCCTATGCAGATCCGCGAGCTTTTGAACGTCACTTCAACCAGGTTAATAAAGAAGACTTGGAGAAGGTGCTGAGGTCAGAGATCTTTGTGCATGAAGATGACGACCAAGTTAGAGCTGCCCACGTGATCTTGGGATACGCCCCGCTCCAAAAATCGTTCTCGGCTTCGAAGAACGTGATCTAAGCTAGAGATCCTCGGCTGCGTAGCATTACTGTACTCAAGCACGGATTTCTGATCCCTGAAGGGGAGGTTGCTGATCCAGGTCCGTCCGGGGACGAGTTTGGCGTGTTTGACCAGCCCCATTTGCCCGAGGACCCTTCTGGTGACTTGGGTGACCCCAGCTTAACTGAAGCAGACTTTCTGCCCGAGGAAGCCACTCCTCAGTCGAAGATGAGCTTTAAAAAGAGGCCTCAGAAAAGCCTGCTGGCACTGATCGAGGGGCAGCCAAGGGGGGACGCGCCAGGGAGGTCCACTCCCGAGCCTCTTCCTTCTGAGCCCTCTCTTGCTGAGTTTCCTCCGTCCGAGCTTCCTCCTCCCCCACCTCAGCAGAGCTTGACGCTTGGGGCCAAGCCCACCAGCCCTCCGCAGAGGAAGGACAAGGGCAAGAGACCTCGGGGGGGTGAAGAGTTCGACCCTCCCCGAGGCAGTGGCGATGCTCGGCCGCTATCTAAACAACTGAGGATAGGGCGCCGAGGTCAAGAGAAGCAGGCCTCTATCCAGGCCGGGGCCCAAGCTTGGCTTCCTGCCCCCATGCTCCATGGGAAGCCTTTGACAGAGGATGCCTCCCTCAGGAATCCTCAAGGGGGTGAGGGTGCGCTCGTCGCAGACGCGTTGGGGAAGTCCTTGTTACTCCCTACGGACATGGCCCAACTAGAGGCTTTGAGGAGCGAGGAGGTCTTCCTCGGCCTTAAGCAACACCTGGGCATGGTAAGCTTTCTGATTGCTTGTGATTTTCTTGACTTTCCATTTTTCGGCTCCTTATCTGCTGCATACTGGTTGCAATTGGCAGGCTATCCAGGCTACCTTCAGGCTGGAGGACTTAGCCAATAGCCAAAGTAGGTTGCAGGCTCAAAGTATACCAAGCTAGTGGAGGCCGTGCGGACTCTCAATGCTTCCAAGGCCGATCTCTAGAAGGCGACAGACCAGTTGGAGGAGACGAAGGCGGCTCGAGACGTCGCTGAGACGGCCCTTACTGCCGCTGAAAAATTGGCTCTAGATCAAATGGACAGTCTGCTCAAGGCAGAGGATCAGCTGAGGATAGCCAGAGAGGAGGTCGCGACCCTGAAGGAGAGGGTGCTTGAGGCGGAAAAGGCCAGGAGTGCTGCGGAGTCTGCCAAGGACGAGGCTTTGAAAGCCAAGGAGGAGGCTGAATCTGCCAAGGCTGAGGCTGAGGCCTCCAAGGACAAGGCTGCGCAGGATGCCTATGAGGTAGGGGCAGCTGAAACAGAAGACAGTCTTAGAGCCTAAGTGCCTAAGGTGTGCAAACTTTACTGCTCCCAGGTTTGGAATGAGGCCCTTACACAAGCTGGGGTTGAGGCCTCGTCTGATCTGTGGAAGGCGGAGAATGTGTTCTACCCTTATGCCATCCGTGAGGTCGCCCCTTCAAATTCCAAGGCCCAGGTGGCTATTGAGGGCGTTGGGGTTGTTTCTGAGGAAGATGTTCCTGCTGCCATTACTTTGGGCGAGCCAGTCAAGGAAGTTGATCCTTCTGAAGCCGTTGAGGCAGGCCAGGGTTCCATCTCCGATGCGCGTGGGGAGACCGTGGATCTCTCAGCTGGTGTCCAAGCCCCTCTTGTCAATGAGGTACCTTACCCAGTTAACCCTTCCCAGGCTGCGGCTCTGAGCGAGGGCCACAAGGATTCTGAGACCTCCTCTGCCCAGCCCCCTGAGGGGGGAGTTGAGATGGAGCAATAAGAATGATCCTCCGTGCGCGCCCTTGCTTTGTTTTTCCCTTTTTCTCTTTTTTTTTTTTTTTTTTTTTTTTGTTTTTTGTTTTTTTTTTTTTTAGCATTGTAACGGCACATTTGCCTCGTACAACTTTTCTCCAACAATTCAGTGAAGTATATGTTTTCTCTTTTCTTATTGGTTTTGCTCGTGTTGTATTGTGCATATATGTATATCTTTTTACTTGCATGATTCTAGCTTCAATTGCGCCTTTGCCGACTTCATAGGTTATCATCCCCTGTAGTGCTCATTACTAGTATCAAAGTGGTCAGCCTTGCCATAGGTTTGGGCCCGCGGTCAGTACAAGACCTTGGTTTTGTCCAGTGCTTAGATCCTCTTTAAGTAGCTAGTTTTCCCATAGGTTTGAGTTTTTGGACCATGCAAGACCTTGGTTCTGTCTAGTACTTGGATTCCCTTGAAGCAGCTAGTTTCCCCATAGGTTTGACGCCGAGGAACGTACAAGACCTTGGCTCTGCCTAACACTTGGAATTTCATCGGGGGATGGTTTTTCCATTGGCTTGAGTCCGAGGACCATGCAAGGCCTTGGTTCTGTCCAGCACTTGGTTCTGAAGTAGCTAGTTTCCCAAGAGGCTTGGGTCCGAGGACCATGCAAGCCTTTGGTTCTGTCTAGTACCTAGTTCTTCCTTTGGGTGACTGGTTTCCCCATAGGCTTGAGTCCGAGGACCATGCAAGGCCTTGGTCCTGTCCAGCACTTGGTTATGAAGTAGCTAGTTTCCCTAGAGGCTTGAGTCTTTGGACCATGCAAGACCTCGGTTCTGTCTAGTACCTAGTTCTTGAAATAGTAGTTAGTTTCCACGGAGGCTTGAGTCTTTGGACCATGCAAAACCTCGGTTCTGTCTAACACTTAGTTCTTGAAATAGTAGTTAGTTTCCCCGTAGGCTTGAGTCCGAGGACCATGCAAGGCCTAGGTTCTGTCTAACACTTGGTTCTGAAGCAGCTAGTTTCCCCAGAGGCTTGAGTCTTGGAATCATGCAAGACCTCGGTTCTGTCTAGTACCTAGTTTTTGAAATAGTAGTTAGTTTCCCCGTAGGCTTGAGTCTGAGGACCATGCAAGGCCTAGGTTCTGTCTAACACTTAGTTCTGAAGTAGCTAGTTTCTCTAGATGCTTGGGACCAAGGACCATGCAAGGCCTTGGTTCTGTCTAACACTTAGTTCTTGAAATAGTAGTTAGTTTCCCTGGAGGCTTGAGTCTTTGGACCATGCAAGACCTCGGTTCTGTCTAACACTTGGTTCTGAAGTAGCTAGTTTCCCCAGAGGCTTGAGTCTTTGGACCATGCAAGACCTCGGCTCTGTCTAGTACCTAGTTCTTGAAATAGTAGTTAGATTCCCCATAGGATTGAGTCCGAGGACCATGCAAGGCCTAGGTTCTATCTAACACTTGGTTTTGAAGTAGCTAGTTTCCCCAGAGGCTTGAGTCTTTAGACTATGCAAGACCTCGGTTCTGTCTAGTACCTAGTTCTTGAAATAGTAGTTAGATTCCCTGTAGGCTTGAGTCCGAGGACCATGCAAGGCCTAGGTTCTGTCTAACACTTAGTTCTTCTTCTAGTAACTGGTTTCCCCATAGGCTTGAGTCCGAGGACCATGCAAGGCCTTGGTTCTGTCTAGCATTTTCGGCCTGCCTAGGGTTAAGGGGCTCGTCCTCAGCATTGGGGAGTCCGCCTTTGTAGTGATAGCGGCCTCGAGTCTGTTCCGCCCAGGGAGGATCCTTCCTCAGCCTAGCCCCTTCGTTTGGCCTGCCTCTTCTGATTATGAGGCGTCTCTTGGGTTATTCGAGTAACACGTCTGACGCTTCGGTTTGCGAGGCGCCTCCTCATTAATATCCTTGCGAATTTACGAGGATCCAGCGGCTGATTATCCTCTTGAAAATTGGGTGGAGTTAATTCCTCCAGTAATTCCTCCTTGGGATTCTGTGCTGGCTGGCTTTCTCCAATCCTTGCCTCCTATATAAGGCATCTTGGGGTGATCCCTCATTCAAACTTGACACATACTCGAGTCCAAATCTCACAAACATACCACCTTCTGGGCATCCCAAGGGTTTTGCCAGGAGTAGTTTGTGCCCCACAAGATGAAGTGGCCCTGGGAAAGGGCGGCGACAGGGAAGCCGAGCCTCTTTCAGGAGCTGAGGATGCCACTCCGATTCTGGACAACACGGTGGAGGCGGAGTAGGCAAAGGCCGAAGATCTTCCTTCTTTTCAACCTAGCCAGAGATGGGGCTCCTCTTGCTGTTTGGAGGGGGATTCAGAAGAAACGTAACGTCCCTCCTCCGGATTTGGATCCGTCAGCCCTCCAAGCTGGTGGTGATTCGCCGGCTCCCAGCTGTTGTGGGATTGAGAGGGAAACCAGGCAAAAACGTGAGGTGGAACCGTCATGCGCCGCGGCCTCTTCTTCCTTCTCCATCCTTCTGCCGCAAGTGGTGGTTGGGGGGCTGTGGACGGCCTTAACATAGGTCCGTCTCCACCTCTCCCTCCATCACTGGGCTTGGCTTTAAAATAAGCCTGCCTAGGCCTCTCACCCTTTCCTTTTCTCTTAGCCTCGGCATAAGCCTGTTTAGGCTTTTTTCTCTGTAGTTAGCTTTAGAACAAGCCTGCATGGGCGTCTGTTTTTGTAGTTAGCTTTAGAATAAGTTTGCATGAGTATCTGATGTAAAAGTGTAATTTTTCTTCAATATTAATAAAGAAGTAGCCCTGTTCTGTTTCTTTTATTTCTTGCATCTTTTTGGTTCTTTGTGATAGTTGCCTTTTGAATGAATGCGTTGGCCTTGGCTGTGTGTATGTTTTTTTTTTTTGAAAGAAGGGTTGCTCTTGATCTTTTCACACCAACTGTTGCACTTGTTCATGCACAAGTCCTTCCCCACAGACGACGCTAATTGTAGGGGCATTTTTTTTGGGCGGCCCCCGTACAATAAATTTGTAGAGAGTGGGTAGAAGGACTAGGCACTAACAAGCAAGACAACCGTCAACGTGAGATTCATAAGAGCGACCACAAGAATCAGACTAAGGATTCGTAAGAATAAAGATAGAATTTCTACTAAGTGTTCTTGAGGAGAGTTCGTCCTCGGCCCATCCCGAGGAGCTCTTTCCTTAGAATAGACGAATACAGAGGTTGTCCTTGGACAACCTGAAGAACCCCTTTTCTCTTCCCATCCAGGGGGCCAACCTCCCAACCACCTCACTTTGGGGGTTCTAGCTGTTATATAGTCTTGTTCAGTTGATCTCTGCCGTCCACCTGTCGGCCATCTGAACTTGTGTCTGAGGGCTTGTCCCATCAGCCTCCTTTGCAGGCTTTTCTGTTAATTGCAGTATCCAAGACATCACTGTTTGCTGGTCAATTTGCCATTAACGCGACCAGAGTGTTGGTGACGTGCATTTAATGGGTGGTGACAGTTTCCTGCCTTCAATGTTTGCCTGCCGAGGACGTGGGCATTCTCGGCGAGGTCCCTTGATGACTTGGGCCCCTCCCACTTGTCCTCGGACTTGGTACTCTCCTCGGCATGGATGTTGGGCCTGATGTAGAGTGGGCCGGGGTTGCCAAACATTTAGGCCTCACACTTAGGATGTTTTATTATGTCTTGTTCTTAATATACAATTGCTATGCTTAGATACCTTAGATGATTGTTTATTTCAATGCTTTCTTTTTGACTTCAAAATCTACAATGATTAACAAATTTTTTTATAAAGATTCAAAACGGATCTGTATTTTCAGATCTGATTTTTTTTTTTCTGAAAAGTTTTCTTTGTTATAAAAATGCAAATTTTCAAATTTCAAAGGAAGAATTAAGAGTTATGTTAAGTTTTTTTTTAATATGTGATGCATGCATAATAAATTTGTCTCATGAATGTGGATCCTCTTTCAAAAACCTTTTTTATTTGTTTCTAACAACATATCTAGTATTTCATAAACTGAAAATCTTTTTTTTTTACTTTACATAAAACAGATCTAATTCTTTTCAAAATCTCACTTTTTTTTTTTTTACTAACAACAGATCTAATTTTTCTTGATAAAATCATCTTTATTTACTTTACACAAAATAGATCTGATATCATGGAGGAAATCCCACTTGATCTTGACATTCCTCAAGGTCTTGACTCCCTCTAGCTTATAGCCTGTAAAATTGGACTTGGTACTAAAATCAAAGCTACAAACCCATCTATTGATATCATGAATGGTTGAATGAGGAAAATTTTGATTGTTAGCCATGGATAACTCTTGCATGTGATTATTATTGCTTGATAACTTTGATGCAGAGATTTGTTTGCAGGTTAGATGCTAAAATTAGCTACTTCAGTCCTTGACCAGTTTTAAATAGGTTTCCAGAGTTTGTAGTTGTCTAGGAAAGTGTTTCATGGTCTCAAACAGAGAAAATATTTTTCAAAAAACTTAAAAATACAGAAAACACATTGAAAAAGCGCAAGGAATTGGGGAAAAATTGGGTGTGCATGTCAGCACCTCAAAGTGCCAGTTAGAGTGCCAATTGGCACTCCAAGAGTGCCGATTGGCACCTAGCTTAACCAAAGCCCAATTATCCTGTTTTGTGTTTTCAAGCACTGCTCGGGTCCGTTTTGATTCTGTTTGTCACTCAAAAAAAAAAAAAAAATTTGTGCAATAAAGTTTTCAAAAAATTTTCATGGATTGCCAAACTAGGGCATTTAGACATGCCTTGTCCATTTCATTTCAAAAAAAAAAAAAAAAAAATCAATAAAAAAATCACCTGCATAACTGTTTTCAAAAAAAAAGGGGGAAGAGAAAATTAATCAAATCAGTATTTTTCAAGTCATGCATTCATCTCTTAAACTAGGGGCATTCGTCTATGCCTTATCCCCTCTTTCTGGGACAAGTAAAAATCACTCATTCCTTTTCAAAAAAAAAAAAAAAAAAGAGAAAAATTCTTTTAAAAAAATGAAGGGTTGTCAAGCATAAAACTTTCAAACTAGGGGCATTTGGCCGTGCCTCATTCAAGTAAGTGCAAATCCCATCAGAAGTGGTCAGATAAGTTCAAATTGTTCATTACAAGACTTTGATAGATGAATTCTAAACTTGTCTCATCTAAAGCTTCAACAAGATTAGAAGCAATCCAAAGGTAAAGAGCTAAAAGCCAAAATTAATACAAATTGTCTAAGGAGTACTTTCTTGTCTTTGCAGGAAAATTAAAATACAAGTCAAGCGTCATTTAGACTTCAAGTCCGCCTGCAGGAAGATCTCCTAGACCCACCCCTAGAGGAGCCACCCTCAATGTCTCCTTCTTGACTTGCATAAAACCGAGATTCTTGTTGTTGATTCTGAAGTTCCAGATTTCTAATTCTCTCCTCCAAGGATCTTGTGTTGGCATCAGCCATTGCCATTCAACTATTCTGAAAAATTAACAGAGACAAGTGTTAGATTCATTATCATGGAGATTCAAGCAAAGGATACTAAGGAAGTGTGGGGCACGAGAATTCAAATAAGGTACCTATGCTACGTGTCGGATCCATGGCCAGGGAGTCTATTGTCGTGTCGAGAAGGCCACATGTTCGGACAATAAGGCCACGTCAGTGGCACATTACTAGATGAAGTCCTATTGTTGAAAAAAAGTTTCGGAGAGGGGGTTAGCCCTGGCATGACTGAAGGGATGGTGGCTGCCCTCACATTTAATGCATCCCACCAAACCTTCTGGCTGCATTTATGTGGAAAAGACCTGTGAACAGTGCTGCCTTAGCCGTTGCAACTCACAAAGGGTTCGGGAAGGTGTCTAATGGGACAAACACTCAAGTGGTGGACTAAACAATCAACAAATGGAGGGCTAAGATTGCCTGAAGGGAGCTATATAACGTGAGAGACCCTCCAAGGACGTTGCCGAGGAAGAATTTCTGTGCACCACATTTGTATATTCAACTTTTTTACTTGCTCTCTTATCAGCTTTAGCCCATAGAGGGCGTTGTCCATTTCATTGAAGCCAAGCTTTTTAGCCTACTCTCTACAAATTTATTGTGTTGGGCTCTTTGGGCCTTAATCCATTCATCCTTTGGACCTAAGAACCAAAGCTTGCCTTTACAGGAAGCATTAGCTTTTACCGAGCTAATTTCATTGAGCACATATTGTAAAGATTGAGTGCGTGCCATAAGCTGCAAGCCTTCAATCATCCGCATGCTTTCCTCCACAAGATCAACTTCGACCTGAAGCACAAATCCACAAGTTCAAAAATAACTCAACAATTCAAAAATGCCCCAAAACAAAGAGCACAACATGATCACACAAGGATTTCCAACCTAATCATACAATGTTCAAAATTCCAACAAGAACAAACAACAACAAAATGACAATGTCCCACCATCAAGCTCTCAACAAAACATGAAATCAACAGATTTGCCGACAAAGAAAAATGAGCTCACAAGGCACCCATCATTTAAAATCTAATCCCAAACTTTGGTCTTTTACAGGCAAAACCCTAGGTTCCTAGGTAGAGAAGCTCATTGGTTACCTTCCATTCAGATCGAGGTAGAGAAACCCCTTGGTCGACACAATTCAAGATTGAGATAGAAAAGTCTCTCAATCACCCCAAGTTTCAAGGTAGAGAAGCCTCTTGGTTACCTTCCATTTAGATCAAGGTAGAGAAGCCCCTTGGTCGTCACAATTGAAAGATTGAGATAGAGAAGCCTCTCAATTGTCCCAGGTTCCAAGGTAAAGAAGCCCTTTTGTTACCTTCCATTCAGATCGATGTAGAGAAGTCCTTTAGTCGTCAAAATTCAAAGATTGAGATAGTGAAGCCTCTCAATCGCCCCAAGTTCCAAGGTAGAGAAGCCCCTTGGTTACCTTCCATTCAGATCGACGTAGAGAAGCCCCTTGGTCATCACAATTCAAAGATTGAGATGGAGAAGCCTCTCAATTGCCCCAGGTTCTGAGGTAGAGAAGCCCCTTGGTTACCTTCCACTCAAATCGAGGTAGAGAAGCCCCTTGCTCGTCACAATTCAAGATTGAGATAAAGAAGCCTCTCAATCACCCCAGGTAACAAGGTAGAGAAGTGCTTTGGTTACCTTCCATTCATATCGAGGTAGAGAAGCCCCTTAGTGGTCACAATTCAAGATTGAGATAGAGAAGCCTCTCAATCACCCCAGGTTCCAAGGTAGAGAAGTCCCTTAGTTACCTTCCATTTAGATTGAGGTAGAAATGCCCCTTGGTCGTCACAATTCAAGATTGAGATAGAAAAGCCTCTCAATCACCCCAGGTTCTAAGGTAGAGAAGCCCCTTAGTTACCTTCCATTCAGATCGAGGTAGAGAAGCCCCTTGGTTGTCACATGTCACAAACTGAGATAGAGAAGCCTCCCAGTCACCCCAGATTTCAAGATTCATTTCAAATTTATCAGTTATCAAGTAGGTTGTGTATCCACAATTCTCATTTTTCAAAACAACAAAACACTAGTTCTACGTTCCAAGGTTTTAGGTTCTAGGGCTAGGTAATCTTTGAAAAGTCAACCTCAATTAAATCATGGTTGCTAAAATTAGTATCTTTGTTTTACATTGACATTCGCTTTGCAAGCTTTATCAATGAGGGGTATTTTGTAAACACTCGATTTTGCACCCATAATTTAATCTAAGAAGATGACTAAAGTGACAATTCATATACCCAAAATTTAGAGTTGCATTACATGCATTAATTCATTCATTGCATATTATAAAAATGATCTTGAGGTTCTAGCGATCACGACAATATGTCCTATTTCCAAATCGGATCGTCGGATTGAAAGATATCATATGATCAAATTTTCACAGTCTGCATGCATTTTGTTTGGGTGGAGCCGATCACGCATAATTAATTTAAATTAATTTTGATTGGTTAAACAATTAAAATTAATTAAATAATTTTGTGATTGGTTGTTGGCTAGTGTAAAAAATAAGCCTGCTTGCATAGGAGTAAAGTGGATAATTAGATAACAAAGAAGTGGTGGATAATCAAGGTTTTTTTTAGAATATTTATCTGCAAGATAATTATCACTTTAAAGACCTGAATATCGAGAAAAATGGATTAATTTTTAGAATACAGATTAAAAATGCATCTAGGTACGATTCCCAGCTAAAAATCCTTAAAAAGGGAGTCTAAATTGGACCAAAACTCAAATGTGAGCCTGGTAATGGCCCTCTTGGAGTGCCGATAGGCACATGAGAAGTGTCAATCGGCATATGGCAAGTGTCGATTGGCACTTCCCAAGTGCCTATTGGTCCAAATTTGTGGCCTGGCCCATTGACTTCCTAATTAAGATAAAACCTATCTTTTTCGACTTTTTAGAGATAAGGACACGTTCCAATTCATATCTAATCTCATTTAGCATCCCAACCTCTATAAATAGAGGAAATAAATCAAAATTAAGGGCTTTTCTCATCTAACTTTTCAATTCCCCTTACGTTAAAGACGTTCTGGAGGCTTTTGCTTTAGGAACTTCTTTTTTGTAAGTAAGGTATTTTAGACCTCAAAGAGATGAATAAACTTCTTTGATTTCTAAAATATTCATTCATTAGAAGAGCACCCTCATGCAAGAGGTATTCTGTTCTTCTTCTTTCTTTTCTTTTTACATTAATTAGTTTGTTTTTGTTTGATGCATGAATATGCTTAGTATGTTTCATTATGTCTTGTTCTTAATATAAAATTGCTATGCTTAGATACTTTAGATGATTGTTTATTTCAATTCTTTCTTTTTGACTTCAAAATCTACAATGATTAAAAAAAAAATTTATAAAGATTCAAAACGGATTTGTATTTTCAAATCTGGCTTTTTTTTTTGAAATGTTTTCTTTGTTATAAAAATGCAGATTTTCAAATTTCAAAGGAAGAATTAAGAGTTAGGTTAAGTTTTTTTTTTTTATTTTTTATTTTTTTTTTATTATTATTATTTTTTAATATGTGATGCATGCATAATAAATTTGTCTCATGAATGTGGATCCTCTTTCAAAAGCCTTTTTTATTTGTTTCTAACAACATATCTAGTTTTTCATAAACCGAAAATCTTTTTTTTTTTTTTTTTTTTACTTTACACAAAACAGATCTGATTCTTTTCAAAATCTCACCTTTTTTTTTACCAACAACTGATCTAATTTTTTTTGATAAAATCATCTTTTTTTACTTAACACAAAATGGATCTGATTCTTTTTAACAAAGTCTTATTATTTTAATTCATAAAACAAATCCAAGTATTCTTTTTAAAGGAGGACATCACTCATAAGGCCCAAACTCATTATTCTACCATGGATACCCTAGATTACGTTTTTTGCGATGATATATAGTTTCTTTGGCAATACTCCCTGAACACTTTTCTCTGCTTCTTACTCTCAATTTCTTTCCAATCCTCTACCATCTTTTATAAATAAATAATTTTTTTTTTTTTAAATTGAGAGATGAAGATGTCACCGGCAAGTTGTCTGCAACAAGTTACACTGTTAGATTCTCCAAGAATAGATTGCATTTTGTCGTTAGAATATCAGGGTAAATTCCGATGGTAATATTATTGTGTTTTGTTACAATTTGGAATTGCTGCTCAAGGGCGCTATGCAAAAATGCAAAAAATTCACGTTTATGGGGCCTAAAAGTAAATAGTGCCGAGAGACCAATTTTTAATATTTTTTTTTAATAAAGTGGCTAAGAATATCTCCTGTTCAATTGTAATATAGCACGACCAAATCAGCTAAACATTCAACCTCAAATTCAGGCCTCTACATTAACACTGCTCTTGTGAATTTTACATGCATGTAAAAAAGTAGTTCTCAAGAAGTTCATTTGCTTACTAGTGACCTTATACTCTTAATTTTCCAGGGTGCTCGAGATTAAAACTGGGATTGCATTCCATCCAGCCAAAGTATCTCAAGTTTTGTTGATTTTGCACTAACCAAAGGAAGTTGCCAATATCTTGCACCTTTTTTTTTTAATAAAAAAATCCTAAGCTATACAATTTTCTGTTGCTTTCCAAAATAAAAGATGATATTCAAGACAAGAACCTATGTACTGACAAAGTTCTATCATGGATTTGTGTCTCTCATTCCCACAATCACGTCCTAAAAATGTCAACAAAGTAACTCGAGAGCATATTTCATTACCTGGGGAATGCAAGTAAATTTTGGAATAGGTTCACCTAAAAAGAAATTCAGGTGTCTTAAGCTAACCAGGGGAAAATATGAAAACACGTGCTTCAGATGTTTTCAAGCCAGAATAAATTCACAGAACTAATTTTATAATTAACCAGAAATACCCTTCACCTAGAGCTGCTTGTTTTCTGCTTGGCCTTCTCAATAAGAGGCTTCAACTGTTTCTTTTCAGCAAGAATCTTGAGGAAGTTGAACAAAAAGGGTATGTAATTGTGTTTCCTGCGGATATTTTCTGTTCTCCATTTCTTGAACTTTTCCTCTTCCATAAAGATCTTCTCAGTAGCAGCTTCTATCCCGGCATTCACTTCTGAAAGAGATTTGTTCAGTGCTTCAACATTACTATTGCCGACCAGTCTATCTGGCTGTAAGGCAGACAGTTGCTGCAAGATACGCTCCCTCCTCTTCTGGAGCTCCTTGAGTTAGTATACATTTCCTTCCTGTTCTTGATGACTGCCAAGAGATTGAATCTAATCTCACTCTGGGAATACCTTTCAATGCGTTCCTGGATAACTGGTTGTACCATCTGCAGACAATCCATGTCACCTTGCCCACCAGAGCACTGACCAAGGCTAATGGGTCCATCCTTTAATCCATCAAGCTCATACAGAACTCCATCAACAGGTAAATAGCTTATAAAATGGTACACATCATCGTCTTTTCCAGCTGCCTTCTGCTCCTCTGGAACAAAAGGCTCAGGCCTCGCAAAACTATTATGGGCTGTGCGTATAGCTTCACTATTATTGATAGCCAAACCTTTTAGTTCTGGTGGAAAATTCTTTGTGAAATCTTTTAACTTTGACAACTCTGGGCCAATATCAATATCCAGACAATTTAAGAGGATAGACAAGATTGCTTGAGTTGCACAAGCATTATTGATTACCTAATCAGTGATCAAAATAAACTTGAGATCAGGAAAATTGGCAAACTTATTAAGCGCAAAAGTGAATCCCTGGAAAAATGACCTTACTTATCCAAAAAAAAAGGGGGGAAACTGACCTGGCTTGCAAAAAACAAATTAGGGTTTGGGTCCTTGATTACAACACGGTCATCCTTTTCCCCCGGACGCCATTTGAAAAGAAAAATCAACCCATATACAGGCCTACATTTTAAAGAGGGAAGAGAGAGAGAGAGAGAGAGGGGGGACACAAAAACTTCAAGCATAAATATTTCAGCTAACACATGTATGCCTGCAAAGAGATAAAAAAAAAAGGGCAATGAGATGTTAGAGAACAAACCTAAGATTGTTCAGAGAATCAAGGTCCAATGAATATAGCTCCTCTACCTGAGAAGAGACATCAAGGCATCATCATCATCAAATACAAGAAAAGATATTGCTAACTCCCCTTTATGGGTGGGTTGGTTTTTTTTTTATTTTCTTTGGAGGAAAATCTATAAGAAATATTGAATAAATAAAAAACATGTATTCTAAAATGAAATATGCTACTGGAATTCAAACCAAGTATTTCATTTCAAATTCTATCTTTAATTTATCATTGTTATGCTATTGTATAAACCCAAGCACTTAGTTAATGTCAAGCTTTGAACTTGTTAATCCATACATGGTAATATAAAAAATGATATTACAGTATTTTTACTATTATCTATATATCATATCATATCATATTATATATAATAAAAGTTGGGCTTAGACGCCGTGGTTGCGCCAAGTGGCTTCACCGAATTGCGGAAATTTTAATCAATTTTTAGATTTTAAGAATAGATATATACATATTTTTTGAATAAATATAACAAATTAAGTAATGAAAAAAAGTAGTATTTCATTTACAACTATAACATTTGTGTTTATCTAAAATGTTATCAACAAAAAATAATAGCAACTAAGTTTTTGTATTTATCTAAAAAAATTGATAGAGATGTATAGAAAAAAGTCCATAAGAATAATTATAATTTTGTGTCTAGGTTTTAAAAAAAAAAAAAATTAAACAACAAGAAATTAAACGTACACATGCAATATGCATAAGGCATGCTAACTTAAATGAGGAAGCTTTAAGGCTTTCGCCTTTTAAACTTTCCAACCCCTTCAACAACCTTATTAATTTCAATATGTTTTAGGAGAGCCTATGATTTCTCCAGTGTATTGAAGGAAAAAAATCTATGTCTGGAAGAAAAAAAAAACTTGCGTTTAATTTCTAATAAACTTAATCAAGATATTATCAAAATTAATAATAAAAAGGATTAAACAAAAAATTTGGATTATTATCTAATTAAAATTTTTAGGAGAAGAAGGCAAGGAAAAAAAAAGTATATATCTATCAAATCAATAGAATAGAATTACCTAAGAATAGAATTTAAATAAAAAAGAGAGATAAAAAAACGTAAAAGGAAAAAAAAAGGATAGAACTTGCATATATTTTTCCTACTTTTTTTTTTTTGGTGGATATATTTGCATCTTATGTCATCTTTTTCCTAATAATAAAGTAAAAAACAAAAAAAGTATTTGAGTTTCACCTAAACTACTTTTGTTCATATCATCTTCTTCACAATCTAAAATTTCCACTATATATACGAGTTTTTTGGTGTCTCATTATTTCTACCACATACTTTACAATTATTTGCTATATTCTTCCTTTCTCAAGAAAATTGATGTGATTTGTTTTCCGTTCTTCAAGGGATGCAGTTATACAGAGTGATGGAAAGAACATGGTCCCCGAGGTATGGAGTGTTCTGGACAATATCAAGGACTTCTCTGAGAGAGTCCGCAGTGTTTCTTGGGTAATATAAATTTGATATTAGCATCTAATTAGGGCCTGAAATATGTGAAGTTTTGGTACAGGAAAAGTACTGAAGGATGTTGTTGCCGTTGGTATTGGTGGCAGCTTCTTAGGACCTCTATTTGTGCACACTGGTCTTCAAACAGGTTGGGTGTTGCAATCCCTTATGTGCACCACCTCTATGTTGTCCTTTTTTTTTTGTGATAATGTTATTATTTTACTACTAGAATTTTCGAAGCCTGTCGTACAAAAAAGCTCAGTCAACATGTTCATGGTTTAGTGGTTGCATCTTACAGATCTAGAGGCTATCAAATCTGCAAGGGGATGCCAGCTACGTTTGTGAGTGTTTATATTTCACTATGATACCATAAGTAATGAAGTATTCAAATTCTAGATGTAGATCTTCCTTTTGAGGTCTTACTTTTGTATATATAACTTTTTTTTTATTCATCAAATTGAATAGATTTTGTGTATTTGTTGCATTTTTATTATATATAATATGATTTTTATCAATAAGTTTTATAGATAGGTTGAAATTTTATGTTTGATCACACCTTTTAGTGTTTCTTTTAGAAGTCAATATATCAAGCAATATATTTGTATTTTTTAATTTCTTATTACATGATTATTTGTTGTTGAAATCAATATTTTATAATGGATTTAATTTGTTATGGCTTTTGTTCGGTGCTTTTTTCCATCTAATCTATATTCTTTAATTAAAAGCAAAATTTGCTATCAAACATGAAATTGGATACGAGAGAATCCATCAATCCAAATTTCTATGTAAGTCTATCTTTACTTAACTCTGTTTTATTTTTTTTTTAAGCTAAAAAATTTGGATATTTTTTCATTAATGAATTAAGGTTTTGGCTTAATTTTGTTTTCAACCATTTCAATTATTGAATTCATTATTTTTTTATGTGTAATATTAATATCTGTGTTTTTTTTTTTTTTTATGATAAAAAAATAATATATGTGTTCTTAAAGGTTAAAAAACAATACAATTACAAATATTACTTTAAGTTAAGGTGTTATATTTATTTATTAGTAAGTTAGAATGTTGCATTAAGTTAGAGTATTATATTTTTATTTATTATTAATTTAGAATGTTACATATGGATACATAAGCTGATCTAGGGTTGAGATAACTTATAACCATTTAAATGAAATCAATACTAAAACAAATTATTTAAATATCAAAATAAGAAATAAAAATTAAATTTCTTTTAAACGTACAAGTACAATTTACTATTTAATATTAAATTTTGAATTAATTATTTTTTCATTTTATTTTTTATTAAATTTAATTATATTATCAAAATATTTTTTACTAAGCCGTGCATCGCACGGGCATAATACTAGTATACTATAAAACCGAAGACTATGACTTTTTGTTGACTTCCTTAGAGCTTGCCACGTAAGCTTTGCACCCTCCACAAATTTACATGTCATTCATTTTTTCTTTATTTTTAAAATTTACACCAATACTCTTTATAAAACCCGACTACAAGACCATACGCAAGAAACCCAAAAACTGAAAACCCTAGACCCATTTGCGGTTCAGTTTCTTCCTTCTCTACTTCGGTCCCTGTCTTTACACTTCACTTCTGTAGTCAGTACCATCTGAGACTTGGCTTTAAGTTGCAAATGGTTTGTGTTTGCATCTGAATTGTGGTTTGTTAAGGCTTGAGTTTAACTTGATCTAATATGTTTTTCATCTTTAAAATTTCAGAATACATCAAGAAATCCAGAAGGGAATCTGACCAAAGTGGGAATTATCTTGGAGTTCAGAGAGAAAGCCACGTAAGGAAGAGGAAGATAGAGAGAAGGAAAGGTAAGGCATGGGGCTTCTTTGGGAAGTTAATGATAAGGTTGAGTGTGCATGTGATGGCTTTTGAAATATTTGTTTTCCTATGAGTTCCTAAACTATTCTGTTGAAAATTTAATTTTTTTAAATCAAAAAAGTTAAAATATAATTTAAAACAATTCCCGATGCTATTAGTATTGATAGGTTTGTTCTGTTGGTTTTAAAAAAAAACATCAGCCAGTTCGGACCTAGCTCCTCTCTGGTGTGAGATATCAAGTATCCCGTTGTGATTTTGCCATGCTATACACAAAATAGTCAACTTCAAACCATGTGATGTCTAAAAATTTGATGCCCAATATTACCAATCCAATTAAAGTGTGGGTTTTCTTTTTATCTGGGTCTTTTTGGTTTGGTTGAAGATTTTATGGTGTCACTTTGTTTTGCAGATCAATGGAAATTGGAAAGATGTGTACTAGAACTTTTGATTTCATTTTCACTAATTGCTTGGGAAAGAATTTGATAGTATATGTAGTGGTGCATTTGAACCCATGTTATTTCCTTTATATGTTTATTTGTTGATATGGAGATGTTATAATGTTATTAATTAGCTTCCTGGTGAAATTTCAGGATTATATAAAATCATCTGGTGAAATTTTACATTGGTTGTGTATGATTTGGTACACTATTGGTGGTGGGATTGGTATTAAAGTTGGACTTGGTATTAAAATTTTGGTATTTAACTTTTGAAGACATTTTTAGGTTTTGCGAATGAGATAGGTTTATATAGTAGAACGGAGATGGATTGAATCACAATGGACTCAAAGATTGTGTATTTGAAAATTTAGGGCATTTTGAGAAGTAGGTTTGATTTTTTTTTTTGGGTGGTTGGTTTGTGCATTGAGATTGGTGTTTAGAATTTTCTCTGCAAAATAATTCAAAGGTGACTTAGTGTTTTTGAATATATATTCGGATAAGAATTGTCAATAAATACGAGGTCATACGTTAGAGAATTTGATTCATTTGGTAGACTACTGAAGGTGGGATTGGTGTTGAACTTGGAATTGGTCTTAACGTTTTGGTATTTAATTTTTGAAAACAAATCTAGGTTTTACAAATGAGATAGGTTTATATGGTAGAAAGGAGATTAATTGAATCACAATGGTCTCTAAGGTTGTGCATTGAGATTAGAGTTTGGGATTTTATCTGCAAATTTAAATTTATAATTGGGAACAATTTGTGGGTTCAGTGAATTTTTTGGGTATGATTTAAGGTGACTTTGTGTTTTTTAATATGTATTTGGAAAAGAATCTGAATTGTAGGGAAGTTACCATATATAAATATTTTATGTCAAACTCCCCGGTGCATTGTACAAGTTAGCAACTAAATAAACTCAAAAAAAAAAAAATTATTAAATTATGTTTTACCTTTCCTACATATAATTTATTTTTACTATGTTGATCTTCTCCACAAATGATCTAATATTAATATTGAACTTTTTGATGAACACTTCCGTGCATCGCACGGGTTAGTGACTAGTTTAATTTATTTCTTTATCTTTTTCTCTTCAGTTTCTCCTCTCAAAAAAAAAAAAATAAATAAAAATTTGGCCTTCACTCTTCTACCCATGTGGACCACATTTCTTCAACTCTGTTCCACGATACCTATAAATTCTTCTCTCTAATTAACATGATTATCTTTTACCTTTTTTTTAATGGAAAAATTAACATGATTATCTAATAAGGTTTTACCTCCTTTGCTTTAATCGCACTAACACTAAAATTTATTCTTTCTAAAACCGTTACCAGTTGCAAATATATATCACACATATCGCAAGCGCCAACAGCTAGTTGATGGATGCAAAGAATTGTCTCAACAAGATGTACAACCTTTGCATCCAAAGGAAGAAAACAGAGAGATAAAAGCTCAACCTATCATGAACATTTAAAATAAAAATAAAAAAGTTACCCACAGAATCCCTGATAACCAAAAGCAATGGTGCTGCAGAATAAGAAAACTTCAAAGACTGCAGTAAAACTTATTAATACTTTTTGGGATCATGATTTTACAGCATGCTGAAATGAAGCAACTGAAATCAAAGTTCAACTAACACGGTACGTGGATGGTGCCTAGTGCAATAAGTAATGGTGTCAGTAGTATTAACAATGAGAGCAAATAATTAAGCAACTGAGATCAAAGTTCAACTTATTTTGTGCTTATGATGCACCTCATTGAAAGTTTGCTTATGGAAGACCGCAATGTACATCATGTGAGCTTCTGCCACAAAGCATGCCTTGACATACTGGCCTCTATTTTTCCTGAGTGGAAAAAATAAATAAATAACTTGTTTGGGGGGGGGGGGGGGGGGGAGACAACGATGGCAGTGTATTGGGCAATGGTAATGAGGAATGGTATCAATATGGTAATGGCGGCAGTGCTTGAAAGTTGAGAAACAACTTCAAGTGAGTTTTGAAATGCCTTTTAGGTGGATGTGGCCATCTAAACCCTTCAAATTCTGTGACTATTACCTAAGTCCCTCTCCAATCGAGGAGAAATTTTTAGGAACCCCAAATCACTTAAAATCCAAATTTGGTTGTTGATGCCCTTCCAAATGCTCTATCACCTTTCCTCAGCAAAAGAACAACCAAGATGCACTCTGGATTAGTATCCACTACATGTTTCCTTTCTTAATCCATACCTTGATTATCTAAGACAAATGAGCATCTTCCCCACTGATCACTGAAGCAGCTAAAAATAATTCTCCAAGTAGAGCAGGCTTCCATAAAGGCATATGTGAAAGGAAAATGACACAAGGTGATTCATACTCAAGTTTTCATATGGAACACATGAAACCCTATTAGGCAAGAACTTCCATTTCTAAAAGAAAGAAGCTCACGGAAAAGGGGCCTAAGTTGGCATGTATTCAGATTTATTTGACCATTTGGTTTGGACTGGTCAACACTGCATACTAAAAGCAAGCTCTTGTTTCATGGAACATAGACCCTAATCTTGTAAAATTCCCTATGTAAATAACTCATTTTTCATTTTATCATAACACATTTCACTAAATACTTCCAGTTTATACAAATTTGTTCTGCTGCATAGAGCCAGTCCAAATTAATATTCCAGACAATACACCAGCACTGAATTAGTTCTCTTTATGAGTGGCCCTTTGCTTTGGGTCTTACAGAGTAATTATGTTCCATCTTTCAAAAAGTCAATTCATATGTAGATATTTTTTCATGATGTAATTCTTTAGGCTACTTCATGTCTCTTTTCATGAAGTAGCATCTTTTCAATAAATTATTCTTACCTATAAAAAAAAAAAAAGAAAACCCTGCACTGAAATATTACTCAAAAAAGGTAGTAGGTTGGCAAATCTATTTGGACATGAGCTTGGGTGAGCTTTCAAAAACATTGGCCACTTTTAGCACCATTAAATTGATTGAGCTTGAACCAAATACATCGTATATATCCAAGACACTTGCCTGCACGCCTTGAACTTGCATCTGCTGTATAAGTTCTGCAAAAATATATGCACATACATAAAACATATGCACATACATAAAAGCATCATTTGAAATTTTATACAAAAAGAAATTCTAGGAAAGAGCCTTGTCAGAAATTCTATAAAATTCTTATGAATAAACAGAATGTGTACAAAAACAAAGGAAATGATGTTGCAGTAAAGTTCAACAAATCCAATTCCTCCAGCAGAAGACTCAGAACTTAAACTACTTCTTTATGAGGCTAAGGTTCCCAAGGGTGAATGGGGGGAGGTGGCTAGGATGAAACCCCCATCAGAAATTCAACAAATGCTCTCTCCTCTTCTAGAGATTTTCTTTTTTTCCTCAAGGAGTGGAGAATTGACTATCGTTGACAAAAGCTTTAAGATTCCTAGTTAGTGAATAGACTTTACGATTCTTATATTTTCATAAATCTAATGCATTAAGTGGAACTAGCTGATAAAATGTCCACAGGGGAAGGAGCTCTCACGCCTAAAATGAAACTGCTAAAGAGCAGTACCAAATACCTTGAAGGACTTCATGATAAAACAATCAACAGTGCCAATGAACAATAAATCACCCACCTTGGGCTAAAAATCAAACAAGGATGGATTGAAGTTATCTATAATAGATTTCTTTCAATCTTCAAGATTTAGCTTATTTCAATTTCATCAACTTATCTGTTTCATTTAAAAAGAATCGTTTTTTTTTTTTAATTTTTTGGTTGATAATTTGATAGTTACAACGGAGAGGGAGGATTTGAACGCTAGATGTCTCTATTGAAAACATCAAAAGGTGTTAAACAGTTTGAGCTACAAGGCTGTCTGTTTCATTTGAAAGAATCTTGCAAAATCTTTAAAACAAAAGGAAAAAAGAACTATTCTCAAAAGCATACCGGGATCAGACTCAATTGTGCACCAAGACATGACTGGAAATCTATAAGCTGCAACAATGAAATAAGGTAATTTAGAAAGCATACATAAGCATCATGATGAAATAACTTGAACGATTAAAGGAAATCAACTACTTAATTAATTTATAGAAAAAAAAAATTGGCCCCATTTAAGCCAAAAGCTTAATGTTATGAGTTTTGACACAACTATATTATATTAATAACTCACTTTTCTCGTTACTTACTATTCAATGCGGGACAACTTCACTCACACGGCTATACACAAAACACAATACAAAGGCAGAGAGAGAATATGTGAAATCTGATAAATTTTAATTTTAATTCATTAGAACAAAAAAATAAAATCTTAAGAAAATTAAGGCTAAATTGTAAAATTAAAAAAAAAAAAAAATTGCAACAAAATTATGGTCCTGTTATTTTTGTGCATATATTCCATTTCACAAAACATGGGCTTCATGTCTATAAAGGGTTTTGTTTTGGAGAAACTAAATATCAAGTAAGAAACTATAACTACCCACAAAGCTAAAATAGTATTTCCATGGAAAAAAAAATGGAGAACAAGAAACCCTAGAATCTGACTCTGAATATTTTAGACTTTAGATACATAAATTAAAGTTGGAATAATAATTAAAATCTATATAAAAGTTAAGTTTATTTTCAATTTTCTTGAAGAACCAATTGGTGGGTAGGGAAAAGGAGAATGAATCATGTATTATTAATTTTTCATACAAATTTGAGAGAGAGAGAGAGAGAGAGAGAGAGAGAACCTGTGGGTCTGGGAAAGTAGAAATATGAGCGACCACAAAAATTACGGAAGCTTGTGTTTTAAATTTTAATTTGAAGTATTTGTTTGTTTGGATTATACTATTTATACCATGAACTTTTCGGAGAGGGAGTGAGAAACTGCACTTAAAGGAATTTTTTTTTCATTTAACAATAAATATTCAGCAATTTTTTCATTAAAAATAGGTCTCACAATACTATTTACACATTTAAAAATTATTTTACTACAGTATTTTTCAGTTTTCGGTTTCAATTTTTAATTTTCAGTTATATCCAAATGGACCCTATACTTCAAGCTGATGAGAACTACATTCGCACTGTAATACAATACGAGTACCATTCACTATTTTTTTTATAATATATTTGTAATACAATACGAGTACCATTTAGATGCCCCTCTCTCTCTCTGCTATATAGCATGATAGGCTTTTTTGTTCCAAAGTACCCATGTGACTTAATAAGTGAACAAGTCCCCTACGCGCCTGATATTCCAACACACAATGGGACTTACAGGAAAAACGACAGGCGCGTGTGTTGAAAAGCGTAGGGGTGGCGCGTGGAGGCTTGTTAATATTTTCTGTAAAAATATTATAAACATGTTATCCGCATATCACTATGTTGCTTTTTACTTTTTGAACGTGTTTTGGACCTACTATTGTAAGAATTTTGGGGATGGAGTAGGAAGTAAATGGAGGGGACATAACATCTGCTGTACAGGTGAGGGCTAAGATGAATTCCTTCTTCTTAATAAATTTTTTCCAAATTTGCAATAATAATGTGATCATAGCGTAAATTAAAGTGTAGTAAACTAGGCTTCTAGATTTTAATAATAAAAAAAGTTCAAAGTTAACATATTTTGGAATGCATAAGATGAGATTAATTAGCAAAAAATAAGAAAGGAGCAAATGAAGCAAGGTAGCTAGAGAACGTAGAGAATGTTTTTGTGAATAAGAGATATAAGTATGGAAATTTATAATTGAAGAATAATAAATGAGATAGTAATCAAGATAAATGATATTGTAATCAGAATAATGAGTTATTTTTTTATATCTACTCAAATTCAATGCATAAAAAATATGTAACTCTAAAAAGTTAGATTAAATGTAATATAATTTGAATAATTTGAACCCAAGTATAGTCAGGGGTGAATCTATATATATAATAATAGGTAAAACTGAGAGAAAATCAAATTATAATTCTAAATTAGAGTTCCAATTTTGCGCCATGTGTTCTAAATTATTTATTCTTAAATAGTTTTAATTCTAAAATTTAGAATAAAATGTGAGACTATATAATAAATATTCATCTAAATGAGTTATTAAATACAAAAACCAAAGAGTTTAGAACAAATAAATCGTAAAAAAAAAAAAAAAGTGCATCACAATAATTAAAAAAAAAAAAAAAACATGGACAATTTACATTTTATATCTAATAATATCTTTATAAATTTTTTTAAAGAGTTAACAAAATATAAAAATGACTATCAATAGTATTTAAATTTTATATATAGGAATTATATTATGCATCTTATTATACATCTTCAAGTGTATCTATGCATATGTATGGGGTTACAAGCTAGTTGCTGATAATGTAAGTAATGTGCCAAATGCAAACCAATAAAAATTTGCGACTTTAAACAAACTACTAAAATTGCTAAAATTATTACACACACACATATATAACTAGTCGCTAACCCGTGCGATGTACAGAATTGTTTTAAATCAAATGTTAACATGTCTATATTTAAACATTTCTCTAATTTCAATTATTGAAAGCTAAGTTAGCTCTAATATAAAATGAAACATGTAATTATGATGGAACTATCAAAATTTCAATCATTGTTAAAAAAAAAAAAAAAAAAAGTAACTTAGTTAAATTTTGTTCAGAAATCTCCATAGGTCCTACTAGCCAAGAATTTTGAATAGAATACAATAACGGTATTCTGGCAATGAAACTTGCAGATAACATATAATCTATTGCAAAAAATAAATAAAACTCGGTTTAATTTTGTTCGAAAATGCACCTAAGTCCTTTTGCCCAAGAATTTAGACGGGATATAAAAAATTAAAAAAAAAAAAAGTGATAGGTTTTTAGATCCCTTAAACACAATTGAATTAACCTAATTAACAAGCCAAGTTATTACTTAGTCCAAATTCCAAATCTAGGTTATCACAATCAAACAATCATATCATGCATAACAGTGGAAAAATAAAATAACACAATGATATGATGACCCAGGAAACCACACCGGTAAAAATCTGGGAAGGATTTAACCTAACTATTCTCAAGGTAAACTTGAATCCACTATATGAAAGAATTGAAATTAATACAATAGGACTTAGACCACTAGCATCTTATTGCTACTCACCAGTAAAACTTGCTGACATGATCACGTGCAAGCTCTGAATCCACGGACTCCTTCTTTCTTGGATTCTCCAGCAAATACAAGCACACCCGCTTGTGTATCTTTAAGTTCTTATGGCAGCAACTAAATGATCATCAAGGTCTTGAAGTAATCTCCTTCTTGATAACCCTAAGTCTATGTGAAGGAAAGTTTCTCAAAGATCACACGAGATTCACATAAACAGCAATATGAGCAACATAAAAACGTGGCTAGGATTTGCCTTATATACGTAGGGCAAAAACATAAAACTCTAAACGTTGTAAGTGAACTAGGGCTAAGTTGGAAATCTGCAGAAAATGCATTCTACCCGAGGTTCGATTGATCGAGCTCAAGTTTCGATCGATCAAGTCAGGCTGAAATGCATAGCAACTTCTGCATCAGCTTGATTCCAACTTTACATAATATGGCACAACTTTGAGCAAGTCTAAACAAAACTAAACAATCTGTTTTGATCATGGTTTGCCAACATTACATATTAGAGTTCTAAATACATAAAATCCTAAGTCATTAGAACCTAACAAACTCCCATTTTGGCAGTCCGTGACAAAACACAAACTAAAAGCTCAAAGTTTACAAATAAAAGCCTTTTACAAAAATAATGCTCATAACAACAAATCCAATCCTAACTACTATTCATCAGTTGTAAGTATAGACAACAGCAAAATTGAATCAACCTGTATATTTCCTAAAACACTAAACAAAACACATAAACGCATGTGTGGAAATAATACAAGTAAACAAAATAAAATATTGATTTCACAAAACATAAAATAAAGAGATATATCAATGAATAACATTATAAATATAAATCAATAAGTAGTGAAACAAGAAACATATATATCAAAATAAATGTATCTCCCCCAAACATAAATAGCCCAACAATATACATCAAGAGCCCAAAAAAAAATGTAGATACAAAATGCAACTCCTAGATACAATCTAATCACCACAGGCTCTCCAAGACAATCAAAACTCCCCTTATCAACAAAAACTCTACAAGCTACTCAAAATGCTACTCCCCCTTTTTGTGACGGAATGCCAAAGGGCAATCAAAAGCCATCATCAAAAGGAGGTGGCAAAGGTGGTCATCTAAAATGCGCCAGCGCTGCACGCAAAGCACGAACCTCATCGAGCAAGTCCACCAAAATCTGTCCATGAGCCGCCTGAACGGTCAAGACATGATCCAACATACGTCGAATGTCATAATCATCCAAAGTAGTCGGTGGTGGAACATCAGCATCAGCAGCAGCAGCAGCACCAGACACCTCAGCCTATGCATCACCTGTAGAAGTGGGAGGAGGGGGTACAGCACCAGAAGGCTCAACTCTAGTTCTAAGATAAGCAGCCCTCTGCCTAAGGAAAAAGGCACTTATGGGACCAGTAATATGTACGGACTCAGAAGCGAGGAAACTATCTAAATCTAAAAACAGCAAAATCCTATGAATGAAAATAGGATAAACAAGAGCGTGACCAACAGCGCTACTCTTATGAATCTTGTTCAAAGAACGAAGAAACAAATGGGGGAAAGAAATAAAAGCACCAGAAACAAGTGCATACAAAAACACACATCGCTCAAGAGGAATGGTGTGGAGATGAGAAATAGGCCACAAGGAATGACACGCTATCCTAAGAAAAAGATAGGTAGTCTCAGGAAGCTCAGCGGACGTGATCTGAGGATCAGAACCCCACTGGATAGAAGACCTAATGATGTATGACATAACATCGTTAAGAGATGGAGACTCCTCATAAGGAGAGTTGGGCTGCCTAACAACCGGAACCCCAAGAGCTTCAGCCACTACCCTAGGGGTAATGTTGAACTCAACACCTCATATCCAACTCTTAACAAGGGTGTTGAAATCATAGACGTGGCAAGAGAGATTCAAATATAACTCTCTAATCAGGGCAGACGGGGGTGGATGATCTATCTCCAACAAAGACAACCAGCCTCGACTCTCAAAATTTGCCCTAATGGCAGGATCTAACTCATCTAACAACACCTTTCGCTCAGCCCAAAATTTTCTCTTAATGTTCAGCTTCTCATAGGCCTCTCTGCATTTGTCACTCCAAAACACCTCACTCATAGAGGGAGACTCAAAAGAGGTGGAGGGTGTCCTATGGGCGCTAGTTTTTCTAGGCATGATGCCAAGAAGGACAAAGACACAAAGTAGGACCCAAAAAAAAAAAAAAAAACCAAGGGCAGACTGCAAGTTAGCACAAGAAAAAATATAGAATAAAAATCTATATGATGCATGAACAATTAAATGTCATGATGCATGCTCTAATGCAGTGAACTAAGTTCAATTAGAGTTCAAATTCACAAAATTGGCTTGAGCATAAAGTTTCTAACAAAAACCCCAAAATTTGAAAAACCATTTGTTTGTTTTAAAAAATTGACCAATTGATCATCACACAAGATACAATACAGTTTAGAATGATCAAATACATCAATCCAACAAGCCAATTTCATAAATTTAACCCAATTTGAACAAAATCCCCAATTCAGATTAAAACAAGCCCTAGAAATTTTAATTTCTCATAAATCACAGAATTGATCAAATTAAACCATCAAGATCAAGTTTATAACATCCTTGAACAAAAACCCATTGATTAATTTCAGAAAATATGGCTTGAAACATCAAAAACCCCAATATGCTTAGGTTCGAAAATTTCAAAGAAAAATGCACGAAACTTGAAAATAAAAGAAAAAGGAAGGGCAATAAGGTCTTACTGGCCTTAGAGGACAAAAACCTTGCAAAAGATTCGGAGGAAAAACGACAAAAATTTGACGTGGAGCCTAGTCCGAATCGGAGAGAGAGAGAAAAGCTTGAAAAGTTTTTGAAAAGTTATGAAGAACAAGTCAAACTTGGTTTAAAAAAACTTGATTCATGATTTTTGATTGATCGAAACATTAGGTTCGATCGATCGAAACAGACAGAGGCTTACATCAAATTTTAATCGCAATTTCGATTGATCGAAAAATAGGTTCGATCGATCAAAATTCATAAAAAATCAAATTTTTGAAAAACAACAAAATTTTGCACAAAGACTCCTCAAAGCATTGAATTTTCAAAATAAAATGCATGAGTATGATATGCAATGCCTTTCAAAAACACAAGCTTTAACCTCAATTTTCCTAAAAATTAGATTTTCAAACATTCTCCCTTTAAATTTTCAAGCATCAAATATATTTTGCATAAAACTCAAGATATTTTCAAACTTGGTTGGTCAGACGAAAAACACACACAATAACATGTATAGTGTTTAGCAAAGAGTAACTTGTGTAGTGTGTGCAACTAGCAAAAGCTTGAAATACGTGTAAGGTGATATGTGAATAGCAATTAAGTATAAAGTCTACAAAATTCATCACATAGAATTTGAAAGGATCTATCACCTAAAGAGTTACATTATATAACTCCCACATCTCCTAGAACAAAAGTTTGCAATCATGTAAGTTTCTTGATTTTTGCCTTATAATATACACACCAATTTTAATTGTTTAGAAACTTATTAAAAGCCGGGATAATGTACACACCAATTTTATTTATTTAATTTAACATTAAACCCAATAATATACACACCAATTTTAAGCATTTAAACCGAGGCTACACCTTATGTTGTTTTTGTGCATGTGCTACACTTTCTCAAGCACACAATCTTACGATATACACTAAGGTGTTCATGATTGGCTAGTGAACAGTGGTGAGATGGTTATTTATGTCTTTCTCAAAAGGTTCAAGTCTGATAGTCAATGACATGTGACTTCAAGATAAAGACAAAGTGATCAAAAACCATAAATATCTTTCCCATACAACATGCACTTCAAGGCTTCAACTAGTAAAGTGCAATAAATAAGCTCATCAAAATTAAACAAGGTACATAAGATATGTTATGTGAAAATAAATTGAACAACCTTGTCTTTAAAACCAAGAAAATAATGCAAAACACAATTTGTTTCCCTTTTCCTTTTATTTATTTAAAAAGAAGAAACAAAAACAGTTCTAGAATGAAATGCATGAATGTTATGCAATGCAAATCCTAGAAAAAAAAAAAAAAACCAAATAACAATGGTCACAAAGAGTAGAGCAATGAAGCACAGGGACCATGTTAGAAAGACTTAATTAGATCGAGCATTTTGCATTCAAAACTTTTTAGATGCATCACGAGCATTGGAGTTCTTATTCACATGGGAATGATTTTCAACTCCAGGTTTGGAATAAAGGTTTAGAGCCTTTACCAATTCACCAATGAGTACCATTGGATCTTGTGCTTGAGGTACATGTACTTTTGGTTTGTTCGCTCTCTTAGCAGCTTGCAGCTTGAAACAGTTTGGATGAATGTGTCCAGACTTTCCACAAAAATGACAAACCCAAGCAAGTTTACCATGCATCTTGTCCTTAGAAAGGGTAGACTCCTTAGGTTTAGACTCTTTCAGATTAGCTCTAATCTTCCTAGATGGTGAAACTTCTATAGGTTTGACAACCTCACTCACAGGGAGTTTGACAATTTCACTCACAACCTCATTCACAGAAGGTTCAGAAGAAGATGAAGGAACAAAGTTTGTGGAATAGGGTTCAGACACAGAGATGCTTTCAACAAAACCTAAACCAGATTTGTCAGAAGGAGACTTTTGAACACTCAACATTTGATCAAGTTTAGAACTAGCAGATCTAGTAACAGATAAATCAAGTTCTAATTTCTTAACTTTATCAAGCAAAAGCATATTTTCTGTTTTTACATTGTTCAAAAGTTCATTAGCATCAAATAGTTTAACAAGCAAATTCTTCTTATCAAGCTCAAGAGTTTCAATTTTCTTCAGGCCAAATTCAACATTCATATCATCTTTTACTGCAATTTTACAAAGTTTATTGTAGGTCTCTTGAAGATCTGCATCCTCAGAGAGTTCCCCATTAGAAGGGTTCTCCTCAACAGATACGCTTTCATTGACTACAGCAGTAGCAGTGAAAGCAATGAAGTTTCTATTTTCGTCACACTTAGACTCATTATCAGAAACTTCATTATCACTAAGGGTTACGGCCATAGCCTTACCCTTAAACCTCAAGAATGCAGGACATTCAAATTTCACATAACCATACCCTTGACATCCAAAACATTGAGGACCTAAAGAATTATTAGGAGATTGAGGACCCAAAGAATTATTAGGAGATTGACTTACTTTTTATCTAGGTTTTTCAGTGTTGCTAACCTTAGTGGGATCATTCTTCCTAAAGTTTCTAGGTTCAGCAGTGTTGGTACTTTTTGCCCTTCTGTTACTATTCCTAAGAAAGTTTCAAAAGTTCTTGGCAAGGTAAGCAATTTCTGTAGCAGAGAGCTCATCATCAAATCCACCAACCTCAACGTTCGCAGGGACCCCCACACTATTAAGTGCCTCTATCCAGGAAATAGTGCAGTAGTCCTTGCACACTTCGGCCACCTCCTCGGCCAACCTTCTTTCCGTCTAGTCCACCTCGCGCTTATAGGACGCGATCATAATAGCATCAGCAGCTTCCTTGGCCACCCGAGCTGCCTCTTTTGCTGTGTCCTTGACCCTTTGCAGCTCGGCCATAAGGTCCAAAACTAGCTATTTCTGGGTGGCCAAGTTTATCTTAGTAATGTGGAGCTATTTTCCCTGATCCTTGGCCTGGGCTTCAGCGATCTTTAGGCCGGCCAGGGCACTCTTACGGTTACTGTCCACCTTTTTTAGCTTGTTGCCCAAAGCTGTGTACTCCTCCTTTAGGGCCCCAAGATCCTTCTCCACCTCCCGCCGAGAGTGGGACTCAGCCTCAAGCTTGTGGTGGGCAATTCAAACCCACTCTTCGGTCACGTAGACCTGCTGAGTGACCTACATGAAAGTGGCAAAGGGGTTACAAAAAAGAAAAGAAAAAAAAAGAAATATATATACATGAATGAAAAAGGCAATAAACCGAAGTATTGCTAGGAGTTTACTTACCATGGCAAGGTCTCTCTTCAGAGACATGAACAGCTTGGGCAGTTTTGTCCACCTAAGAGCCTCTATGTCCCTAGGAAGGAGGAGCGGCTTTTCTAGGGCTTGGGCCAGGTAGGTGGCGTGCCCTCTGCTAGATTCCCTTATGGTAGAGTCATAAGGGATAGGGGCCCCATCCATCTCTATCACAAGAGCCCTCGTGCGCTATTGTCAGCACACCTCAGCATCATCTCGACTGTCTACGAATTTGGACCTCTTATCTCTAAGGTCCTTAGTTTTTTACTGTTTGGCACCCCTCTGAGGGGGCACCTCCCCCTCTTCTAGCTCTTGTAGGGGTCTCTTCTTCTTCGGATTAGGATTAATGCGCATTCTAAGATTAACTAGAGGTGGAGAAGGAGGCGGAGGAAGTTTGGCATAAGCCTAGGGCTTGGGAACCTCAACGGAGTTGCCCACTTATTCCTATTAGCCATCAAACCCCTCAAGCTCGATCTTTTCTTTTGCTGCTCCATTCCTCTTTCTTCCTCGGAGCTTGAGTCCACCCCAGTGACAACTAGCTTTGGGAGATGAGCTGTGGAAAGCTTGTCAGACTTTATCTCGGAATTCGAGAGCTCCACTGGTTTCTTTGGTGCCCCCTCTGATTCGAATCAAAACTGGTCTATCTCCTTGTCCAGTGACAAGCGCGAGGAGGCAACTCCCTCTTCCACTGTAGCTGCTGCTTCGGGAGGGAATTCTTGTAATGGTGAGTCGGTAATATGACAGGGGGGAGGTCTTCTGGGGCTAAAAAGTCCGGTTTAGACACGTTAATGCGATTTATCTAAGGGTCACCAGCTCGGATAACGTGGTCGACCTCCTGAAGCGTCTTCAAAATGGGTTCGAAGTCTAGGATCAAATAGACAACCCGCAATTGTCGGTCCTCGCTCACAAAAATTTTTAACCGGAACATGTAGTTGAGGGCCGCGATGTTGGTAAGGCTGAGCTGAGGAGCTACTTGCCTCCTATTTGCAGAAATAACCAGGAAATCAAACACGGTTAGATATTTGAAGTCCGATATCAGAGGAAAATAAAATAAAGGGCATGGGTAAGATTAAAGATCTAAGTGTTTAACTAAGGAACCTAACTCTAAGGCGCCCCACCTGTCTCTCTCTCTTGAGTCGGACAGTGGGGACCATCATGCCACGCTCCCGAAGCGATGAGGTAGTCATCTTTCATTCCTTTGTTGGATTTAGGGAGGCACGAAATGAGCCTGATGATGGGCAACCTAGACTTGAGGTAAAACCCACCGTTAGCTTGGGAATGACACTCATACATGTGAACCACGTCGTGCCATGTGAGTCCCAATCTGAGATGCTCGTTGAGAGCATCGACGCAACCTAAGACCCTAAATATATTGGGCGCACACTGATGGGGACACAACCTATGATTAATGAGATAGTCCCGGGTTATCCTACCTATGGGAAGGGTCATCCCCCCTTCTATAAAGGCTATTATGGGGATAACGACCTCCCCTGTCTCTCTATGTGTGGTGATTTATTTTGGGGAACAATATCAAGACCGACTTCCTAAGGTATATGGAATCTTTGCTTAAAGGCTTCTATTTTATCAGGGGAATCCACTAAACTCTCGAACCTACCCATTTGGACAACTCTAGGAAAAAAGACTAAAATGTGTAAGCAAAGAAGACAAGAACTAAAAGGGCCGAGGAGATTAGCCGAGAAGGGAAAGGGAGTCCAGAGAGGCGGAGACTTACAAAAGCAAGAATGCCAACCCTGATCCTATAAAAAGGATCCTTTAAAAATTTCTCAAAGGAGGAGTTGTGGAGGCTTATGAATCTAGAATATTTTGTGAGTTGGAGTGCTGAGTTCTTTGGAGTATCTGAAAATTCCCGAAGTAAAGAAGGAAATGAGTTCCCTCAAGGCTTTATATAGAGGGAGAAAATGAGCGGGAGTAACCTTGCTCAGAATTCTAGGAGAAATATCCATCATAGGATGTGCGCCTCACCGTTGGATGGGGGGAACAAGGCGCCGCCTAGAGCAATAAATGACGACTTGCGGACCCCGAAGCACCAGAAGCAGTTATGGGACATGGAAAGTGGCACTCTGACACGTGTAAACCAGGGAAATAAATGATCTTATCTCTTACAGATCAAAACCCCACTTTTTCTCCTCGAATAAGAGGGAAAAAATTGGAATTTTGAGGGGCTATTGTAGGGATAGGTCCAAAAACAGTACACTGGGTCTCGAACCTTATCCAAGATCGTTGAGGAGTTCGAGCAGAGAAAAATTGGTGGAGGGCTATTCTAGCTCAGCGCTTCATAAATAAGAAAGGAAAAGAGGACAGTCCGAGGAGAAATGCCTCCTCGGACAAGACGAACACCGCTCCTTTACATGTTCCAGCAACAAGAATGACCTCAATGAGGGCACCAGTGTCTGAAGCATGCTACATAAACCCACGAGAAGGAAGGAGACACAAAAATGTCTAAAGAAAAGGCTGTTACCTCCGCATTAAATGCACTGCAGCTGCTTTTCTAGCCGCATTTATGTGGAAAAGACCTCTAAATAGTATTTCCTTGACCACCGCAACTCACAAAAGGCCAGAAGGGGTGTCTGATAGGATAGGTATTCAAGTGGTAGTCTAGATGAACGACGGGTGGAAGGCTGAGATTACCAGAAGGGACCTATATAATGTGAAAGACCCTCCATGGGTGGGGGGCCGAAAATCTAAGAAAGAGGACTGTACCAATTAGAATTGCACTTGTAATCAGTTCCCACTGAATATAAGAACATTGGCCTCCTCGGACAACACATACACCTAATCTTACGTGTATTTTTCTTGCATGTCTGGCTTGTGAATCCATCCTAGACATTGAAACACTATCTAGGGCCCAGCTTTTCAACCCACTCTCTACAAATTTATTATATTGGGCTCACTAACCTATATCCCCATACTTGTTGGGCCTGGGCCGCCAAAACGTGACCCTACAATATGTATATACAAGTTTTTGTGCAAAAACACCGAAATTGTATTCTGTTGAAAAATCTCGGCCTATAGGACCTAGGTGCATTCTTGAACAAATTTTAATCAAGTTATTTATTTTTCATGTAGATATTTCGGACAAAACTTTTGGCTGGTGGCATTTTTGTACAAAATTAGATTGAGTTCCCCCCCACCCCCCAAAATATCTTTGCTATTTGTATATTTGACCTCAAAATATTCTGTGTACAAGTTTTCGAGAAAACCCGCCAATATTTAATTTCGCAAAAATTCTTGTCCTATAGGGGTTGAGGGCATTTTTGTCCAAAACTAAAACGAGGTTTTTTTTTTTTTTGTTTTTGGTTGCAAAATATCTTTCCCATTCGTATCCGGTGTTGGAAAAACATAGTTTGTATCGCATACGAAACATACGCAGTGGAAAATTAACAAATCTACTTCATTCGCAATTGATAGCATGTACTATGTAAATTTTAGAATTTAAGAATAAGAAAGTGTACCTTGGTGCGGTGAAATTCAAAACCAAATATTAGAAGTACTTGTGAACACTATTAATCTTCACTCCAATTCCACTTATACACAAGAAGTGTGGTATCTCAATCAATTTATATGTATTTATTCAAGGGAGAATAAGAGACTGACTTACACTCACATATACATCATTTCATTCTCATATATAATTATATATGTTTCTCTTCTTATATATAATTGATTATCTAATTGGACTAGCCTTTTGGACCATTCTAATTGGGTTTTAGTACGTGGCTTGGAGTGGTACTAAAAGGGACAAATAAGACACTACATCCAATAGGTTTTGGGTTTTTCTGCCAACTCTTGACAAGCCCAAAATTACCATTAATTATATTTAATACCACTATATAAATATAATTGCACTCTAGGCCATATTAATAAATTAAATCCCAAAACTTTATTATATATACAGCCCTCTCATTAAAATATTCGTAATAATATAAAGTCATGAATTTTGACTACCATTTTGAAGATTACTACATCTTAATCCTTGAGTACCCGGTTTAATTATTTATGTTATTTATCCTATATTTATGAAATTCAATTTCATAAATATATATTTTAGTAACTTCTTACTAAAGTGGTTAGGCCTAATACTCTGAATAACCAAACCCATTAAACTTGTCTCAAGGGAATATTTTATATCTCTGTTAAGAGATTATAAATTTCATCTTAAGAATACATGTTCCTTTAACGCTAAATATGGCTGCCCAACATACTGAGATTTTGATCGTGACTTTAGATCTCACTTCTGATATATCAAAGCAACCTACACTTCATGATCATATTTATTATTCTCTCAGGATTAAGAGTTGATGTAAATAGAAGTCGTGAGATTTATTATTCATTTGATAGTCGTTTGTAGAATAATAAGTCTCACAGTGGTCCAGTTCAATATGTCTTAACACTTAAAATATATTAATATATCAACTAGAAGTCTCTACTTCCATGATCAAGATAAATCATCTTAGTCGATATGTTATAGTTTTCGCAGATGAAATTTCCAATTTCATTACCGACTACGAATTAAAATTTTGAGTTTACAAAGAAATTGTGATTTATATTTTCTGTGACTAAATCACATAAATCACATACTATGCATCTCATGAACTATATGATAATGTCCAAATATTCATGTTACCATTATTTTAGATAATAATAAAACAACTTTATTAATCATAACATAATGTCATACATAGTATCATACAATAAAATTTAAAGGGCACATGTCCTAACATCCAGGACATCTAAATATGCTATGTACAACTTTTCAAGCAAAAACTACAATATTATCTTTCGGACAAAATTCTTGGCCCATACAAGTTGGTGGTGTTTTCGTCCAATATTAAACCGATATTTTTTTTTCCCACAAAATCTCATTCCCATTTGTATCTAGGACTTTTAAATATGATATGTATAAGTTTTAGAGCAAAATAGCCGATATTTTATTTTGAAAAAAATTCTTGCCCGGTGTCATTTTTGTCCAAAAATAAAAGAGCTTATTTTTGCGCAAAATCTCTTTGTTATTTGTATCTTGGACTTCTAAATATGCTATGTACAAGTTTGCAAGCAAAAATGCCGACATTTTATTTCGAACAAAATTCTTTGGCGGTCGCATTTTCGTCCAGAATTAAACCGGGTTTTTTTTTCCCTTCAAAATATCTATCCTATTTTTATATTTGACCTCAAAATATTTTGTGTACAAGTTTTGGAGAAAAACTGCAGTTATTTTATTTCAGGCAAAATTCTTGTCCCATAGGGGCCAAGTGCATTTTCGTCCAAAATAGAAATGAGATATATATATATATATATATACATGCACATTATGCAAAATATCTTTCCTATGCAGAACCGAGACATCAAAATATGCTATGTACAAGTTTTCAAGCAAAAACTATGATATTTTATTTCGGACAAAATTCTTGGTCGGTACAGGCTTGTGGTGTTTCATTCAATATTGAACTGATTTTATTTTTCTTCAAAATCTCTTTACAATTTGTATTGGGGACTTCTAAATATGCTATGTAAAAGTTTTCATGCAAAAAGGCTGAAATTTTATTTCAGAAAAAATTCTTGTCCATTGGCATTTTCATCCAAAATTAAACTAAGGTTTTTTATTTTTATTTTTTACCGCAAAATCTTTTTGCTATTTGTATCAGGGACTTCCAAAAATGCAAAGTACAAGTTTTTGTGCAAAAAACGCGAACATCTTATTTCGGACAAAATTCTTGGCCGGTGGCATTTTTGTACAAAATTAAACCGAGTTTTTTTTTTTTCCCCACAAAATATCTTTGCTATTTGTATATTTGACCTCAAAATATTCTGTGGAAAATTTTTCGAGAAAAACCGCCAATATTTTATTTTGCGTAAAATTCTTGTCCTGTGTGGGTTGACGGAGGACAAGATTTGACGAGCCTTAACAAGGGCTCGAGGACATTAAAATCCTCCTCTCTGTCCGAGGAGTCAGACATCAGGATTTTGATGGGCTATTGTGGGGTCAAAGAATTTGGCAACCTCGGCCCAACTTATACCAATCCCAAGGCCCACGCCGAGGAGGAAGAAATGTCTGAGGACGAACGAAGAAAGTCCAACTTGCCAAGAAACATCGCCGAGGACAATCCTGTCCTCGCCAATCGAGACCATAGAAGGGAATAGCGGCACGCCATCAGAGGCAGCCTCCTAGAGCGTCCCAAGAAGAAGGACAAGTACAATGAGTCAACCATGGGAGCATGGTGGAGAGGCAATTCAAGGAGAAACTGTCACCTCCGCATTAAATGCCCATAACTAACGTTCTGGCCGCATTAATGAAGAAATGACCCTTGAACAGTGCTGCTTTGGTTGCTGTAATCCACAGAAAGTTTGGGAAGGCGGCTAATGGGACAAGCACTCAATTAGTGACCTACATGATCAACAAATAGGGGGACAGGATCAACTAAAAGGAGGTATATAATGTAAGAAATCCTCCAGAAAAGAGGAGAGAAAAGGGGAAAACAGAGAACACCGTAACAATTGGAATCATCTTTGAAGCCTTTGTAACCAAGCATTGAAGAAATAATAGAAGCAACAAGCTCGCCGAATAAGGGTTGAGGACAGAATTTCACACCTTAGTCCACGCCCTTGTAGTTCAATCCTCTCATAACCATGTCTAGTTGTTGTAACCCTCACTAAGACCTAGTTCTTGAACCCATTCTCTATAGATTTATTGTACTGGGCTAGTTGGACCTGAGTCCACTCATTCAATAGAAGAAGTACCCAAACCCAGTCCCTACAGGTATATACAAGTTTGTGAGCAAAACTCCCAACATTTTATTTTAGACAAAATTCATGGCTGGTCACATTTTCTTCCAAAATTAAACCGAGTTTTATTTCCCCTCAAAATCTCCTTGCTATTTTTATATTTGACCTTAAAATATTATGTGTACAAGTTTTGGCGAAAAACCACTGTTATTTTATTTCAGGCAAAATTCTTGTACCTTTGGGGCCGAGTGCATTTTCATCCAAAATAAAAATGAATTATATATATATATATATATATATTACACAAAATATCTTTCCTATTTGGATCCGAGACATCTAAATATGCTATGTACAAGTTTTCGAGCAAAAAACTATGATATTTTATTTTGGACAAAATTATTGGCTAGTACAAGCTACTGGCATTTTCGTTCAATATTAAACTATTTTTCCCCCCTTCAAAATCTCTTTAGTATTTGTATTGGGGACTTCTAAATATGCTATGTAAAAGTTTTCGAGCAAAAATACCTAAATTTTATGTCAGAAACAATTCTTGATTGTTGGCATTTTCGTCCAAAATTAAATCGATTTTTGGTTTTTTTTTTTTTTTTTTTTTTTTTTGGTGAAATCTCTTAGCTATTTGTATTAGGGACTTCTAAAAATGAAATGTACAACACCGTCATTTTATTTTGTACAAAATTCTTAGCCAGTTGCATTTTCGTCCAAAATTAAACCATTTGTTTTCCGCAAAATTTTCTTGCAATCTGTATTTGGGACTTCTAAATATGAAATGTACAAGTTTTCGAGCAAAAACGCCAACATTTTATTCCGGACAAAATTCTTGGCCGATGGCATTTTCGCACAAAATTAAATCGAGGTTTTTTTTTTTGGAAAAAAAGTATTGAGTAAATAAGAAATTGACGTTTAATTTGTTCACTTGAAGATGTTATTAAAAGTGATGAAAATCCTAAGTCCCACATAGGAAAGGAAAGAGATTATATATTTGTTTATATGCTCATGGGCAGGACCTTGGGTTGGGCTTTGGCATATGTGGACTAGGCCCTCTTGTCTAAATAATAATTATTTATTTATTTATTTTATTTTTGATTCAATCAGTCTCTGCACAACATTTTTTTTTTTAACAATGTATCTGTTCACTAATGCATGTAAATTCATAGTCTCTCATTCATGAAAACCAACTTTTCTAGAAAAAACTCTCCCAGAGAGAATATTTTTGTGCATTCATTTTGAGTCAGAGAAAGAAAAAAACATAGAGTAGTTCGCAGAAAACGGGCTTTGTGCTTCTTCTTCGTGCTGTAGATCATTTTATCCCAAGAGGCAGACATTCGTGAGTCTCAAAACACCACAGTTTGTGTGAGAGGTGAAATTTAATTTAAGGAGATTGTGTCAAATATAAAACTTGATCTGAATAATTTATCATTCATACATTTGGTTTGTAAGTTGTTAATTATTTGCAAATTTCTTTTGATAGATATGTACCGTATTTATTTATTGTTTTTACTATCACATTTATTTGTATTATTGCTTATATTTAGATCTATTTATTGTTTTTTTATTAATTACAAAAGTAAATTGTATATATATATTCAACCATCTTAAAGTAGATTTTATATATTTTAATTTATTTTTGGTTGCTGTGTGAATCGATGCAAATTACTGTGCTATATTTAATCTTTGATTCTGGGCAGTATTTGCGAATTGATATCGCATTGACTGTGCGAGATTGGTGGACAGTTTTCTTTTCATGAAATTGCTTTGGCTTTTGTGTTTAATATTTTGGGTTTATGTTTGTCACAAATATCTTCTTTGAATATTATAAAATTACTTTATGATCTTCCCTATTTGATGAAGTTGATTTGTGTATGATAGTTGGTGGTTTTGATCAATTTAGTCAATTTCCTACTCGAAGTCATTTCGAATTGATCAAATTAATAATATATTATAGTACTGGTCAATACCTGTATATTGTTTCGAAATTACTACTATATATATATATATATATATATAAACTAAATATTTTTTGAAAAATAATAAAATATTACAAATTTTATTATAGTATATATATAAATTGATATGACAATTAATGTAATTGGTAAATATGAATTAAAAACATAATAAATAAAATTAAATAATATTTTTAATATCAATTTTTTTTAGATGTGTTATGTCCATAATATTTTCTCAATACTTTTACAATAAATCATAAATGGCTATTTATTACTGATTATAATTTATTCCTACTACTAAAATGATTTTTTTACCCTTCAATAAAAACTTGTCACGAAAGTGTTGTAAAAGAAAATTCTATTTTTATTTTTGTTTTGATACACATATCTCAATTTTCAAATTATATCTGCCTAACAAATTATTTTTAATAACTCTTTTTTTTTTTTTCCCTTCATTCATTCTATTTTATTTTTACAAATTATATTTTTTTATTTTTATCTTGAATTTATTTCCTTCACATCTTTACCTTCTAAGTCCTATTTCATTTCAAATTAAAAAAAGCAAACTTGTTGGACGGTGAAATTTACAGTAAGGCCGTGTAATACTTGAAAGGTGACAACAAAGGTTTTGTTTAGAACATTCAAATGTTTTCAGTTTTTAAATAATATTTTTACACACTTTTTCACTTACACATATATTTTTAGTTTTGAAATACATGTGTCAAACACTCCTAAAATCTTGGAATTTACAAAAATGGTGTTAGATTATTCAAATTTCAAAGTTTCAAGCGGCCCAAGGGTTTATAACTAAAATTAATGTTTTTCTGACATCACTGTACTCGTTAATTTACCCTATTATGCCGTATTGGTGTGGTGAAGGAATCTTTGAAAGTTCGGTGATTCGATAAAGACGGAATAGGGATGGCAATTTTTGCCCGACCCGCGGGTACCCGGTCCGGCCCAACCCTAATGGGTCGGGTTTTACCCGGTCCGATTAAGAATAGGGTCAGGTATGAGTTTTAAAAAAAAAAACTCGAAGTGGGTCCGGGTTTTATCAAAAAAACCCGGACCCGACCTGATTAAAAACCCAAAAACCTAAATTACGAAAATACCCTCATATATATATAAACCTAATCTAACCCTAAGTCCCTAACCCGGTAATCCCTCTCCCTCATTTCTTTTCTTCAGACTTCAGCCTCCCTCGCCTCCCTCCCTCATTTCAGCCTTCATCCGTCCCTCGCCTCCCTCCGGTCAGCTCAGTCCGTCCCTCCGGTCAGCTCAGTCCGTCCTTTCCATAAACCGGTCAGCTTAGTCCGTCCCTCACCTCCCTCCCTCGCCTCACTCCCTCACTCCGATGCTCCGACGCTCCCTCATTTCAGTTCAGTCATGCCTTCAGTCTCTATTGTGATTTGCAACAAGGCCCTCATTAGCACGCTTAATTTCAGTTTTGGTGAGTTCTGACACAGCCATGGATTTTACTCTTTTGTGATTTTTGCAATTAATATAGCGTTGACCATTGCTGCTTAGATCTATGTTTTTTTTAATCAAAAAACAAATTGTTTGAATCGATGCCTTTGGTTGATTTATGGTCCTTCTTTTGTTTATTTTTTACTATTTTATTTTATTTATTTCAGATAATATATAATAGGATAATTAGGATTCAACTTATAAAACTTAAAATAGTTTGATTCTCAACCAAAAAAAAGAAAAATACTTCAAATAGTTTTTAGTATGGGTGCATAAACGAGATTCTAAGCCAAGTATTTTATTTGACCGCAAGAGATTGCTTTATTGAATTGACTAGAGCTATGATGTATTTTTCATTTGGTTTGGGACTATGAATACACCCAATTTTTTTTTACAATAGGTGATATAAAATATTTTACAATTTTTTCCACAGTTCTTAAGTGGTGTGTCTTTCATTGGTGTTATAGGTGGTTTCGTGTGAGTGATGTTGTGTAAATCACAATTTAGTGCCTTTGTCAATAATAGTACTTTTCTAATTGACCAATCACGACTTTTAGGACTAAAAATGAACAAAAATAATGGAAGGACAAAATCGTTGTGATCTAAAACTTTTGGTGACTAAAAATGAACTTTAAGAAAAAAGGGACTAAAATAAAACTTGGATCAAACGTACATTTTACCATGATAATAAGAAATGGTTTCTACAATGTTGTTAGGTTCTTTTCTCTAATTGAATTCGAAGCATGTGGTTGTGTTGGCGAGTAGAGTGCATGGTTGAATTTTAATATAGTAAAATGGAGTATTTATACTGTATTATTTTAATATATGCGTGTATCTCATTGGTTTAGTATTTGGAGACAAGAAATGTTAGGGTGAAACAGTAATCGTTTATGTTATAGCACAGGTTGCAAATGGAATAAGTTGTGTACTGTATTATTTGAAGAATTTGTAGTTCATATGCGGGGGCTGTTATGTGGACCTCTTTATTTTTGGATATATCTATTACAATGCCAATCCTCTTGAATAAACCATGTTTTTTGTATTGGGTTTTTGTAGTAAATGTGGAAATTTTGTGCTAAAGTGTAATTGCTATGTTTGTATTTTTTTTTTTTTTTTTATCAAATTAGAAATAGAAAGTGTAAAAGTCATTAGAAAACTATGATTAGTTATTAATTTATAAATTAATGTGTCTGAATTCACTGTTTTCTTATGATTTATCACTTAGTATGTTTTCCTTCCTTAATTGTTCCTTGTTTTTGTGCTTGAATACAAGATGTTACTGCAGAGTCTCTGCTTGAATGCAAAATGTTTCACAATCTGTCATCATTATTCATTATTAGCATATTTGTTCTATTTTATATGTTGGATATTTATATATATAAAAATTATTCATAAAAATGTTTCACAATTTGTCATCATTATTCATTTTTGTGTTTGTTGGGAATGCAGAGCCTAAGACGAAGATGGAAGACACAAACACAAACATAAACAAATCTGGTTCTTTCTCGCCAAGCGGCTCTCCCTTAAGAACCGGACGTTATCCCTTGCCAACTATGCGGTCTCCTTCACCATTTTCACGATCACCTTAGCCATTGTCGCCTGGCAGCTCACCCTTAGGATCACCATCACCTTTATGCCCATTAAACAATGAGTAAGTGTTTGAATTTGTTATTAATCATGTTTAATTTGTGAATTTGTGTAATTATAAATTTGTGCATATTAATCAATGAGTATGTGTAATAATAAATTTTTGATAATTTGTTTTGATTCTAACTCCCAAACTTTTGAACCAATTAGAAGTCCGAATTCCCCGACGGTGGACTTAGAGGTAGAGGAACAAGAAAGGAGTCAAGGGAGTCCAAGGACAGAGGAAGAGGGAGAGCAAGAGCCTACAAATGAGGACTTGGATACAAGTAAAAAAAGAAAGACTACCTCAGATGTTTGGGCTCATTTTACAAGGAAGAAAGTTGAAGAAAAAGTTAAAGCCCAATGCCATCATTGTGGCAAACTTTACTTGGGTGATTCTAGCCAAGGTACAACCCATTTGTGTAATCATTTAGCAAGATGTCCACGGATGAAGTATAAAGATATATGAAAGCTCGAAAATGTGTTGAAAACATACGAGCGGTTTAGACCCCCAAATTCAAATTACGGCTTGGTTGATTTTACCCTAACTTAATAACAAGTGCGGAATAGTGTAAACACAAGCGTATAAACAAAACAACTACTCTAATCCATAATTTAAAGCAACTCAGCAGTAAAAATGAAATGAACAAGAGTAGGGAAGAAGGATGCAAACACAAATAACACCGAGACGTGTTATCGAAGAGGAAACCGAAGAACTCGGCGAAAAACCTCTCCGCCGCCCTCCAAGCGGAAATCGATCCACTAGACAATCAGTTGGGATACATGGATTAGCAAAAGACCCTCCAAGCCTAGTCTACCCAATGTACCTAAGCCCTCCAAGCTCCTACTCCAACAAGGCTTCTCGGAACCATGTCTTGTCCTAGTTATCCGGATCCCGCAACAAGCTCCATGTTGCATCTGCCATTCAAGGCTTCTTCCAATGCTTCCCAGCAGCACCAAAACGTCACTCAGCACTCTCAAAGGTGTGTTAAGTGTTTGGGCTATCAACCTCTCAAAGATATGGATAATGGAGAGGGAATGGTTGAGGAGATACCACAAGCAAATTGTTTAGAGAAGGTGGGGAAGACAATCTCTAATTACCAATGTGTTTGGCTAGGGTTTTCTCTCTGAAGCATCTCTCAACAATTGTGGGTAATGATGGTATATGTAGGAGGGGTGCAAAAGGTGTGACTCAAAAAGTACAGGCTGGCAGAACAGCTAGTCTCGCGGGTGTCTCGCGGGAAGGCCTTACCCGCGAGATACTCGCGAGACACAGTTGTCTCCACTTGGCATGACTCTTCGCATTCCAGCATGTGCCTGGCACATGTTTCACTTCGCGGGAAGCTTGGTTGCGATATACCCGCGAGATACTCGCGAGAATCCTTCACTTCTTCAAATGCTTGAGTCTTCAACACTCTTTCTCTCACACACCCCTTACATCAAGTCTCACAACAAATACAGGGTTTTAAACGATTGAACATGATTACAATCAAATTTGGCACGGAATAAAAGCCAACAAAACATAGTTGTAAATTACAACTTTACAATATACGACAACAAGCTTTAATTAAACAACAAAATAAGGTGGATGGAACTACAAGTTTAAATAATTACCAATTTGATCAAACCAGAGTGAGGAATAAGCTTGCTCGTATGATCATTCTACATGAATATCCTCTTTCAATGGTTGATCACATTGGGTTTAGGGAATTTGTGACTGATCTTCAACCTATGTTTAAACTTGTCACAAGAAATACTTTGAAGAGTGATATTTTTAAAATCTATGATAATGAGAGGGAGAAAGCTTTGAAGATCACGGACAAGAATGGAAGTAGGATGGCAATTACAACTGATATGTGGACTTCAAGTAACAAAAAGAGAGGGTTTATGGTCATTATCGCACATTTTATTGACCATACTTGGACGTTGCAAAGCCGGGTTTTAAGGTAATTTTTTTATCTATAAATTGAATGTTAAAGACTTTACATTTAGAATGTTTATTGAGTTATGTTAAATTGAATGTTTATTTAGTTATGTTATAATCATTCCTATTATTTTTCTAGGTTTGTTTATGTTCCTTCTCCACACACGAAAGATGTCCTTGCTGAAGTACTTGTTGATTATTTTTTAGAGTGGAACATTGATAGGAAGTTGTCCACAATAACCGTAGATAATTGTAGTACTAATGATGCCATGATAAAACTTCTCTTAAATAAGCTTGATACTAGTTCTCTTATGTTGGGTGGGTCTATGTTGCATATGAGGTGTGCTGCACATATTTTGAATTTGATTGTTCAAGATGGGTTGTCTCTTATTAGTGATGGTATTGAAAGGATTCGTGATAGTGTGATTTATTGGACTGGATCACCAAAACGGAGGCAAAAATTTGAAGAAAATGCACGTCAATTGCGTGTTCAATGCACCAAAGAATTAGTTTTAGATTGTAAAACTCGTTGGAATTCAACTTACTTAATGCTTTCTATTGCATTGATTTATAAAGATATTTTCTCACGTTTGGCTAAACGTGAAACATCTTATACTTGTTTGCCATATGATCATGATTGGGAGGTAGCCAAAGATATTTGTGGGAGGTAGCCAAAGATATTTGTGGGAGGTTAGAGTTGTTTCATAGTGTGGCTGAGTTTTTCTCTGGTCGTAAGTACCCCACAATTAATATGTATTTTGTTTTGGTGTGTGAGTTGAAAATTGCATTGAATGAATAGAGTTTGTCTTCAAGTGAGATGATAAGTACGATGACAGAAAGCATGCTTGCTAAATTTAATTCTTATTAGGCTAATGTTAGTGTTGTTATGGCTGTTGCTGCTATCTTAGATCCAAGCTATAAGATGAAGTTATTGGAGTTTTATTATCCTAACATTTATGGTGATAATTCTGATTTGGAGATTGAAAAAATTAAGAATCTTTGTTATGATTTGCTTGATGAGTATAGAGATGTGGATGAGTCTCCTGTAGGTAATGAAGGAAGTTCTCATATGCCTGCAAATACTTCAAATCAAGCGGCACAAATAAAATTTAGGTTGATTGGGTCAATGTCAAGGTTTGATGGGTTTGTGAACAATAGCTCAAGTAGTTTAAAGAAACATGGGAGTGATAGAATGGAATTTGATCATTTCATTGATGAGGGAGTGTTGAAGAGGAGTGAAGACTTTGATATTTTGGCATAGTGGAAAAGTAATGGTCTCAAGTATCCTACTTTACAAAGGATTGCAAGAGATATTTTAGCCATTCCTGTCACAACTGTTGCTTCAGAAGCTGCCTTTAGCACTAGTGGAAGACTTTTAAGTCCACACCGTAGTAGGCTACATCTCAAGACTATAAAGGCAATGATGTGTGCTCAGAATTGGTTATGGAGTGAAATCAACGGTTAGCAATTGTCTAATTTCTATTTATAAAATCAAAATTGTGTTTTTATATTTGTTAGTTACAATTTGATGAAATTTATTTCATTTTTTAATTCATTGTTGTTGTAGGTTCTTCAACTATATCTGGAGATAGTACATTTCAATCCATTCTTAACGATGGGGAGCCAAATGAAGATGATGGGAATGGGAGTTGTGCCACAATTGATGGGAGTTGTATCACAATTGATGAAGATTAAACATTTTGTATTAATTAAGTAACTTTTTTATTTTCTTAGACTTGTTTCCTTAATTTGTTGGTTTGTAATTATTCTAAACTTGTAGGATTTATTTCGTAACTTTTTAATTTCTTGGACTCGTTGGACTTTTGATACTTATTTTTTGGACTTGTTGGATTTATTTTATTTTTATGTTTAGTTGGTGATTTTAGTTAAGATTTTGTTGATTAATGATTAAATGGTTATCTTAGCAAGGTAATTAGTTATGATTTATTGATTTATAGATTTATAATTAACAGGTGATTTATTGATTTATGATTAGTAGCTTTAGCCTATGATTTGGACTGATTTGGCATTTGGGCCATGTTAATTATTTAGGCTTGAATATGCATGCTTAATGTAGGTAAAATCTGGGCAAAAATTGGGCTTGAATCTGGGCAAAATTTGACCTTAAATCTGGGCTTGAATTAAAATTCGGGCTTAAATAAATAAATAAAAAAAAATATATATATATATATATATATATATATATATTTCGGTTGGGCCACAAATTGGGCCCAATTCCTAAACGCGGCCCGACTGGGGCAGGTCTGGGCCCCGGGAAAAAACTCGGTACCCTAAACGGGCCGGGTTTAGATTATGGGTCTTGCTCCGCAAGTCGGGTCCAAGTATAAAAAAAACCCGACCCGAACCCGACTCGTTACCATTCTTAAGATGGAAGAGAGACTGAGGCCGTTGATTCGGTGAAGACTGGAGATTAGAGAGAGAGAGAGTGTGTCTCAGATTGTGCCCGTTGGATTGGGATATGAGATTGAGATATCTAATCAAGAATTGATCTCTAATTGTGACCGTTGGATTGTGTTATTAGTTTTGATTTGAACGATTGATTTGTAATTGTACCTTTGCTCTGAATCACTTTGTAATTTTACATTTTCTCTGAATCGCTGATACGATGTATCATTGTACTACTGTGCTAGAGTCTACTAATGTTTTTGGGTATCTGATCCAATATTGGGTTTTGTAAGCAAATTTTGAGGTCAGCTTTATTTTTTACTTTTTGAATTATCCTTCTAATTATACTTTATAAAATCATAAAATATTTACCTTAATCAAATTAGCCTATGATCTTTGGGGGTCAGGCAAAAAACGGGTACCAGGAGAAATTGTTTCGTCATTAAGTGGTCGTTTTTAGTACCCATTTGGTTCAACTTTTCTAGCCTAAAAGTTGGCTTTTCAAAAATGCTGGCTCCATATGTGCGTTTGGTGAGGTAAAAAGCCAACTTTTTCTGAAAAGCCAACTTTTATATTTCTTCAGGATTTGCGCGTTTCCAAAATGGATGCCGGTAGCTCCATAATTGAAAAGCTGAGTCCCAGCTTTTATTTTATATCCGTTGGGCTCGTGGAGTTACAAAATTGCCCTTGACTAAAGGGCAAGGGTTAACACTTCAGAGTACACAGCTCCCTCACCTCATCTGCACAGCTCATCTCATCTCTCTGTGCGCAGCTCCCTCACAAAAAGATCGGCTCCTCTCAGCTCTGCGTAAGTCTCTCTTTTCTTTTGTCTTGAAAATCTTCTTCCTCTTCTTCTTCTTTCTTCGTCTTCTTCAGCGGGCTTCCTCTGTAAATTTTTTTTTTTTTTTTTTTTATAATTTAATTTGTGTAATCTGATCTGAGAAATATGTTTTGAAGGGAGAGTTTTGATCAACAAAACACAAAGCAAGGCCGATCTGCTACCAAAAATAGCCAGGTACCAACTTTTTTTTACCTACCAAAATCTGATCTGAAATTTTTTTTTTACCTATCTGCTACCAAAAAAACCGCCGATCTGCTACCAAAAAAATTTCGGATCTTGCATGCTTTTGTTCTTGCTAAAGATGTATTTGTTCTGTTGCTGGGTACTGAAAAAAATTTGTGGGTAGATGGGTTTGTGTGTGTCACTGTGTTCGTGCTTGATGGGTTTGTTCTGTTGTTGGTGATTTCAAGCAATGGGTGATATTTAATTTGAATTGGGATTTTTGTGATGTATATGTTTAGGTTGATTTGTAAGTTGTTTTGGGTGATTTCAAAAGAACATGTATTTCCAAATGGGTTTGTACCTTGTGGGTAGGAATGAATTATAATCAGGTTGTTTTTTCTGCATTGAGGCAATGGGTTTTGGTTGATTTGAATTAGAAAGTTTTGAGTTATATGTGTTTTTGGTTGATTTGTGAGGTGTTTTGGGTGATTAGGAAAGAGCAAGTATTTTGGATTTATGTTAATTGTTAATCATCATATTCAAGTAGCTGTATCTTATCTTGCAGCTTGGCTTATGAAATATTCGTTTAATTCGTGGATTCTGTTTGGTTATGAAGAAACAACATGTTTAACTATCTGTGTAATTCCTAGATTCTGATTAGATATGAAGAAGCAACAAGTTTTGCTATCCTTGGAATCCATGTTGGCAGTATATTAACAATGTTGTTGCATGAAGTCTGATTAATGCCCCTTGTTTTTTTTTTTTTTTTTTTAATAATTAAAGGATTATTATGAATAATATTGAGCTGTCTACCATAATATGAAATTTTAATATGGCTAAGATTATTTCTTACATTCCAGTGATGTGTTGCAATCTGATAACATTTTACCAAATATTTCTGAGTTCCAAAATCATTTCTATGTTGAAAAATTCTTGCAGGATCTGAGGGCATATGGGAAGGAGAAAGGGTGGTGTCCATACTTCTTGGCACGACATATGGTGCAATTTGCAAATGTGGTGGTTTATAGTTATCAATATTTGCTTGATCCCAAGGTGGCTGGGTATATATCCAAGGAAATGCAGAAGGAGTCTGTTGTGGTGTTTGATGAGGCACATAATATTGATAATGTGTGTATTGAAGCTCTTAGTGTTAGTGTGAGAAGGCAGGTAGCAGTTATGAGCAGAACTCAGGATCATTAACAGATCCTGCGATGGTGGTTCTTCGTGATTCCATTGCTAATTCTATTTGGGGGGATAATAATTAGTAGTTGTCTTATTTTTTATTTTATTTTATAATATCATGTAGTACAATTTAAACTTGGGTTATTGGTATGTAATTTATTATCTTTTTTACATTTTTGTGTTGTAAAATTTACCCTTAGGTTATTGATATGTATTTTATATATTTTTACATTTTTATGTATTACAATTTAAACTTGGATTATTGGTGTATATTTTATCATCTTTTTACATTTTCATTTTGTGCTTCATGATGATGAAAATTATTTAGATTTAATTAATATTAATAAGAAGTCATTAATGGTAATAACAAATAATTATGACACTAAAAAAGAAAAATTGCCCAAACATTATTAAAATAATACCAATAATATATATTTATTATTATTATTATTATTTAGTAAGTATATTAATAAGTATGAAATAAACTCATATAAAAAAATAAAATAAAAAGTATGAAATAAACTCCCTTATATATACGTTGTCCTTTTTGGTAATTTATCCCTCAAACTACAACTTTTATAAGTGTTAACCAACACTCAGCTTTTTCAAAAAGTACTTTTTAACAGTTTTACCAAACACTTAGCTTTTTGAAACTCAGCTTTTTTATTATGCACTTTTTGAAAACTCAACTTTTTCAAAAAGCCCAACTTCAAAAAGCTGAACCAAACTCACCCTTAGTAACTCTAACCTCTTGCAATTTGCATTTTTTGAAATGTAAAAGTAAAAAAAATAAAAAAAATGTTATATGGGTTAGTCACAGTGTCTTGCCACTTGTGTTATTTGGAAAAAATAAAAATAAAAAAATAATAAAAAATAAAAAACGATGCCATATTATCACTGTTTGAGTCACTGATAAAATTACTGTAATTACTGTGCAAGATTTTGCAATTTACAAAAATAACTTGTTTGCATATGATAGTTGAAAATTGAGACCCGTGTATCAAAACAAAAACAAAAATTCAATAACGAATAATTATTTATTTGTTGTAAAAGTGTTAAAGAAAATATTGTAAATGTAACACATAACTTAAAGACATAATAAATAAAATTAAAAATTTTATTAGTAATCCGGTTCAACCGGTACAACAGGAAATCGGACAGTAATTCGGTCCGGTTATGCTTAAAAACCAAAAATATAAAAAAAACCGGATTTTATCGTTAACCGAAATGGTTAAACCGGTTTTGCAAAATTGATAAAAGAGATCTGAAATGGAGCTTTCTTTTGCAGAAAACTCTTATTTTTTCTCAGATCTGCCGGTCTTAAGTGGTTAAGAACAAATATCTTGCTAAAAATATCTTCTTTTATCTCAGTTCTGCTGGGCTTGAGAGAGTGAGAAAATTACTGAATGCTCATGCTTAGTGCTGAGACCAGCTTCTTGGACTGGTATGAGGTATCCACACTTCCACAGCTTTTCGGTGAGACAGGGAATGAGAGGTTGGTGCAGGCTCTCCAAATGGTTTTTATATTCATCAACATATTCGAACTTCTTACCATCGCTCCTAAGTGACTTGAAATAGTCTTTACACTTCTTATCGTCAAAAAAGCAAAAAACGTCATACAAATAAAACGTGTTGTAGGGACGTATTCAGCTTCGCAACTGAATATGTCGCTAGAACACGTTTTGTTTTGTATGACGCTCTTATCATAAGACATATGAGGAGGATCTGATGGAGATCTAACTTCCAGAGAGAGAGAGAGAGAGAGAGGAGAGGGAGATGGATGGAAGTACCGGATGACAAAGAACTGAGAGATGAAAAAATATAAAAGATTTTGATAGTAAACCGTGTGGGGTGATAGATTTATGAGGGGAAATTAAAAAAAAAAAATTCATTAAGGAAGGGTGTACGTGTGTGGCTGGGAGTGAGATGGTGGGAAAGTGAATTGCTTATAATAATTGGTAAGTCAGTGAGTTGTTACTCTTATCTTAAACTCGTATTTTTACACAATTTTTTTGTCTATACATATTTTAAAAAATTACAAATAATATTATTTAAATTACTCTATCAAACACCTTTCTAATTGCCTGACTTTGGATTATTTTTATTGAATTTTTTTTGAATAGATAAGGCCCATTTGGTACATGTGTTTAAAAACATATTTTTAATTTTAAAACAATATTCACATATGTCCACACATTTTTTACCTATACGTATTTCTAAAAAAACTGAAAATTATTATTTAAACACACATACTAAACGGGCCATTAATAATAAAATTTAGACTATTATTTATAAAAATAAATATATAAAACTTTAATTGTAGATTATTTATTTTTTTGTCAATAATTACTGACTAGAAAAAAAAAAAGGTAGTATGCAAAAAAAAGAAAAAAATCTATATTTTATATATTCTTAAAATAAGTTATTTAAATTCAAAATTCATATAAAAATTATTTAAATTATATTAATTAGGACATCATCGGTTCGACCATCAGTTTGATCTCAGTCGAACTATAAAATCAATAATCAGTCTCTTTTTTAATTTTTTGTCCATTCCGATTTTTAAAACCATGGTGAGAGCAGAAGTCTAAAGAGGAGTAACTGAGTCGGAGAAAACTCAAGAGTGTCAGACAAGACAAGAGTAACAATACGTGTGTGACTGAGATCAAAATAGAGAAAAAAAAAAAAAATCTTGTATAGTGACTTGCAGTGATTTCATCAGTGACTCAAACAGTGATAATACGACATTTTTTTATTTTTATTTTTTAATATTTTTTTTTTCCAAAAAACGCAAGTGGTAAGACACAGTGACTAACCCATATGGCATCTTTTTATATTTTTTTAATATTTTTTTTCCAAAAAAACTCAAATGGCAATACTGTGTAACCCATAATCATCTTTTTTTTTTTTAATATTTTTTTTTTCAAAAAATGCAAGTGGCAAAACACTAGAATTACTAGATGAGAGCAATTGTTTCGTATACTTTATTGGTCTGGATGGAGCATGTTTCAGCAGACATTAGTCATGTTGTTATTTCTGATTTTCCAGTAACGTAATAATAATACACAATTATGACTCTCAGAAGAAATAAAAAATAAAAAAATTACTTGGCGAGACCACTTAGTGACGAGACTATTCCTCCTCACACGTTTTTTTTTACTAGGAATTAAAGTTCAAAAAGAAATATTTGACAAATTTATATTAAAAGAAAAATAGCATCACAAAAATTTCATACATTCTCTAGAGCCAAAATAGCACCACCAAAACATTTTGGAAAGCCTTAACATATAAAGTTAAAAATTTGGGCTAAACTTGTTAGGCGTGATTGGTAACATATTCAAGCAACCAAAAATGCCAATATTTTCCACAGGAAACCAAAAGAGCCACGATTTATATCTTTAAAAGTATATTTTGTTTCTTGAATTCATTTAAATGAATTACTAGTTATTATCCAAAAAAAAAAAAAAATTTCAAGAAACAAAATATACTATCCACTAACAAAATACGTATTTGCATAGTTAATCCAAATTTAGAAAAAGGATAAGATATCTAAAAAAATTAGGAAAAAAAAGAGAAATTTCATAATAATTTTTTTAGCATGGGTCTGGTTAATGTGTGTCCTAAGGACATACATTAAGAGCCCGTTTGGTATATTTGTTTAAATATATGTTTTCAGTTTTTAAACAATATTATATGTATTTTCAAAGAATATATAAATAAAAAAATGTATGAAAATGTGTGTAAGGTTACGTGGAATGTGTGTTATTAGCCCAAAACAAAACTTGATTTAAGTTTGGAGGAAAATGCCAACAGTAAGAACTTTGCCCCAAACCCAACCTGACCACATGCATGACCCCTAAAGATCATAGGCTAATTTGGTTAAGGTAAATATTTTATGATTTTATAAAGAATAATTAGAAGGATAATTCAAAAAGTAAAAAATAAAGCTGACCTCAAAATTTGCTTACAAACCCAATGTTGGATCAGATACCCAAAAAGCCCAAACCTGCTTTTTGGCTGGTATCAGAGTCATGTGACCCAAGGCCTGTCCTAGCCCTATAGAGGCAGAACCCTATACTATCATTATTATTATTAGTAATGTTGTGTAAGTGTCACTGTGTATGTGATTGTCAGTTATGTATTATTTATTGTCCTAAAGTCGACATATACGTATTATATTGCCTATCGTGGGCCCAGACTATTTTGCATATTTAGCTCTCGTATGGGACATGAAGCAGGTTGGGACTGTGTCCTATTTATTTTTATTTTTTAAGGAACTGGACCCAAAGATTTAGAGTCATTTGGGTAAATATTGCTTTTTTTTTTAACTAATTTACGTTATAGTTACTGTTAGGAGTTATTTAGCAATCTGAGGAGAGAGATTGAATTTCAGCAACACTGTTGCCGAAATTCAAGAAAAAGTTGGAGAGAGAATCAGAAAAGTGAGGAGAGAGAAAAACATGAATTACGGCAATGGTATTGCGTAATTCCTCTGCCCAATCTGCCCGGGCTTGTGTGTGTGAGGAGTCGCTTGTGCATATGAGGAGTGCCCCCAAAAAAAAAATCCCACAATTTCGGCGATACCATTGCTGAAATTGTGGGAAATTTTTTTTTTTTTTTAAAAATTTGTGGCAATGGTATTTCGGCAATACCATTGCCACATTTGTGGGGAAATTTTTTTTTTTTTTAATTTGTGGTAATGGTATTTCGGCAATACCATTGCCACATTTGTGGGGAAATTTTTTTTTTTTAATTTGTGGCAATGGTATTTCGGCAATACCATTGCCACATTTGTGGGGAAATATTTTTTTTTTTTTTTTTTTAAAAAATTTGTGGCAATGGTATTTCGGCAATACCATTGCCACAATTGTGGGGAAATTTTTTTTTTTTTTTTTTTAATTTGTGGCATTGGTATTTCGGCAATACCATTGCCACAATTGTGGGGAAAATTTTTTATTTATTTATTTATTTGTGGCAATGGTATTTCCGGCAATACCATTTCCACAATTGTGGGGGAAATTTTTTTTTTTTTTTTTTTTTAAATTTGTGGCAATGGTATTTCGGCAATACCATTGCCATAATTGTGGGGAATTTTTTTTTTTTTTTTTTTTAATTTGTGGCAATGGTATTTCGGCAATACCATTGCCACATTTGTGGGGAAATTTTTATTTTTATTTTTAATTTGTGGCAATGGTATTTCGGCAATACCATTGCCACATTTGTGGGGAAATTTTTTTATTTTATTTTATTTTTTTAAATTTGTGGCAATGGTATTTCGGCAATACCATTGCCACAATTGTGGGGAAATATTTTTTTTTTTTTTAATTTGTGGCAATGGTATTTCGGCAATACCATTGCCACAATTGTGGGGAAAATTTTTTATTTATTTATTTATTTGTGGCAATGGTATTTCCGGAAATACCATTTCCACGCAATACCATTTCCACAATTGTGGGGGAAATTTTTTTTTTAATTGTGGCAATGGTATTGTCGAAATTGTGGGAAAAAATCAATTTTGGCAATGTCATTACCACAATTGGAAAAAAAAGTTTTTTTTTTCCTCCAATTTTCGCCAATGGCACTGCCACAATTGCCACAAGGAGCAACTTGATTCTTATTTTAAAATAGAGGACAACATTATTTTTTTGACCGATGTAGTGTGTATGTTATGTTCTTTTCTTTATTGTAAAAGTACCATATGAAACAAATAAGGATTGATTCAAGTACAATGAGTACATAGATTCTTATTTTAGAAAAAAGTATAAAGAAGAAAAAATGATTGATGTGCACGTTGTAAATAAAAACAAAAAAAATACATACATTCTTATAGAAGAAAAAAATAATTGATGTGCACATTGTAAATAAAAACAAAAAATTACATACATTCTTACAAAAGAAAAAAATAATTGATATGCATGTCGTAAATAAATAAAAAAGTACATAGATTCTTACAATAGGAAAGAAAAAAATGATTGATGTGTACATTATAAACCAAAAAAAGCAAAGAAAGTACATATGTTTTTACAATATGAAAGAACAAAAATGATTGATGTACACGCTATAAACAAAAAAAAAAAAGCAAAGAAAGTACATAAATTATTATGTGCACGTTGTAAACAAAAAAACAAAACTTCAATCAACCAATTGCCTCAACTTCTCATCTCATCTCATCTGATTCTTATTCTCTGCATCGAATATATTTTACTATTCATATCACACACGCCTAAAACTCTCGTAGATTTTCTTTTTTGTCTTCTTCACTTTTGTAATCTCTCTGAGAGATTCTTTTTTTTTTTGTTTTCTTGACTGTTGTAATCTCTCTGAGAGATTCTTTTTTTGTTGTCATATTCACCTCATATTCATCTGATTCTTATTCTATGCATGCATCGAATATATTCACCTTAAGTACCTTTGTTGTCATATTCACCTCAAGTACTTTTATTGTCATATTCACCACAACTCCTCAGAGTTCCTTTTTTTGTCATATTCACCTCAACTCCTTAGAGTTCCTTTATCGAAACCCTAAAATATAATACACAATATATATATATATATATATATATAGACACACACACACACACACACACACACACACAAATAAATAAATGTGCACCCTAATCCAACTTGCAGTGATAGAAAACATTATAGCATATGGAATTAGTACCATGTTCTTTCAAATAATACAAACTACCAATATGGTCCAACTCCAAAACAAAAAAAAAAAAAAAAAAAAAAAAAAAATTATGCACACTAACCAATCCACTGAAGTAGACTGAATACTTATGTTAGGTCATTCAGTTTGGCCACTAGTGGAGCCAGCCACAGTTCGAGTGGGGCATGTTCTTCTATTATGGCCTTCTTGCCTACAGAGACTGCACAAAGGCCTTGGTTGATGCTCTTCCCCTTCGTCCATTTCATTTCGAAGCCGAGTTGTTCTTGGTCGACCTTTTTCACGGCGCAGCTTGATATTAGGATACAAGACCGGGAAATTAGGCTCATTCCAATGTACACTGTCTGGAACCATGTGAAATCTAGGTGCATAACAAGCAACTTGTTCTTCCAAATGGTAGCAGCGGTCGATATATCGCATTGCAGAGATGCCTTGATGTTTACACATGGCAATGACATGTGAGCACGGAATCTTATAAACCTTCCATTTTTGACAACTACAACTGTTCTGCCTCAAATTTACCTCATGACGATGATTACCCCTATATGCAGAGTTAGGGTTTATTGGTGTTCTGACTTCAAACAGACCATCTTCATGACTGAACACAGTAACTGAATGCTTTGGTGCCTTTTTTTCCCATTTATTGAATTTATTCTTTGCATAGGCCGTAATGAGTTCACCGGCAGTAACCTGTGCACGTGCCTTAGTATACCGATCGGCAAAGTAGGCTACACAACGGTAGTATGTAAGTTCAACTAACGCAGTTATGGGCAGATTTCTAGCACTCTTTAGAATTTCGTTGAAGCTTTCAGACAAGTTTGTCGTCATTGCCCCATAACGATGTCCACCATCGTGTGCTAACGTCCACTTGTCCACCGGTATTTCTGTTAAATACCTCTCACCATCTGCACTTAATTGAGTAATTCTATCCCTGGTTATTTGATACTTTCGTAACTGATTCTCCATGCCTGCCCACATTACCATAGCCTTCAAATTTTTATTCCCAATTTGTTGATTGAAATTGCTAGCCACATGGCGAAGGCAAAAACGATGATACCAACGTGTCGATTGACATATAGTCCGTATCGCTGCCATTATACCAAGGTGACGATCAGATATGACACATAACCCTTTCCGATTAGTGACATTAATCTGAATACAACGCAAAAACCAATACCAGCTATCATCAGTTTCCTTCTCCACAATAGCAAAGGCAAGTGGAAAAAGTCTGTTCTCACCATTCCACGTTGATGCAATCAGTAACGTACCTTTGTACTTACCATATAGGAAAGTTCCATCTATACTAATCACTGGCCTACAATGTTGAAAACCTTCAATTGATGGACCAAAAGCCCAGAACACTCTTGTACGGTCTAGTTTCGTACAAACTCTCAAGAAATATTGATGCAAAAGAAACTTGAAAATCTCGTACGTACAAGATTCTTCAAACATATTTTTTCTAATTTCAATGCCATAGTTCTTTCACTTTAGTTCTACTAAAGAGGAAGTAATTGTTCTCACATTAAAAAATAGGGACGACACATCAAATTTTCATTATCAAAAAATTAAAAAAAAAAATTGTGATTTAATAATCATACAAAACATTTGACAATTTGGAGCCATAAAGACTTGTTATCCTTAGACAATATATGCACCCACAGAAGAGTTACTAAAATGTTACTACAAACATATCCCTAGGATACAACCCAATTTATTATGTTCTAAATACAAAATTTTGGAGAAGTCCCAGAGAATTTTTAGTTTTCCTTTGAAAGTTTCGAAAGAAGAAGATATTTAAAGTGAGAGTTACAATCATTATATATCATGGGTAAAGTCTTTAAACCATCCAGAAACCATTTCCAATATTCACAATAGTTTTCATTTCAAGTTGTACAACTTTTGGCCCGAAAATTTTCAAATTCGTAAATTTTGCATAATCTCATACAAAAATCGTACGTTTGAGATTCGTACTATCGGCAATTAATTTGGATGAAAAGAACCTTGACACTCTTGTACATCTTATATACAACTATCGTATGTCCGAGATTCTACAAACTTTATTTTTTCAATTGTTTGCCACATTTTTTGTCACTCTCTCAATGCTAAAGAGGAATTAACACTTTTCACCATTATCAAAAATCAAGACTAAACACCTCGTTTTTGGTGTTAAAAAATTTGATTAAAAAATATAGTGATTCAATAATCAAATAAAACACCTGATAATTTGGAGCTCTAATGAAATAATTTCCTTAAACAAAGTATGCACCCACACAACATTTACTAAAAGGTTACCATAAATTTATCCCCAAAATACAACCAAGTTTAGTAGGATCTGATGGTGAACTGAAAATTGAACTATCTCCAGTTGGTCCATAGTGTCGTCCAAGTCTAGAAAGGTCGTCTAGCATAAGAAGGTCGTCCAAGGAGAAAAAGGTCATCCAGCATGGAAGCATTGGACGACCCCCCAATACTTGGAAATTTTCAGAATAAATTTATGTTCAAAGACTTATAATTCGGACCACGTTCTACTATTCTGAATTTTGAGCAAACTCCATGTTCATCGCTATAACTTCCTACTAAGTTCTTAACTTCTATAGCAGTTATGGAAGATAAGTCTGACTCTTCTAACTTCCATAGCAGTTGTAGAAGTTAAGTCTGAACCTTCTAACTTCCAACTATGTTGAGGAAGTTACTAATGGAGTAACCATTCCAAAGCTTGCTATATAAGGACTCATCCACATCAAATAAAAGTAAGTTTCCACTACACCTAAAGTTGGAATTCTTGAGTTCTAAAGAGAAAACTAACTTAAGCATCGAAGGTTTCTTGACCGGTTCACCCCGGTCACCTTTGACCTTGTGTTTCTTTCTTTTCAGGCCTTTCAAGCAACAACTAGCCCATTGAAGCGTGTAGTGTTTAGCCTACTGATTTTCTATGCATCATTAGGTTCTAAAAATAGAAATTTTGGTGAAGTCCCAAAGGATTTTTAGTGTTTCTAAGAAAGTTTTCAAAGAAGAAGACATTCAAAGTGAGAGTTAGAATCATTTATATATCGTGGGCAATGAGTTATAACTGTCCATGACTTGTTTTAAACATTCACAAATGTTTTCATTTCAGTTGGAACAAATTTTGATCAACAAATTGTCAAATTCGTAAATTTTATAGAATCCCATACAACAGTCGTACGCTCGTGTTTCGAACAATTTCTCACGAAATATTGATGCAAAAGAAACTTAAAAATCATACGGTTTACATACATCTCTTGTACATACGAGATTCTCTAAACCTTTTTTTTTTCTTAATTTCATCGCCACAATTTCTTTCACTTTACCTCTACTAAAGAGGAGGTAACACTTATCACATTAAAAAAAAAAAGGAACTACACATCAAATTTCCACTACCAAAAAATATATAAAAAATATAGTGATTTAATAATTAAACAAAACATTTGACAATTTGGAACCACAACAAAACGTTATCCTTAGACACTATATGCATCCGCACAGGAGTTGCTAAAATGTTAGTATAGATTTATCCCTAGGACATAACCATTTATCCCCCACGATTTTTAGTGTTTTTGTTAGGTTTTTAGACCCCTTAAAACAACAAATGGATTAACCTAGAGAATTAACCAAGTGATTAACTTAGTCAAATTATGCAAACCTAGGTTAACACAATCAAATAATCATATCAAGCATATAGCAGCGGAAATATAAATAACACAATGATATGATCACATAGGAAAACCAAACCGGTAAAAAACCTGGGGAGGATTTAACCTAGCTATCCTCAAGGTAAACTTGAATCCACTATATGAAAGAATCAAACACCACCTTATATTTTTGAATTGAGATAATCTTTGATGATCTTTTTTTGAGAGACAATATCATCTCTAATTAAATGACATTATATGTAAACACCCTTCTTTTTAATGACCATTTGTTTTAAATTTTACATTGGGATAAAAAGAATTAATTAATTATTTGGCTATGAATCAATCTAATGAGAAGAATTTCTGTTATGTCTACTTTTCATATATCTCTGATCTCCACAATTTGCAAATTTTCTACATATTAAACCCAAATGGTGATAGTTAAGTTTACACACTAGTTTATTGACAATTTGAGTTCACTAATATCTAAAGCATTTGTGTCCTGTTGATATAGTGATTCTAAAAATTTACTTTTAAAAAAGTAAATGTTTCAGATTAATCATGGCAACAAAAGGGAGCGAGACAATGGAATTAACAATTCACTTGTCTGCGTATTGGGTGCATGGCAGCATATGGTTTTGGAAATCCCTTGTCAAAGATTGAAAGAAAAGGAGGAAGAAGAGCGTGAACCTGCACAGAAGTATGTCTAAAGTTACTGCATAACGACTATAGCTTTGGAGCTTAGAAATAGATGTATGTGTTATATGTGGTTTAGTTATTAATATTTTTCTTAAAAGGAAGTCACACTTAAGTCACATGACTCAATCTTTTATAGGTGGTGTCTCGGTGTGATTAGTCATAGCTGCTAAACAGTGTGATTAGTCTTGGGTACTGTAACTATTTCAAACAACAGGTAGATAGTGCGGAGTTTCGAACTACAGAAATGGGGCACCACAAAAGATACCACTACTGCTAGACTTTTACTTTTTTGGATCACTAAATATGCAATCTACAAGTTTTCGAGCAAAAATGCCAAAATATTATTTCGATCAAAATTCTTGGCCAGTAGAACCACGGGACATTTTTGATCAAGTTTTAATCGAGTTTTTTTTTTTTTTTTTTTTTTTTTTTTTTTTTTTTTTTGTGCAAAAGATTTTCTCATTTGTTTCTGGGACCTCTAAATATAGTTTCTATAAGTTTTTGTGCAAAAATTCTGACATTGTATTCCAGTCAAAATATTTGGCTAGCAGGTCTTGGGAGCACTTTCGAACAAAATTTAACCGAATTTTTTTTCTCGCAAAAGATTTTTATATTTGTTTCCTAAACTTCTAAATATGTTGTGTACAAGTTTTCTTGTAAAAAAACCAACATTTTATCCTGGTCAAAATTCTTGGCCATTAGGAACCAGAGGTATTTTAAAACAAAATTTAACCATTTTTTTTTCAATTGTATCTTGGACCTCTAAATACGCAATCTACAAGTTTTCGTGCAAAAACGCCGACATTGTATTCCGGTCAAATTTTTTGGCAAGTAGGACCTAGGGGCATGTAGGGACATGTTTTGCAGCTCAAGCCTAAGATGTAGGAGATCTTGGCCCAGTGAGTCTAGTACAATAAATTTGTAGAGAGTGGGTTGGAGAATTAGACTCTAATGAATTTGACAACGACTAGTATGGATTTACTATTCGAGGAGGTATTTTCTCATATAAATCAATAACAGTTGGGTACAAATACAATTTTGATTGATACAGTATTTCTTCTCTATTTTTTCGATCCCTTCCTCATGGAGGTTCTCTTACATTATATAGCTCCCCTTGAACGATTCTGATCCTACACTTGTTGATCATTTGAGACCTTACTTTAGTGCCCGTCCCATAAGACACCCTCTTTGACTTTCTGTGAGTTATGGTAGCCAAGATAGTACTGTTTAGGGGTCTAGTACTGTTTAGGGGTCTTCTACACATAAATGCTGTAAAAAAAGTAGCTGCAGTGAATTTAATGCGGTGGTAGCAGCTTTCCCTTAGATATTTATCAATTCCTTTCCTTCTTGCATGTTCTTGAGCCATGCCCCTATCACTGGAGCTTCTTGGAAGGTCACTCATTAATACCTGAGTCTGTACCATTCATTTCTATTTGTTCATCCTTGGATTACTCATGCTCTCGGCCAAGGCCCAAGGCCCAATCTATGATTTAGGCCCTTAACCCTATAATAGCCCCTCAAAACTCCAATTTTTCCTTCTCATCTGAGGAGAAAAGTGGGGTTTTGATTTTTCACGTGTTGATATCAACATGCCCATTGATTTGCACACATGGGAGTGCCGTTTTACGCGCCCTCATAATTGCTACTAACGCTTTGGAGTTTGCGAGGCGTTATTAATTACTCCAGGCGGCGTTCTATCCTTTGCATCCAACGGCGAGGCGCTAATCCAATGATGGATATTTTTCTCTAAATTTTGAGTGGGATAACTCCCACTCGATTCTCCCTCCTATATAAGGCGTACGAAGGGCTTACTTTCTCTCACTTTACAAAAGTTTTCAAACTGTCAAGAGCACTCAACCTTTCCAGAGCTTTCAATCCTTCAAGAACCTCCCACCGTGTCACCTGTTCACTTTCCCGTAAGTTTTCACTTTTTTGTTTATTTTAGGTTATTTTCTCCTCAGCCAGTCTTCTCGACCCTCCATTCTTTGTCTTCTTTCTTTAAAAAACTTCATTCACTCCTTTTAGCATAACCAGATGGGCAGATTTAAGCACCTAGTAAATTCCCCAGTCAAAATAGAGGCCTTTAAGGATAAATACCATATACCACAGGAAGTTGTCCTGCAATACTGTTCCCTGGAACAAATAGTGACACACAAGGAAAAGGGGGAAGTCATCATCCTTATGATAGCTTTTATAGAAGGGGGAATGACTCTTCCCATGGGTAGGATAACATGGGACTACCTCATCAACCATAGGATCTGCCCCCACCAATGCGTGCCTAACCTATTTAGGGTCTTAGGTAACGTTGATGCTCTCAACGAGCATCTGGGTCTACAGCTCACCTAGCATGATGTGGTCTACATGTACGAGTGTCATTCCTTGAAAAACATGGGATATTATCTCAAGTCCCAATTCGACGTTGTCAAACTAGTATCGTGTCTACCTAAATCTAACAAGGGTATGAAAGACGACTATCTGATAGCTTTAGGTGCGTGGCATGATGGCCTTCACTGCCCCGTCCGAGAGGGAGTGCCAGGTGGGATACCTTAGAGTTAAGTTCCTTAGCAATAGCTTTAGACTCTTTAACCCTGACCATGTTTTACTTCTTTTAATGATGGATTCCAATTTTCTAACTATATTTTGCTCCTCGACCATTTTCACAGATAAGAGGCAAGTAGCTCCCAGGCTTAGCCTAACCAACGTTGCAGCTCTTGATTACTTGCTGAGATCAGAAATCTTTGTAAGTGAGGATAGACAGCTGCAGGCTGTCTACCTGATTTTGGACTTCCGACCAATCTCGAAAATATATCAGGAGATAGGTCACGCCATAAGGGCAGGTGACCCAAGATTGGCCCAGATTGACGTATCGCAGCCTAACGTTCTATCACGAGACGACCTTCGACCAGTTGTGCATCCATACCAACAGAACCTTCCACTGGTAGTACAACCATTCCAGCAGATTTTGCTGAAGCAGTAGCAGCAAGTGAAGGGATTGGCTCCTCAAATTCCTCACTAGAAGAAGAAATTAACAAATTCCAGTTCGAAGAAGAAGAGACTCAGGGAGTGCAAGTGATTCTCGTCTCAAATGCTGAGGAAGAGCCTGATTGGCATTCAAGTATCCATGTTTCAATCCTTGTGACTTCCCATACAGACGGTACCTCCAAAGAAGAAGAAGGTGAAATGGCCTTAAACAGAGAGAATAAAAGTTTAAGAGATCTTATGGCCGCAAGGGGTAAGGTGTCAGCTTCCAAAAAAGCCACTAAGTCCCAAATTCCAGCTAATCTTCCACCTCCCCCTCCTCTTCCCATTACTTCGGTTGGAATGCTCCCTTGCCATGATCCGAAGAAGAAGAGGAAAGTGCCAGAGGTGTACGACGTGGAGGAGGGCGAGATGGCCTAGAAAAGGAGCGTTTGTACAATTTTAATTGAGTTTTTTTTTTCTTGCAAAAGATTTTTCCATTTGTTTCTGGGACCTCAATATATGTTATCGACAAGATTTCAAGCAAAAATGCAGAAATTGTATTCCGGTCAAAGTTCTTGGCCATTAGGACCTAAGGGCACTTTCGAACAAAATTTAATCGATTTTTTTTTTCTTGCAAAAGATTTTTCCATTTGTTTCATGGATGCCATCTACAAGTTTTCGTACAAAAGCTCCAATATTGTTTTCCAATCAAAATTCATGGCAAGTAGGACCTGGGAGCATTTTCGAATAATATATAATCGACTTTTCTTTTTCTTGCAAAATATTTTACCATTTTTTTTGGACCACTATATATGCGATCTACTGGTTTTCCTCTAAAAATGCCTACATTGTATTCCAGCAAAAATTCTTGGCTAATGGGACTTAGGGGCATTGTTGAACAAATTTAAATGAGTTTTTTTTTTTTTTTTTTTTTTTTTTTTTTTTTTGCAAAAGATATATCCAATTGTGTCTCGGACCACTAAATATGCTATCTACAAGTTTTCGTGCAAAATTGCCGAAATTGTATTTCGATCTAAATTCTTGGCCAATAGGACCTAGGGACATTTTCGAACAAATTTTAATAGGGGGTTTTTTTTTCCAGGAAAAAAATTTTACCAATTATTTCTTGGACTTCAAAATATGCTATCTACAAGTTTTCGTGCAAAAAGCAGAAATTGTATTCCAGTCAAAATTCTTGGCCAGTGGGACCTAGGGGCATTGTTGAACAAATTTAAACGATTTTTTTTTTCTTGCAAAAGATATTATTCAATTGTGTCTCGGACCTCTAAATATGCTATCCACAGGTTTTAGTGCAAAAGGCCAAAATTGTATTCCGGTCAAAATTCTTGGCTAGTTGGACCTAGGAGCATTTTCGAAATAAATTTTAATCGGGTTTTTATTTCCTGGCAAAAAAATTTCCAATTATTTATTGGACTTCAAAATAAGCTATCTACAAGTTTCCATGCAAAAAAGCAGAAATTGTATTCCAATCAAAATTCTTGGCCATTGGGACCTAGGGACATTGTTGAACAAATTTAAACAAGTTTTTATTTATTTATTTATTTTTATTTTTAATTCTTGCAAAAGATATATCCAATTATGTCTTGGGCCTCTAAATATGCTATCTACAAGTTTTCATGCAAAACTGTCGAAATTGTATTTCAATCAAAATTCTTGGCCAATAGGACCTAGGGACATTTTCAAACAAATTTTAATGGGTTTTTTTTTTCCTGGACAAAAATTTACCAATTATTTCTTGGACCTCAAAATAAGCTATGTACAAGTTTTTTGGCAAAGACACTGTAATGGTATTCTGGTCAAAATTCTTGGCTAGAAGGACCTTGGGGCATTTAAAAAAAAAATTTAATTGTGTTTTTTTTTTTTTTTTTTTTTTCTTGCAAAAGATTTTTCCAATTGTGTCTTAGGCCTCTAAATATGCTATCTACAAATTTTTGTGCAAAAACGCCAAAATTGTATTTCGAACAAAATTCATGGTCAGTAGGACAAAGGGGCATTATAGAACAAATTTGAATCCTTTCCTTTTTTTTTTTTCAAAAGATTATTCCAGTTGTGTCTTGGACCTCTAAATATGGTATCTACAAGTTTTTGTACAAAAACACCAAAATTGTATTCCGATCAGAATTCTTGGTCAGCAAGACTAGGCGCATTATGGAAAAAATTTGAATCTAGTTTTTTTCTTTTTTCTTGCAAAAGATTTCCCAATTGTGTCTTGGACCTCAAAATATGGTATCTACAATTTTCGTACAAAAATGCCGAAATTGTATTCTGGTCAAAATTCTTGGTCAACAGGACTAAGGCGTTATGGAACAAATTTGAATCTAGTTTTTTTTTTTTTTTTTTTTTTTTTTTTTTTTTTTGCCTGCAAAAGATTTTTCCAAGTGTGTCTTGGACCTCTAAATATGCTATCTACAAATTTTTGTGCAAAAACGTTGAAATTGTATTATAGTCAAAATTCTTGGTTGACAGGACCAAAGGGCATTATGGAACAAATTTGAATCTAGTTTTTTTTTTTCCCCTTGCAAAAGATTTTTCCATTTGTGTCTTGGACCTTTAAATATAGTGTCCACAAGTTTTCATGCAAAAATTTCGAAATTGTTTCGGTCAAAATTCTTGGGCAGTAGGACGTAGTGGCACTATGCAACAAAATTTAACCGATTTTTTTTTTTCTTGCAAAATATTTTTCCAATTGTGTCTGGGACATCTAAATATGCTATCTACAAGTTTTAGAGCAAAAACTTCAAAATTGTATTCCAGTCAAAATTCTTGGCTAGTAGGACCTAGTGGCACAGAACAACATTCAACCGAGTTTTTGTTTTTTTTTACTTGCGAAAGATTTTTCCAATTGTGTCTTGGACCTCTAAATATGCTATCTACAAGTTTTTGTGCAAAACCGCCAAAATTGTATTTCGGTCAAAATTCTTGGCCAATAGGACCTGGAGGCATCTTCGAACAAATTTTAATCTCTAGTTATGTCTTGGACCTCTAAATATGCTATCTACAAATTTTCGAGCAAAAACACCAAAATTGTATTCCTTTCAAAATTCTTGGTTAGCAGGACTAAAGGGCATTATAGAATTAATTTGAATCTAGTTTTTGTTTTCCTTGCAAAATATTTTTTCAATTGTGTCTTGGACCTCCAAATATGCTATCTATAAGTTTTAGTGCAAAAACACCGAAATTTTATTCCGGTCAAAATTCTTGGCTAGTGGGACCTATGGGCACTACGGAACAACATTCAATTGATTTTTTTTTTTCTTGCAAAATTTTTTCCCAATTGTGTCTTGGACCTCTAAATATGCTATCTACAAGTTTTCATGCAAAACCGCCGAAATTGTATTTCGGTCAAAATTCTTGGCCAGTGAGACCTAAGGGCATTTTCGAACAAATTTTAATCGTTTTTTTTTTCCTTACAAAATTTTTTCCAATTATTTCTTGGACTTCAAAATATGCTATCTACAAGTTTTTGTGCAAAAACGCTGAAATTGTATTCCGGTCAAAATTCTTGGCCAGTGGGACCTAGGGGCATTGTGAAACAAATTTAAATGAGTTCTTATTTTTATTTTTTTTCTTGCAAAAGATATATCCAATTGTGTCTTAGACCTCTAAATATGCTATCTACAAGTTTTCGTTCAAAACTGCTAAAATTGTAATTCGGTTAAAATTCTTGGCCAATAGGACCTAGGGACATTTTTGAACAAATTTTAATTTGGGGTTTTTTTTTTTTCCTGGAAAAGTTTTTTACAAATTATTTATAGGACCTCAGAATATGTTATCTACAAGTGTTTGTACAAAAACCCCGGTCAGCTTTAGGAGCTTCTCGGAGGTCTTGTGGATAGTAAACATTCTCAGCTCTCTTCCACTTCGAGGCAACAGGAACTCTTGTCAGGTTCAATGCCTCGGTCCACACCTCGAGGCAATAGCCCCTGCAATCCCTAGTCAACTCATCAATCAGGCAGACCATGGTTTCCTTCGCTCCAAGGTTATAGAATTTCTGCTCTAAAGCATCCGTAGCTGCCTGAGCAGCCTCCTTAACTTTCTCCAGCTCTGCCTTCAAAGTCTCGACCTGCTAGTTGGCCACTTGAGCACTCTTTCTATTCTTGTCCGCAGTAACCAGCTTCAGGGCAAGCTCCTTATTCTTCTTCTCGGTAATGGCCAAGGACTTGCTGGTCTCTACGCGAAAATTATTCACGAGTCTAGCCTTGGACCGGGCATCTTTCACCCACTATTCGGCCATAAATACCTCTAGGATTGCCTGCACAAAATGACAAAGGAATACCCAATCATATGAGAAGAAAATAACCTAGCACGAGTTTAGTAAGATGTGTCGAAAGACTTACCAATGCTAAGTCTCTCTTCAAGGATAGAAACAGATCCTGCTGCTTCAAGCTTTTCAGAGCAGTCATATCCTTCGGTAGCAGGAGGGACTGCTACAAGGCGTTCCCTCTCTGGAACTCCCTAATGAAGGAGTTCCATGGCATAGCGGCCTTGTCTAGCTTTAGCCGAGGATTCCATGCCTGGTTCGGAGGGCACACCTTGGCCACATGCTTAGCCTCATTACTCTCGGCTGAGGAAGCCCTTTGCTTTTCTTTGGCCATCTTTGGCACCTTCGGAGGAACCCCCTCATTGAAATGGACCAACTCCCTCTCTTTGACTACCTTCTTGTCATTCTTTCTCTTCCTCAGATTGGCAACCACACAGGGGGAGGCTGAAGGAGGAGGAGGAAGAAGCTGAGAGCCTGAGGTATCCTTAGAAATTAACCCCTTAGACCTGCCCACGAGGAGTTCACAGAGGCTTGCCCCCTTCTTCCTCTCTAGTGGCATTTATTCTTCTTCTTTTTTCCAAACTACGAGTTATATGTGCAACGACAAATCCGGTGGAACGAACACCTGAAGATCTGTCAAGTTCGTCTTCCGAGTCTGAGGCCTCAATCACAGGCTCTCCCTACTCCTCCCTCTCTTCCTCAAACCGAAATTGGTTTATCTCCTCCTCAAGCGACAAGCGCGAGGAAGGTATTTCTTCTCTCGGAACTGCTTCTTTATGGGGAGAACGATGGGAGGGCAGCTTGACCTGCACAATATCGTCTTGGGTTAGGAATCCAAACACCGAAATGTCAATATGAGCTAGTCGAGAATCGCCCGCTTTAATCGCGTTGCCCACGTCTTGAAACTTATCGGACAAGGGCTTGAAATCAAGGATATGATGGATAGCTCTCAGTTGTCTATCCTCGCTCATGAACACCTCGGATCTCTGCACCCTGTTGAGATCTAGAACGTTGACAAAGTTAAGATTAGGGGCCACGAATCTTTTATCTGTCAAAAGCCGAGAAGCAAAACCACAGTTAGAAAGGCGAGTCACCAGTCAGAAGGAAACAAACTACTAAAGAAATGAAGAAATATGCAAACTACAAAACTAATTCTCATGCTAAAGGACCTAAACCTAGGGTACCCCACCTGGTGCTCCCTCATAGGTTGGGCAATAAAGACCGTCGTGCCATTCACCAGAGAAGATCAGAAAGTAATTTTTCATGCCCTTGTTTGATTTGGGGAGACACCAGAACTTCGAAAGACCTAGACTTAAGGTAATAGCCAGAGTCTGGAAGAAGACGGCACTCGTACATCCAGACAACGTCGTGCCAGGTGAGGCCCAACTCCATTTGCTCGTTGAAAGCGCCTACACTACCCAAGACTCTAAATAGGTTGGGCGCATATTGAAGAAGGCAGATCCTATGGGCGATCAAGTAGTCCCTGGTTTCTTTACCCATGAGAAGCCTCATCCCCCTTCTATGAAGGCGATCATTGGGACAACAACCTCCCCCTTCCTTCTGAGGGTGTGCCACCCAGCCAGAGGGCAATACCGCAAGGAGAAACCCTGGGGAATATTATATAGGGCCCTAAACCCCTCCATACCTGTGGAGGTATCTAGTATTAAGTGAGCAAACCTACCCATCTAAGCAGGCTAATGTTAAGGGAAATAACCTTTTTGAAGAAAGAAATAGAAAACAGAAGGCCAAGGAGACTGGCCGAGGAGAAAAGAACCTAAGAATAAGATTGCGATAAACAGGGAACTTACGAAAATAATGACTGGAGTCACCTCAGGAGCTTCTTGAAAGTTTGATGATTTGGAAGGGAGAAATGAGTTCCCTAGGCACCTTATATAGGAGGTAGAGTTGGGCGGGAGTTACCCCACCCAAATTTTGAGGAAAAATGCCAACTGTAGGATTTCCATCTCACCGTAGGACGTGGGGAACAAGGGGCCATATGGAGCATTAAAGAGACGTTATGGACTTCGAAGCGTTAGGAGCGGTCACAGGGCATACAAAGTGACGTTCTCATATGGAAAAATCAAAGAAGCGTGTAGAGCCAATCACCCAAGATCAAAACCCCATTTTTCTCTTCGGATAAGAGGGAAAAACTGGAGTTTTGAGGGGCTATTGTGGGGTACCGAAATTTAATAAGGTAATAGTACTACGTGTCATATCCGAGGCCAAGGAGGCCGTTGCAGTTCCGAGGGGACCATAGCCTTGGATGGTAAGGTTGGGAAGGCAAGTCTTGGCCATGTGAATGACATAGTACCAAAGGAGGTCACACTGTAGAGGAAGAGCTTCAGAGAGGGGTTTAGTCCTGACATGGTTGAAGGGATGGTAGCTGTCACCACATTTAATGCACCTCACTAAACCCCCTGACCGTCTTTATGTGGAGAAGACCCTTGAACAGTGCTATTTTAATTGTTGCAACTTACAGAAGATTTGGGGAGGCGTCTAATGGGACAAGCACTCAAGTAGTGGCCTACATGATCAATAAATGGAAGACCAAGATCAGCTGAAATAAGTGGGAGGTTGATGGAGAATCCTAGAGAGCGAAATATTGTAGCAAATCATTCCTGAGATCAATCTAATATGAGTATCTGTCCTCGGACCTTGGGTAAGGACTAGTATTCTTCATTGTTCCTTGTCTTTTTCTTCTTCTTCAACTGTGCTAAGTTATCTTCATTGTTCCTTGTCTTTTTCTTCTTCTTCAACTGTGCTAAGTTATTTGATCCAAGTTCCTGCCTCTACAAATTCATTGTATTACGTCAACTCAGATTGGGATCCGGTACAATTGCTAAATGCAATTGCACCATGCAATTCACCTAATTCCCTCACAAATTTTTTACTTTTTTTTCTTTTTTTCTTTTATTTATTAACTTTTAATTTTTTATATTGAATGGTTGAGATTTAAAGTTGCTTTTTACAACTTTAAATCTCAACCATCTATACCAATTGCATAAGGTACAATAGCCTAGGTATTGCACCTAATCTCAATCCCGTCAACTCATTCTTGGCACTTACAAATATAATAGCAAGTTTGGATTTTTTTTTTCTTATATATTTTTTCTTAAATTATTTGTATCTTTTTTTTAAGTTCCATTTTTTGAAGATATAATAATTTTTTTTTTCACTAATTTTCAATAGATAAACCAATAAAGTTGCCGATAAAATAATCTAAATACAAACCCTACAATTCAACACGTTACAGATACAGACAAACCATTTCTTCATTTTATAGATATATTTGCCTTTATTTATTTATTTTTTTTAAATTTCTTGGGTTTTGTTTTTTCTATTCCCATCATTCATAGCATGATGAGAATAGAATTAGTAATAAGTATGAAGACTTTGATTTTGTAAGATTTGATGTGGGTTCATACTTCACATAGTCTGCTAGCCTTACAGATATCATGAATTAATTAATAAATAGTGGATGGTATTGTATTACAGTGTGGATCTTGTTCTCACTAGCTCGCTCTGAGTGACGCACATGCTGAGGTTTTGCCTCGGGCCTTGCAAACGAGAGACCCAACCCCACCTTCCACGCATCACCCCAAGCTTTCCCCTTAAAAAAACATGCGATATCTTCGGATCCATATCCCGTGCAATACCTAGGGTATTGCACGGTGTGCAATACCTCCTTTCTCAGCCGTAGATTTAATCTAGTGGCTTAAAACATTGACACCTCACCAAATAACAAAAATACTACTTTACCCTTCAAATCAGTTCAGCCTGCCCACTGTTATGGTAAGTCTGAGTAAAACTAAGCTAAAATCAATTTTTTCTCTCTTTCTCCCCTGCGTTTGAGGTTGTTCTCTGCCTCTCCTTCAATCCATT